>JAZAYU010000085.1:783192-1370692 GCA_038501625.1 Corbicula japonica
GTATGATTCCTCTTTACACCATTGATATTGCTAACACTTGCCTCCATATATACGCATTTTTATGCATGTGAAACCAGTGTTGATCCAGCAGCTGTCTGTTCGTGCAGTCTGATCAGGATCTGCACTGGTCATATTTTGGTAAGAAATAACCTAGGGAATCAAAAAGCGAACAGTGCAGATTCTGGCTGATCCGGATCTACACTGCTTGCCCAAGGTGTGTCTATGGAGGAAAGGGTTAATTAAAAAAGCCATTGTGTGACTAGCGTAGATATGACAGTTATCCCATGGCTGACTGCAGATCCAGATCTGCTCGCACGCGTCAAAGACATGATAAAACCAGTTACGATTTAAGTTACCCTATTCCAAACAAATCCCCAGGATGATAATACTGTAGTCAAAAGGGGAAATTACCCTGTTTGGCCTTACAGCTTTTAAAGTTTGGAAAGCTGGTGTTGTCATGGGATATAAGCTATATTTAGACTTTTCAAATGACAATCTCCCAGAAAAAAAGAACAGTTTTTTAGCTCACCAGAGCCGAAGGCTCTGAGTGAGCTATTGTGATTAGAGGGGGACCAGATGTCCGTCGTCCGTCGTCCGTCGTCCGTCGTCCGTCAACATTTTGTTTGTTAACGCGATAGAGGCCACAGTTTTCAACCGATTTTCATCAAACTTGGTCAGAATGTTTGTCTTGGTGGTGTGACGACCCCTATTGAAACTGGGTCATCTTGGGTCAAAAACTAGGTCACTAGGTCAGATTAAAGCAAAAATTTGATAATGCAATAGAGGTAACATTTTTTATCCGATTGTCATCAAATTTGGTATGAATATTGATATTGATGATCTCTACTCAAATTATTAAAATCATGTTCTTGAATTGCCTAGGGGCCCCACCCTGGGGATTTTAATTTTTTTTCTTTTAAATTCTCTTTTTAACCTTTGATTTCCTACAGTTATCAACCAGATTTCGGCACAAATTTTATACCATCTTAAAATTCAATCTTTCCTGAACAATTCATTCACTGGTTGTTCAGTGATAAAATTTGAAACAAAAATTTTAGTAGCAGAGTGAAAATTTCAAGTGTTAAAATTTCAATACTTCTACCTGTCTTCAGCTATATTAAGATGTATTAGGATGCACTATCAAGTTCATTGCTCTTAGACTAGTTGCTGGTCAAATGACCTACTGAACTTTCCTGCTTCAAGATCTGTGTTATGCAATATTAAAAACTTTGTGCTGGAAGTTTTTATAAGGTAAATTTGACATCTTCTATAGATACTGACCACATAAACATTCTTAATACTTTATAGCACTGAACATCAGGCTTTTCTGAATATTTTATTTAAATTCATAAGTAAAACAAAAACAACAACAAATTTGTAGCACATTCTCAAAATATTCAGACTATATTAACCCTTTTGTCCATAGACACAACTTTTTGCTTGGGCGAACAGTGTAGATCCAGATCAGCCGGCACATCCGAACCATCTGATCAGGATCTGCACTGTTGGCTTTTTTATTCATTAGGTTATATCTGACTAAAATGGGACCAGTGCAGATCCTGATCAGATGGCATGAATGTGCTAGCTGATCTGGATCTACACTTGTCCCACATGCGTAAAAATGCGTATATAAGGAGGAAAGGGTTATGGTGTGTATCGTGTATGTACAAAAAATGGCAAGTTAATTTGAGGTCTCAGAACTCCAGCATTTGATTTTTATGTCTCCCCCCCTCTGCGGGAGACATATTGTTTTTGCCTTGTCCGTCTGTCCGTCTGTCTGTCTGTCACACTTCGTTTCCGCTCAATAACTCGAGTACCCTTTGACCCAGAGCCTTCAAACTTCATAGGATGATAGCCCTTATTGAGTAGAAGAACCCTATTGATTTTGGGGTCAGTAGGTCAAAGGTCAAGGTCACAGTGACCCGAAGAGTGAAAACCATTTCCGCTCAATAACTTGAGTACCCTTTGACCCAAAGCCTTCAAACTTCATAGGGTGATAGCCCTTATTGAGTAGAAGAACCCTATTGATTTTGGGGTCAGTAGGTCAAAGGTCAAAGTCACAGTGACCTGAAGAGTGAAAACCATTTCCGCTCAATAACTCGAGTACCCTTTGACCCAGAGCCTTCAAACTTCATAGGGTGATAGCCCTTATTGAGTAAAAGAACCCTATTGATTTTGAGGTCAGTAGGTCAAAGGTCAAGGTCACAGTGACCCGAAGAGTGAAAACCGTTTCCGCTCAATAACTCGAGTACCCTTTGACCCAGAGTCTTCAAACTTCATAGGGTGATAGCCCTTATTGAGTAGAAGAACCCTATTGATTTTGGGGTCAGTAGGTCAAAGGTCAAGGTCACAGTGACCTTATGAGTGAAAACAGTTTCCGCTCAATAACTCAAGTACCCTTTGACCGAGAGCCTTCAAACTTCATAGGGTGATAGCCCTTATTGAGTAAAAGAACCCTATTGATTTTGGGGTCAGTAGGTCAAAGGTCAAGGTCACAGTGACCCGAAGAGTGAAAACCGTTTCCGCTCAATAACTCGAGTACTCTTTGACCCAGAGTCTTCAAACTTCATAGGGTGATAGCCCTTATTGAGTAGAAGAACCCTATTGATTTTGGGGTCAGTAGGTCAAAGGTCAAGGTCACACTGACCCAATGGGTGAAAACCGTTTCCGCTTAATAGCTCGAGTACCCTTTGACCCAGAGCCTTCAAACTTCATAGGGTGATAGCCCTTATTGAGTAGAAGAACTCTATTGATTTTGGGGTCAGTAGGTCAAAGGTCACGGTCACAGTGACCCAAAGAGTGTAAAACATTTCTGCTCAATAACTTGAGTACCCTTTGACCCAGGGACTTCAAACTTCATAGGTTGTTAGCCATTATAGAGTAGAAGAACCCTATTGATTTTGGGGTCAGTAGGTCAAAGATCAAGGTCACAGGGGCCTGAAGAGTGAAAACCGTTTCCACTCAATAACAGGAGTTCTATTTTACCCAGAGCTTTCAAACTTCATACAATGGATGTCCTTATTGAGTAGAGGACTCCTATTGATTTTGGGGTCAGTAGGACAAAGGTCAAGGTCACAGGGTTCATCGTGCAGGGGTCATGGCGCAGGTGGGGGAGACATGCGTTTTTCTCAAAAAACATCTAGTTTTCTAAGACTAGTATCAGTTTTCAGCAGTCCGATGCTTGAGAATTGAGTATGGTCTCTAGTCTCAGTTTTATTGTCTTTGGTCCTGATCTTGACCAAACCAGTCTTTAACTCTTTCCTCCATATATACATATTTTTATGCAATGCCAACAGTGTAGATCCAGATCAGCTTGCTCATTTGTGTAGTCTGTTCAGGATTTGCACTCGTCGCATTTTAGTCAGAATTAACTGAACAAATAAAAAAGCTAACAGTGTAGATTTTGTTCAGACGGTAGGGATATGCTGACTGATCTGGATCTACACGGATTGTCCACGCAAAAAATGTATATATACAGAGGAAAGGATTAAGCATTTTTGTAGGAAAAGGTTTATTATCCCCTGCCGCATAGCAGCTTGGGGATATAGGAATGGTCTTCGTTCGTCGGTACATCCGTCCATCTAACTGTCCTTCCATGCGTGCACATTTGGTGTCCGGTCCATAACTTTTCAACCCCTAGACGGAATTTCATGAAGTTTTAGGCAAATGTTCTCCCCATCAAGACAACATGCAGAACCCATGTTCCAACATGGCAGGCTCAATGTCTAGGTCACTAGGTCCGATTAAAGCAAAAATTTCGTTAACTCAATAGAGGTCACATTTTTTGTTCGATTGTCATCAAATTTGATATGAATATTAATATTGATGATATCTACTCAAATTACTAAAATCATGTTCTTGAATTGCCCAGGGGCCCTGCCCTGGGGATTTAAAAAAATCTTTTAAATTCTGTTTTTAACCTTTGATTTTCTACAGTTATCAACCAGATTTTGACACAAACTTTATGCCGTCTTAAAATTCAATATTTCCTGAACAATTCATATACTGGTTGTTCAGTGATAAAATTTTGAAAATTTTAGTAGCAGAGTGAAAATTTCATGTGTCAAAATTCCAATATTTCTACCTGTCTTCAGCTTTATTTAGATTCAATCATAAGGTGGCAATATCAGAGTGTATTTATCCTGCTGGTGAATGACCTAATGAACTTTCTTGCTGAGATCTGTGTTATGCAATATTAAGAGCTTTGCTCTGGAGGTTTTTATAAGGTAAATTTTGTTATTTTGTATGGATACAGACCAAGCAAACATTATTTCTTCATAGCACTTTGAATATCTGGGCTTTTCTGAATATTTTATTCACTGTTTGTATGTAAAACAACAACAACAACAAATTATTAGCACATTCTCAAAATGTTAAGACTAAATTTAAGAGAGGTCTCAGCTGTATATTAATTGTTAATTGGAGGTCTCTTAACCCCTGGAATGAATATCATGAACATGATGTGCTGAAATCATTTTCCAACCTGGCTGGCTAAAGATCAAGGCT
The DNA here is from genome assembly GCA_038501625.1 of Corbicula japonica. Taxonomy (NCBI): domain Eukaryota; kingdom Metazoa; phylum Mollusca; class Bivalvia; order Venerida; family Cyrenidae; genus Corbicula; species Corbicula japonica. Next base: position 787,699 of record JAZAYU010000085.1, read on the forward strand.
GCCTGTGGTGTTTGAGCATATTTCGTGTCCAGTCCATAGCTTTTCAACCCTTTGAAGGAATTTCATGAAACTTTAGTCAAATGTTCTCCCCATGAAGACGATGTGCAGAACTCATGTTCCAACATGGCCGCCCCAATGTCAAGGTCACCAGTGGTGTTTTTTGAAAAGCCTAGAATGAATTTCTTGAAAGTTGCATGCTTTGTGTCTGGTCTTTAACTTTTTAAGCAAGAAAGAATTTCATGAAACTTAGGTCAAATGTTCTCCCCATCAAGATGACATGCAGAACCCATGATCCAACATGGCCAGCTCAATGTCAAGGTCGCCAGTGGTGTTTAAAGATTTGAACCATGCATTTCGTGTCCAGTTCATATCTTCTGAACCCCTCGAATGAATATCATTACACTTAGGTGAAATGATCAGTTCATGAACCTGATGTGCAGAACACATGTTCCAACCTGGCTGGCTTAAGGTCAAGGATGCCTCTGGTGTTTGAGCAGGCCAATACTCTGAACTTATCTGAACACGACATACCCTTGCACTTGAATTGGCTTCCACCTGCCTGCCCGCTGCCCAGAGCTATTGTTTAATTTGCTCTTAACCATCCATAATCTTTCCCACATTCACATCTGCGGCAGGGGATATTGCTGTCGTTCCGACTGCCTTGTTCTATTAATTTCAAGCAAACTACTGCCTCAAAAGAAAACAGATCATTTGCATTTTTGTAATGGGTTGAAGATTAGAGGCTCCTTGGAATTAAATACAAGAGTGACAGTATGAAATGTTATAATACCCCAGCAAATGAAGTAGAATATTCATCTCATGAAATGTGAAAATATATCTTTGTGTGATGATATAAGGCCCGTTATTATTATACCCCACAAACAAAGTTTTGGGTGTATATAGGAGTCATTATCTGGTTATGTGGTTGGTCTGTGGCACTTACTACGTAAAAAATTTTCAAGATATCGACTTGAAACTTTAAACATATGTTCATGAGTAGATTTGCGCAAACTAGTTTATTTCTCATGTGGATCTGTCTATTATTTTTTGGAGGGGAGCTCAATTTAACAAAATCTTGTAGCGCAAACTTCTTCTACAGTTTTCAAGATATTGACTTGAAACTTTAAACATATGTTCGACATGAAGTGTAGATTTGCCCGACATATTTTTCATGTGGATCAGTCAATTATTTTTTGCACGGGACATCATTAAACAAAACCATGTTATGCAAACTTCTACAGTTTTCAAGATATCGACTTGAAACTGAATTCTTATGTTTGTTCTGCAAGAAGTGCACAAGTAAGCTACATATTTTTGTGTGTGGATCAGTCCATTATTTTATAGAAGGGAAGTAGCACAATTCAACAAAACCTTGTGACGCCAATTACTTATACAGTTTTTAAGATATTGACTTGAAACTTTAAACATATTTTTGGCATGAAGTGTAGATGTAAGCGAGATACTTTTATGGATCAGCATGAATTGTACATGTGCAAGACATTTTTTCCTTCTGGATCAGTCCATTATTTTTTTAGTGGAGCACTATTTAACAAAATGTTGTGATGCAAAGTACTGGTACAGTTTTCAAGGTAATTACGTCAAACTTAAAACAAATGTTTGGCTTGAATTGTAGATCTGTTTTACATATTTTTCATGTAGATCAGTCCATTATTTTTTTGTAGGTGAATGATTTAACAAAATCTTGTGATGCAAAGAAATACATTTTCAAGATATTGACTTGAAACTGAAATCATGTGTTTAGCATGAAGTGTCGATTTGGTAGACATATTTTTTATCTGGATCTTGTCCATTAATTTTTAAAGGGGAGCACTATTGAATATTTCATTCATTGTTAGGTAAAAAGATGTGAACATTATTTCTGTATAAATGTACTCTGACAAAGCAGTATTGCGGGGGTATTAATCACCTTCAGTGCTAGCTCTTGTTAATTGTTGCAAAGTCAGCTGTGTATTTGTTAATTTTCTTGATTTTTTTTCTACCTTTCATTTCATGAATCCAAGAATCTGGTGAGCGATAGGGCCTTTGGCCCTCTTGTTTTTGTTAGCAATTTTTGAATTTGTTTACACAGAATCTGCTGTATTATTTTTAGTTTTATGTTTAACTGTGTACAAGTTGAAATGGAAGTTTGTTATCCCTTTGAAGTCCTAACAATGAACAACGTTCTGTCAATTATAGTTCCCACGGTACCAATGAAAATATCAGACGCCATGCTTGGTGTTTGATGTTTTTGTTGCAAGCCAAAATCTAACTGACATTGAAATTTGTAGTATACACCCAACCTGATGTTGATTAAATTTATGATGTGCTTTTTTTTCAAAGACAAATTTAGAAAATTTAGATAAACCCTTTACTTCATATAATTATACATGTATAACCTTTATTGTACGGGCCAGCAGTGAGGTTCCAGATCCGCTGGCACCTCTGTTTGATATTAAATTCATTAGTTTTTTTTACCAACATGTGAACAGTGTAGAGCTAATTCAGAAAGCACAGATGTGCTGGCTGATCTGGATCTTCACTGTTTTTAAATTCATTAGAATTATTTCTGACCGAGAAACAGACAGTGTTAGATCTAAATCTGAAGTCACATATGTGCTGGCTAATCTTATATAATAAACTACTTATTCTTTGAGTAAAGGGTTTAATGCACAATCATAGGAGAGCAATTGTGCTATTGATTCTCCAAATTGTTTTGCCTTAATTATTGTTTTCATGAGCACGAATTAAATAGAGGCACATTTCCAATTTAGAAGAAGAAATAAATTTGAAGTAATTCCAATTTGATTGAACTTTAAATGTCAACCCAGTAACGAATATTGTAATGTACCATAAACTCCTTTTAAATGACTGTCCCCAAATTAACCACTACATGTTGAGTTTTAGAGAAAAAAAAATCAGTTAATCCATATTTATTATCTAATATCCTTCAGAATCTAATAGTAGATAAGAAAATTAAAATGGATTACAAGTGCTTCCTTTTAGAACATGTTACACCCCTGGGGGAGTTTAAAAGGAATTATATGGTAATTGTTGAAGAAGTATTGAAGTCGAGTGTAGTACTGTCACTACTCCGAATTCTGTTATAAAATATCAACCATATTGTGAAATCATTAATATTCACAGGATATCTTTTTTAATTTGTTGGCAGATCAGTCCACAAATTAAAAACCACCATTAAATAAAAAATTGAACATAAAAGTAGTTTATAAAATTGAGATCACAAATTTAAGAATGAACTAAAACGGTGTCTTGTGGAAAACCATGACATTTTATGCCCACAAGTTCATCCAAAGAATCTAATATGATCTCCCATGACTTATTCCACAATTCATCTGAGGTGTCGAACCAACGACCTTGGTTCCTTCTTTAGGTCTGGGAACAGGCTCTTGTCAGAAGCCCAGGTCTTTTGGAATCAAACACAGATGTTCTACCTTCACTTAACCTGTCATCACATTTGTAGACAAATTTAGTTCGCAAAGAGTTTCTGACTCCTTGATGTGTTTAAGTGTTTCTGTTAGAAATTCAGTCCAATTCAAAATTTCACATTGGAACGTTATTGATATCAAATGTTTTTCTGAAGTCATAGCATTATTAAAACACTGCTGAGAGGTTTAACACAATGTCTTTAAATGTACAAGAGGTTCATACTTAAACGTTAAGTCAAACACATGAGCGCCAAAATTGTAAACATTTTAACTATTTTATAGCTTTTATATTATGTTCTGAAGTTTGAAAACCCGCTTGCTTTAAAAGTGTATAAGAAATAAATAGTGTTTGCTATAGATACCGCTAAATGCACAATAAAATATAATAAACATTCATACTATATACATTCATCTAAATACATGTCTGAGAGTATGTGCTCAAAATTTGCTGTAATTGTATTAAATAAAAGTGTTTTAGAAAAAAAAAAACAGCCCTCGTAAATGGAGGAACTGTTGTTGCTTGTCAAACAAAAATGTATTGGTTAGCTATGAATTTCTCTGCAACTGTGTTTCAAAGATGTGTATTCATAAAACAAGTTACTGTGGCAGTTGTCATTAACGAAGTGACTTGACTTTGTGCATTGATGCTGCCTAACAAGAAATGGATATACAAGAAAACATTTTTTCGTTTTTGTTGTTTTGTTTCCAAACTGAAACATTTGTTCTCATGAACATTTTCCAGACTTTCATTTGAATTAAATTCTACTTTTTGTCAAGAGCATTTTAAGAAGATATAAATATTGTATTGTATGGGAATGATTGCATATTAATATTATGAAGTTTGATATACAATATGTGTTCAAAGAGTCTGCAATTTATAAGTGTCAGCAGGCTGGTATTAAAATGCATTGACAAATTCATCAAACAAACAAAACTGACAAACAGTTGATTGTTTTTTAATTGACATGGTACTAAAAGACTTCAGGATTGCATGACATGTTCTTCAGTCATCTATTCTGTTGAATTTTCAAAGCACTATTATTTGAAATCCTAATTTAACTACAGTGTTATAAGTGAGGTAAAATAAGCAAGATATATTGTTGTTTATTCCTGAAATTGAGAATTTCAATTAAAGATACAGTGAAATTTATCTGCATTCCCAGTTGATTTGGAGAATTAAGCATGTTTTTGTCTGCTTTAACATGGCTACGACTTGTAATTATTTTCTGTTGTGTTATACTTTAAACATGTAACCCTTTCCTCCTTATATAAAACTTTATTGCGCAAGTGAAGAGTGAAGATATAGATTGGCCGGCACATTTGTGCCATCTGATCAGGATCTACTTTGTTTGCTTTTTGATTTGTTGCCATCAGATCAGATCCGGATCATCTGATCAGGATCTGCACTGTTTGCATTTTGGTCAGAAATAACCTTACAAATCAAAAAGCGAACAGTGCAGATCCTGATCAGATGATCCTGATCTGATCTGATGGCACGGATGTGCAGGTTGATCTGGATCTACACTGTTTGCACATGGATAAAAATGTGTATATATATATGGAGGAAAGGCTTAAATTAGGACTGTTTATTTGTTGGGGTCTTTCACAGAGAAACTTCCTGGAAAATGCATGCAACATGGCTCAGTCCTGGAAACGTGCCAGCAACACATCTCACTTTGCCCAACAATAGAAATCTATAGTTAGGCAAACATGAAGTTGACATTTTAATTTATTTTTTTGAGATATTAACATTCATGTTGACAATTCATAAGTGCAGAATCTGTAGTCTGAGACAGTAAAGGAACAGCTGTAATGCTAGGGCTTCAGGAAACTGCAGAGACTTACTAATTACAGTTTTAGTAAGTATTCTTTGAAATGGTTCAAGAAAATGTACTGATACAGGCAGGTGCTCACAGATTAGCTATTGTGGGCTATAAAATTATAAACTACTAAAAATTTGATAGGGATCGCTTTCCGTTTTATACCGAATTATTGCCCTTATTGTATCATTTTGGACTTTTCAACCTAGATAATGTCCTGTTATTTCGAAAAATCCAAATGTTGTCTTCTATTTTTATGTAAGTTAAGATATTTTGTTAAAAATTTTGATTTAGAAGTTCATACTTAATAATGGTGCTCCCTGCTCGTCTAAATTATAAAAAAAAAATGTTACTTAGGGAATAAATTTGACTAATCCTGCATAAAGACGCACTTTTACATCACAAGTCTGCTTTATTTTGTGATGTACTTTTCCATTATTACCCTTTGATATTAAGTAATGCATGGAAATATTAAATCTTTACTTTATGGATACGGGTTAATATCCCATATGCGATTAGTGTATACCCAGATCAGCTGGCACGTCACTGTAGTCTGATCTTGATATATATTGTTCACTTCTTGGTTAGAAATATTTTAATAAATCTAAAAGCAAACAATGTAGATCTGGATCAGCTTGCTTATCAGTGCAGTTTGATCTTGATCCAGACTGTTGACTTCTAAGTAAGAAATATTCAAATAAATCTGAAAGCAAACAGTGTAGATCTGGATCAGCTTGCATATCAGTGTTCACTTCTTGATTAGAAATATTCTAATAAATTTGAATGCAAACAATCTAGATCCTGATCTGACTGCACAGATGTGCTGGCAGATCTGGATCTACACTGGTTGTGCATGGAATGTAAGTTTTATCCATGTTGTGATAAGTTAACTGTGTGATTTCATACCAAAATACTGCACAGAGAGAGACAAAGTGCCTACATGATCCTTTGGGGGTATCTTACTTGTTCTTTTCCTTATTTAGACATTTGGTTAATCCAGTTTATTCTGATCAACTTGAAAAAAAAAGTTTGTATTTTTAGCATAGATTTCATTCCTCAAAAGCATTAAGTTCTTTGGTTGATGGTTTAAATAGCATTATGTGGGATTTTGTTTACTCCATATATATGCATTTTAACACATGTGACACAATTGTAGATCAGATGGCAGGGATGTTTAGGCTGATCTGGATCTACACTGTTTTCCATGGGATAACAGCCATATTCCATATAGTAAAGGGTAAAAATATCTATATGCATTATTACTGCAGTCGAATGTGCCACGTAAAAATGTGTGCTCCGTGATAATTTACAATTTTAGTTGTTATTTTTGGAAAGAAGTAATGATTCTCTTCCATTACAATTACATAATATTGTTGCATGTTTTCACAATAATTAAAATTGTTTACTGCTAAATGCATAAATAAGAAATGTCATATGCTTGTGAACTTTTGACGTCATTACAAGGAAGATATCAAACGCAAAGACTCATTCTTGTATGACATTGCATAAAATTGAAGAAAATAGGGAAAATGATGCTAATTTTATAAAGTAATTAGATCTTGTCCTTTAATAACCATGATCCTTAATGTTAATTGTCTAAAATTATATTTAACATATTCACCATACATGAATACTGCTTAAATAAAACGTGTTATCATGTTAGTAATACATGTAATAATAATAATAATAATAATAATAATAATAATAAATAATTATCATAATTATCATCATACAGACATATAATGGTGATGATTAAGATGATGATGATGATGATGATGATGATGATGATGATGATGATGATGATGGTGATGATGATGATGATGATGATGATGATGATGATAATAGTTAATAGTAAATACTTACCAGGATTTTCCTTGAAACAATGTCAATTTACATGGCAGCTGATCCTTTAGACATGAATCACATAATATTTCAAAAACATGGTTGCTTGGTATAAAATTGTTCAGGAAGATTGTATCAGAATCCCTTTTTCAATGTTTTCTGCTTGAATCCAAGGGAGTTCTACTTGCCAACTGACTGACAACTTTTTTTCCATCAATATACAAAAAAGCACACACAAATCTTGAATGAATTTGTTTAAAGATTGGTTATAACCAGGATCTATGCTGTTCGCTTTTAGATTTATTAGCTCATTTCTTATCAAGATGTTAAATATTGTAGATCCAGATTTAATGGCTCAGTTGGCCAGCTGATCTGGATCTACACTGGTTGTATTCGCATTTTAAACATGTAGATGGACAAGCATTAAATAAGCAAAATATTGTTATAAATCTAAGAAATGAGAATTCCAGTTACAGAAACTGTGAACTGTGTAGGTGTAGCCCATAGGGAAATTTCAGAATATTTTGTCTGACTTAAAATACAAAATAAATAGTTTTCACAAAAATTACGCAAGTTACTAAATGAAGAAACATAACAAGTAGTTTTGTAATTTTCAATAAATGTTAGCTTAAGAAAATTTTGTAGTAACTGTAAAAGAGCTGGTCTGAAGGTTATAAAACTGAGTTTGGAAACCAGTCTCAAATCTCAAGCATCTGATTGGCTGAAATGGCGACCAGTCGCCATTTCAGCCAATCAGATGCTTGAGATTTGAGACTGGTTTCCATGCTCAGTTTTATAACCTTGGGCACTGTTTCTGTATTTTGATGAAGCATGCTATTGCTGCCTTTCTGTAATTGTAATTATGAGTTTACAAGTGAACGTAAATTTTAAGCAATGAAAACCCATTTTAACATTTAAATTTTATTTAGAAACATTGAAACAGAAATTTAAATTTGCATTATGTTTAGTTGATAATTTGTTGACACTGATAGTGAAAATATAGTTTCGCTTCTTTTATACAGTCATGCCATTTAATAATCGGTCTAAGAGCCTCACAAAAACATTTCTAATGAATGATGGCTAGATGTGACATTAAAACTTAAAAGGACATTTGAACATGGAAAGCATGTATAATTATACAGTATAAATGGAGAAGGCTGTACCTTTTCCTTTAAGGCAATGGAAAAAGCTATTTGATAATAGGTTAGGAAATCTTTAAGTGCTGATAAGGCAATCTCTCTCTGAAGAAAATTTCTTGAAAGGTTAGTCCAGATTACAAAAAAAAATTCATTGAGAAACTGTGCTTTGGAAAGTTTTTCCATCTGGGGGCAGCCTTAATCTTGTTTACCCTGTAGGAAAAACACAATGTTGTACTCAACCGATACAAATATAGAAGGCATAATAACTGAAATATATGGTTTTTTTTCAAATTACCTCCCTCATAATTAAGAAAAAAAAAAACCTCTTAATTTTTTGCAACCAAATGCATTTTTCGACAAATTTTGTTTTTGGAAACACTAGATACTGAACAGACAACTTCAAACAGAATCATTTTGACAGACTTCGCGAAAGCATCGGTCCGTCGGACATGTCCGAGGGATTTGGCTTCGGTCCGGTAAAATGTTGTATGTTGTCAGTCCTTCTGTCCGGCGACTTTAAATCTAAGGGAAGCAATCTTTTCTTCTGAAACTGTAAAGGGAAGTAACCACTGTGAGAAGTTTGTCTTCAAACTTCCAGTAGCTACTTCACTTAGTCACAGTAAAATGGTTTGTGATTGGTTGCCTGATTCCTATTGTCCAATCGCGAACTCGATAACATAATCTAACAGCCTTAAAAAGAAAAATGGGAGTTCTGAATGTCTTGCGTTTGCAGTTGTGTTCAAACTGGTGGTATTTCACGAATCAAAGAGCAAATGCCTGCGTTTATGCCATTCAGTTTCGATTTTAGCGAAATTTAAAATGGCGTTGTTGCCGGTGTTGATTTTCATCCCAAGGAAACAAATTAATAAAATGGAAGTCTAACAGTTTCATGGAATAAAAGTTTGAATTTGTTTTAAAGACAGGCGATCAGCAGTCAAAGTAAGTTATGTTTTATAAACCGTAGGTAGCGTAATAAACATAGGATTACATGTACATCTCAACAATTTTCTTGTTTGTTATTCTGTAGTTAAAAATGAACTTAGTTTAAGCAAAACTTGTAAAAATGGGAATATTTATTGGTGAAAGCTAAAAATGTATCTTAGAGCCAAAAACTAAATATTTTGCAATATCTCTTTTTTTCGGTCCGGCAAATATTCTTTCAGTCCGGCAAAATTTCATTGCTTACAGGACCGTATGTCCGGCAAATATTTTAGCCTTTCGCGAAGTCTGTTTTGATGACCTTTTACAAAAGATACTGACTTGGGTGTTGTAAATGGAGTTTCCCCATGTTGTTTTTGCAGAATTTTCATGGATTGTTCAGTGTATAATAGCACAGAACAGTAGTTCTTTACTGTAACTGTTTTGAAGAACAACTAAATGTAATTAATTCCAACCAAATTTGAGCTTACTCAGAGTAATAGTTATTTAGATACTTATCTATTGTAATGATATTATGTGCCAGATACTAATTTCTGTTAATGGCATAGGTCCATTAGGACAATCTGAGTATGAAATTCTGAAAATATTCCGAAAAAATTTTGTGGCTGGGCTACTGATTAAAATATCGATTTCTGGTGTTCACTCTTGAAATAAAATCAGTATTTCACTGAAACAAACAAATACCCTCTTTTATATTAACCAAATTTTCAAATAGTTGCATACATCATAAAGTCATTTACTGGCCCCAAGATTATAAAACTGAGATTGGAAACCAGTCTCAAATCTCAAGGATCCGATTGGCTGAAAGGCAACTGGTTACCATTTCAGTCAATCAGATGCTTGAGATATGAGACTGGTTTAAAATCTCATGTTTATAATATTCAGCATTGGCTGTGTGGGAGGGGAAGATCTGTTTTCTCCATTGTTGTTACACTATTTATTATTCATAAAATCCACTTAATGTGCATCTTTTTCAACATCTATGTGCGTAAAACACTGCTATTGTTTACAGTTTATGATAGGCATTTACTATTACAGAATAAGCTAAATCATAAACAATAAATTCTTTGTTATGTTTCTGGTTGTAACATACAAAGTTTTGTAAAAGATTTCTAATTAGCAGTATAATGGTTATTTGCAAGCCCTGGCATGTGTGACGAAACTGCAGTGTTAATTAGTCTTAATGTTTCTGTTTTTCCATTGTTAACTGGTTAAACTATTCAACAGAAAACTAATGATATCTTTAATTTAAGTATTATGGTGCAGAAAAGCAGTAATAACAAAGAAGTTAATGTAAAAGATGAGAACTGAACTTTGAAATCCACAAAACATATGACAAATATGAAAATATTGCAAGCTTGATTTGATTGAGCCTGCTCACAGGCAGTAATGGAAATGCATATTACTACCACACCACTTAGCTCCAGGTTGAGCGCAACTCAATATTTACAACAGCAAACACGTTTGATCCATCCCAAACGATGGTACACATAGTTGGCAGTGAACATGGAACCGTCAGTGCGGAAATTGCTATAAAATACCACAAATTGAAGAAAATACTGCATTGAAGGTTCCATGTTCGCTGCCAACTACCCCGGTATGTATACCATCATTTGGGATGGATCAAATGTGTTTGCTGTTGTAAATATTAAGTTGTGCTCAACCTGGAGCTAAGTGGTGTGGTAGTAATACTGACATACCCACTCTTACTTGTAATGGAAATCTAATTTTACAATAAATAACACTTTCCAGTTAAACTTTAACTCCATATGTACACATTTTATCGCATATGCAGACAGCAACCAGTGCCCAAGGTTTTAAAACTGAGCATGGAAACCAGTCTCAAATCTCAAGCATCTGATTGGCTGAAATGGCAACTAGTCGCTATTTCAGCCTATCAGATGCTTGAGATTTGAGACTGGTTTCCAATCTCAGCTTTATAACCTTGGGACCAGTACATCCTGATCAGGATCTGCACAGTGTTTGCTTTTTAGTCAGAAATAACCTAAAAAATGAAAAAAGCGAACAGTGTCGGTCCTATCAGACAGATGTGCCAGTTGAAACATGTATACTTAAAGAAAGTATGAAGAAACTTAACTTCTTTAAATATGAAATATATTTCATGTTTAAAGAAGTTGCGCTTTTTATTTAAGTTTATATATGGAGTAGAGGGTGAGGCATTTTCACTTACCTTGTCAGCATTGAAATGCATACTGTTGACATTTTGAAACAAAACAATTAGTCATTTAAAACTGGCTTAACTACAGGTAAATGATGGTTGTTTAATTGTTTCTGTAACATTAATTATTCATTGCAGTTGCTGGATGAAAAGTGTTTTTTCTCGTCTAACACAAAAATTTACTGAAAAACTACTTTACACAGAGTTTGCTTCCAAGATATAACATTTTGCCAAAATGCATTGTTCTCTTCTGCAACAAAACTTACCAGCTCGGATTGAAAACATTGTTTAAATGGACAAAATATACAAATTACACTCACCTGCAGCGAGTGCAGCTCCAATTTATTAAAGCAAGTCACGGCCCCAGCCTCTGCTAAAAAATGAGGGGATCTTTAGCGCTAATACGATGCTATAAATAGTAAAATTGGATTAAAATTCATAATTTTTTTTACATTTCTGGTAGTTTATACACAGTCGAGTGTCAAGGGTAATGTGTCGCGGAATAGTCTCAGGATGTTAACGCCACGGCTAATTACGGTGCAAAAAAATTAAACCATTAACAAGTTGGCTCTTCACACTCAGTTTGATACGCTTGGCACAATTCTATGGAGCCATAAGAGGGAATGTATAAACACTGTGCAAGTGGTACAAGACAGTATGTTAAATTGTGTGATCATTATTTAGTAGATGCTTACATTTCAGTACCTGTGTTTGTATGTGCCAGTGAAAATGTTTAGAAAATTGAACCCATTAAAAAACCATTAAGGGCTGGCGATTATGAATCTGAGATTGGTGACCAGTCTTAAATCTCCAGCATATGAGACCAATCATATTATTGAGATTTGAGACTGGTCTCAATTCTCAGTTTTATAATTTTGAGGCCAAATGACATTATAATGACTTATTACATATTCACTAATGGCAGTTTATTAATGCTTTATTTTACCGATATGCCACTTTGCTATTTTTGCAGCAAGCATCATCTCTTCACCGACCCCAATGTTCAAATCACTCCTACCCGCCTGAATGGTGCAAACCACCACCATCACAAGAAAAGGTGTCCTCGGACTGCAGATGTCAGTTCTTGTGTACATTCTTATCACACAATTTTTTTTCTCTGGCTTAGTCAATAATATTTATCAGAGGGGGCAACGTCTACTTTAACAGTTTTTAAAGATACTGGCTCAAAAATGTAGTCTGGTACATTATATTTTGTACAAGTTTAAATTTATTTATCTTGCACAAGAAAAAACACACAAATTTAACACATCAGTGAAATAATACAAGGTTATGTGTTAAAATAAAAAGACAGTTGCATGAATTTATGTCCGTATATTGGACTGGTTTCCAATCTCACTGTTATGATTTTGGTCCCAGTCTAGTACTGTATAACTAGTAATGTTGAACATGAGGATGTAATGTTCGCGTATTTTGCGATTTGATAAAAATCACGAAATTATCAGCCAGCGTTGATTAGATGTACAAGCAAAATTTTATCCTTACACCGGACTTATTATGGTGAAACAAAACACGTAAGTATCATTGAACTTTAGTACAAGACTACAAAGTTTACCTGTACAGATTAAAAACCTTGCAATTTTTTGACGACCAAATAAGTCAGAGTAAATATAATGAAGTTTTATGAATTTCATGAAATCAATTTTCCGCGAACATTTACGCATGCGAAACACAGGCAAAACAGAAAACTTTTACGCCAGCAAAAATATCCACTTATACAGTTATTGTACTGTTAAAAGAAATTTCACTATTTTAGGCTAATGTCCTTATACTGATGAGATGACAAGTCGGGGTGGTCATGATCACTTTCTTGTAATTTCCTCATCTCAAAATAATAAATAGCTATGCCAAGTTTCAAGCTGTTTTCACATGTTGGTAACTCAAATTTGTAATGAAGACAATAAAATCTGTCAAAGCAGACAAATATTCCTAATATTGCTAAATCCCCAAGGACTTGAGATGAAGTTCACTGCTCTATATTTCTTAGACTAAACAACAGTAGTACCACACTTGTTAGTGGACAAGGGCAGAAGGTTATAAAACTAAGATTAGAAACCAGTCTCAAATCTCAAGCATCTGATTGGCTGACCAGTTGCCATTTCCGCCAATCAGATGCTTGAGATTTGAGACTGGTTTCTATGCTCAGTTTTATAACCTTGGGCAAAGGCTATTATTATGCTAATTTTTGTCTCTTCTGCACCAGTAGGTTGACAAATAGGGATCCTGTTGTCTGGCAGCAGCAGTGGCAGCATCATCTGGTAGTCCCCTAATTTGAACATGAAACTTAATGTTGCCTATAACTTTGAAAGTCATTTTCACTTAATATTTGGAATATATCAATGCATTAACAATGTCAATGGTGACAACAAGAGTGATAACTCTTGTTTTACTCTTTTTTTAAGTTATGCCGCTTTTTAATGCAATTTTAACATGAAACTTAATGCTGCCTATAAATTTGAAAGTACTCGTCCTATTTCCTTAATACTTGGAATATATCATCTGCATGGATAACACCATTGGTGACAACAAGAATAATTACATCTGTTTCTATATTTTTCAAGTTATGCCCCTTTCAAATGCAATTTTAAGCAACACATGTGTTCCATGGAACACTGAATTCTAGTTATAATCAGATTTTTGAATGATAGAAAAGTGTCTATCTTGTACAGAAAAGAGGCATTTTTGTGTCGCCTGCAATAGCAGGTAGACACATAGGGATCCTATTGTCCGGCGACGTCATCGTCGTCAGCAGTGCCGTCGTCCGGTAGTCCCACAACTTTAATATGAAACTTAATGTTGCCAATAACTTTGAAAGTACTTCTGTCCTATCAACTTAAAACTTGGAATATATCATCTGCATGAACAACACCATCTGTGACAACAAGAATAATAACTCCTGTTTCACTATTTTTTTAGTTATGCCCCTTTCAAATGACTTTAATGTGGAACTTTAATATGAAACTTAATGTTGCCAATAACTTTGAAAGTACTTGTCTTATTAACTTTATACTTGAAATATATCATCTGCATGAACAACGCCATCTGTGACACCAAGAATGATAACTCCAGTTTCAATATTTTTTGAGTTATGCCCCTTTCAAATAAAACTTCAACATGAAACTTAATGTTGCCTAAAACTTTGAAAGTACTTGTCCTTTTCACTTCAAACTTGGAATGTATCATCTGCATGAACAACAACATCGGTTACAACAAGAATCATATCTACTGTTTGACTATTTTATGAGTTATGTCCCTTACACATCCAACTTAAACATGAAACTTAATGTTGCCTATAACTTTGAAAGTACTTATCCTATTCACTTCATACTTTGAATATTTCATCAGCATGAACAACGCCATCTGTGACAGCAAGAATGATAACTCCAGTTTCAATATTTTTTGAGTTATGCCCCTTTCAAATAAAACTTTAACATGAAACTTAATATTGCTCATAACTTTGAAAGAACTTGTCCTTTTCACTTCAAACTTGGAATATATCATCTTCAGGAAGAACAACATCGGTTACAATAAGGACCATAACTTCTGTTTGAATATTTTTTGAGTTATGCCCCTTTCAAATGCAACTTTAACACGGAACTTAATGTTGACATTAACTTTTAAAGTACTTGTCCTGTTCACTTAATTTTCAGAATATATCATCTTCATGAACATTGTCATCACTAACAACAAGACTGATAACTCCTGTTTGACTTCTTTATGACTTATGCCCCTTTCACATAAAACTCTAACATGAAACTTTATGTTGCCTATATTTTTTTAAAAGTACTTGTGTTATTTATATAATACTTGAAATATTTCATCTTCATGAACAACAACATCGGTTACAACAACATAACTCCTGTTTAACTATTTTTGAGTTATGTCCCTTTCAAATGCAACCTAATGTTGCATATAACTTTGAAAGTATTTGTCCTATTCACTACATACTTGGAATATATCATCTGCATGAACAACTACATTGGTGACAAAAAGAATGAAAACTCCTGTTTGAATATTTTATGAGTTATGCCCCTTTCAAATGCAACTTAAACATGAAACATACTGTTGCCTGTAAAATTGAAAGTACTTCTTCAGTTCACTTAATTCTTTGAATATTTCATCTGCATGCACATACCAATAGAGGTCTTTCACATTGTTGTGCGCATGCGTCGTACGCCACGTTAGGTGCGGAAAATATTGGTTTTATCCTAAAGCGACAAGTGAGGGGGCATTTAACTGTGTCATTGCTAACAGAATGAACAGACATGATCACGGTGTCGTCTTAAAGCTAATAATAAATTATAATAATAATTATGATAAAGCATAATAAATTCGAGTTTTATAATTTCCGAATATAATAGGCTTAAAATGTCTGGTCGGCAAGATTTGACTGTGAAAAGCGTAAAACAATCAAAGACGTGGTTGCCACTTTGAATCAGGAAGTCTTATATGAAAACAAATACATTGTGGATTACACGTTACTGTATATTTTCCACAGACACATATATAAGCGTATCGAGTTTTTCTGACAAAATGCGTTTACTTCAAGAAATATATTTTATGTTACATGATCTCTCTAAATTGGAGGTAAACGGATGAATTCTGCAATGTATCATCGTTGTATTCAACGCCCGTTAAGCTTTCTAATTGTGTTTACTTTTTTTTTTTTCGTCCAAACATATGTTTAAAACTAACATTTACTGTTATCTTTCGTATATTTCTTTTATCAGTCCTTGATTTAAATGTTTATGTTTAAGAACTAGAATTCATACTTTGAACACGACCGTGTTACTGTTTATTGTCCCTATAATATTTGGCACAATATTCCCATTTCCCATTCTGACCAGAAAACGAAGGTGACATATACAGGTGCGAAAACTTAGTGCGAGGAGACATAATTCTATTTTACTTTCAAATCATCAAATTGAAAGTAACTGTTATTGTCGCGTCTAGCTAACTTTTCGAATACCTAAAAATTGCCATGAGTTCAGTCCCGTATTTCTATAACTATATTTTGTAGCGTTGAAATGGCCGATCATGTAGTATTGTATGTCTTATTCGTGTTATTATAAAAATCACTTTTTTTAATCGTCAGCCATAGTAAATAAGACATTAGTTTAAGTCGCATTTCATGAATATATAAAAAACAAAAGATGCAAAAACGCGCATCAAGTCGCCGACGAGCGACATAAGAAATATGTGTCTCATTCCACAAATAATTATAGCGTTACCAAAAAATGCTGTACAACGGTAAAATGTCCGATAGTGTTCGTCTGAATTGCAATTATACGCATCGTATTCATTTTCAGTAAACAAAATTCACGTGATTATTTTCATAAAAAATCAAACAAATCCGTTGGATACTCGCATCCTGAAAACATCGCGATGAACACTGTTAAAATGCGCATAACCTTTCTTGATGTTCTTGTAAATGATCATAACATTTTTGTAAATTCTTCTTTATTTGACTGAACTCACTTATTTATAAATTTGAAATAATTAATCAACATGTTCTTAATTTTATAATCTCTTAGTCATATTAACAATAGTAAACAATGCCCCCTCGCTTGCAGTTATCGACTAATTATGCTCTTCAATTTTAGAGAGCGCTAAGGGGAAGTAACAATGTGAAAGAACTCTATTGGTGAAGAATGATAACTTAGGTTTCACCATTTTTTTAATTATTCCCCTTTCAAATGCAATTTAGGTGACTCATGTGTTCTGTGGTGTAGAATTGAAATCTACTTGAATAAAAACATTTTATTATACATATATATTTTTAGCAATCTTTATGTCATCTTTTAATACTATCTTTTTGATCTTAAATCCTCTGGGAATTTAGTGATAAAATTTGAAACAAGAATTATATTAGTTAAAAGGAGGGAAAATATAGATTTTATACATGTATCTCATTGTTTATTTAATGAAGTGTCATGCTTCTTTTTTTGCTGAGAATACAATGTATAAAAAATATTATTTTTTTTACATATACTACAATAAAAATGAGTGCCTGATAAATACTTACACAAAAAACTATCAAAATGAAAATATTTTGAAAACTGTTAGTTTTACTGCAATTTGCAGTAAATATCTTTGAACATTGCATGTAATCAAACTTGTTTTGTCCATTTGAATTCTGGCTGTCACTGTTAGATTTTTTGTTAGATGGATACCATTGCAATTTGTATTGAATTCAAATGATTAAGTTATTGCTACTGTAACACAGTGGAAAATCAAAAAACAGATTGATTAGATAATTATTTTCAAAGAACGTGAAACAACACATGATATTTGGCTCTTGTTTTTTGAGGTTTCTGTTACCAGTACTGCATTGAAAAATTTTTAGTTTTTTAATTATTTATTTTTGTTATTACCTTTGAGTTGTGGATAGAGTTTAATAAAGACAAAAATGTGAAAATATAGGTCCATTCATTGGCATATTAACACCAGTCCCCATTTCAGCCAGTCAGATGCTTGAGCTTTGAGACTGGTTTCCAATCTCAGTTTTATAACCTTCAGCCCTAGTCTATTGAGCAAAGCTTTGCTGTTAAAGTCAAATGTGAGAAAAGTCTGAACTCACCAAAATGCATAAAAATTTAATATTAACCCTTTCCTCCATATATACACATTTTTACACATGGGAACCATATGATCAGGATCTGTACTGGCCGCCTTTTTATCATAAATAAACTAACGAATCATAAAGCGAACAGTGCTAATCCTGATCAGACGTCACGGATGTACGAGCTGATCTGGATCTATACTGTTCACCCATGCAATAATGGTGTGTCTGGAGGACAGGGATAATGAGATGGAGTGTCATTAGAGGACTTGGGCACTAACTTGCCTGATCAGACGGCACGGATGTGCCGGCTGATCTGGATCTACACTGGTCGCCAATGCATAAAAATGTGTATATATGGAGGAAAGAGTTAGTGTTCAGTCTTTGTACATTTGTTGTGTTAGATTCCTATCAAATTTCCCATTTCATCAAATTTGCAAGCTTTTAAAACTAGTTGATAATTCATTTGAATTTTTCTGGTTCTCTTGTTAACAACCTTTTTGATTAGAAATCGTATGAGAAAAAGGATACACAAACATTAACCAATAAATAATTACATATTCAATTCAGATTATTTAAAAGCATTACAGTTTCAAATAAAGAACGCAGGTCATTAACAAAAGTAAATACCAGTACTATCATATTACAATAGATAAGCACTTGATGATTATTTAATTATTATTTCCCTGAATAAATTCAAGTTAAGCATAAAATTATGACAATTTCATTACATTATTATAAGAGTAGCTCAGTTTTGTGGGGTATCATTCTGTTTTTACTGGAGATTCAAAGAGTTTGATTACTTAAGTTCACTGTTCACAGAAGAGCCATTTGTGATTACTCTCATCAAGTTTTTTTTTTTTTCTTTTTAGATGTCAAATTTAGTCAGAATTATGCTAAAATAAAGATGGATTTAGCAGTTGATAAAAATCCAAGAACCATAGTCTTTCCTCAGATTTCAGATTTTTTGGTAAAAAAGGTGAAAATTTCCCAAAAAACTTGTTTCAGGAGCATATCTTCTTATAAATGTTCCCCTCAATGAGACACTCTGCATGTCATGTCTGAGAAACATAGCCCTGCCTCAAAGGTCAAGGTCATACTTAGAATTTAAAGGTCCAAATTTATTTAAATTTCTAGTTTAGGGAGCATAACTTAATCTGTCACAGATGTGCAAGCTGATATCTATCTACACTGTTTACAAATGCAATAAAAACCCATATGTATGAAGTAATGGGCTAACTAGTTTACAGTATGAAGAATAAAACTAGGGCTTTGTTTTGGAAATTTGTTTCTTTTGTGTTATTTCAAGCAATTTTCAGGAGATGCTTGAAAAGATACCCAAATATCAATATTTATTTGGAAAACGATCATATTACAATTGATAAGAATGCAAATTATTATTTCTCAGAATAAAGTCAAGTAAGGCAGAAACTGATTACATTTAATGACATAACTATATTGTTAGATAATTTTGTTGCAGTGTTATTATTGTGTGTTACAAGATTTATGTGACAATTTTAAATTTGAGCTTTATCTTTGTCCAGTCTGTAAACTTAATTATTAGTTGACAGTATCATAACAATATTTTTTTTATGTGTTTGATGCTATTACATGCAACATTGTGGAGAAGATTGGTGGGTTGGAGTTAATTGACCAAGGCAGTCTGTACCTTTTTGTTCTTGCCAATCTAGCAGGGCATTTGTGAGGTTGAACAAGGTTTAAACTTCCAATAGCAAACATGATTTGTCACTGACTTGTTTTCCTGATATTTTCTACATGCAGTTCAAAATGTTAACAATTCTAATCATACAAAAGTTTTTCTTCGTTAAAAGCCACCATTGTTCTCAAATGATCAACTTTTGTTTAAACAATATTTATTCAGATTAATGCAACTATAACGATATTATACAATGAGAAAATGTCATGCTATGGATTAAAGAACAAGCGAAAACGCTTATATAAACGCTTCTTCATGGGTCAAGTTAAATACAATACATTAATTGTGCGTATATTTGTGCAATGACAAATATACGCACAATTAATGTGGATCAACTTCGTTCGCTGCTTACTATGTCAGGTGAAAAACACGAGCGTTTGATGTAGAAACTTATAATTTAGGAAGTATTGAAGGCGAATACTGTTGCCATGTTAACCATCCTGTTTTCATGAACTTTGTCAGTGATGTTTGTTCAGGTCAAATTTAAATAGATCAGCCAGAATATAAAACTGTGTCAAAGCTCCAAGTATTTGACTGGTTATGGATAAAAAAAGTCAATTACTCTGTTTATAACCAATAATGATCTTATGGCCGATTTGTGCGAATTAAATATTTTTTCTGGTGATCAGTATTGTGCATTTATATTTTGTGTCATGATCGGCTGCATTTAAAAGTACCCTTTAAATCTATCGCAAATATCTGGTTCTAGAGAAATATAATCCAAACTTCCAATTACAATGTAATTTTTTTATCGTGAACTATTCTAAAAGAACAATTTAGAATGTCACAGTTGCAGATTTAGTGTATGCCCTTGGTCATTAGTAGAAATTGAATACCATTGATAATTTGTTTGAAGATCATATTGCAATTGATAAATATCTGGACAATATTTCTCGGGAATAATTTCTAGTTAAACGGAAATTGATTACATTTAATTGCTCTCCGATACCAATAGACCCTTTTCTGCACTCCGATGTAGTTTTACAAGATTTATGTGACTGCTCTAACTTTAAGCTAGGAAGCTTAAGAAAAAGATATTATCATTATTTAATAATTATTATCAGTTTCTTTCACAGACATTTTTTGCATAGTTTAAATTCCTTATCTGACTACCTGACATGAATTGCTGATTTGCCATAATGATAATTTATGGGATCATTCTTCATAGTAGCTGGAATTTATTGATTGCTAAGAAAACCTCTAATGTTGACCCACACTATAACCTAAGTATTAGCCTACCAGATACATTCCTTCATTCTGTTTAAAGATCAAATATTTTTCCTTCATTTGTTTACCAAACTTGAAACATTTTGTCCTATAATTTTGTCATGTTATTACTAAACATTTTAATATATATCACCTGTGCTTTGAAGAAGAGGGGGGTATATTGTTTAACCCTTGTCCGTCCGTCCATCTGTCCGTCTGTCCGTCTGTAACAAAATTTCCGTAGCAGTTTTCTAAGCAACTATAACATTAGCCCTTACTCACAAACATTCCCATCATTGCTTTATCACAAACTTTTTAGGAAATTAATGATATTTCTAGTGCTTCTAAGGATAAAAGGCCACTATAAAAGTTACATACTTTTAACGGTACATGAAGTTTATGAGGTTTGTAAAATTATATACCAAGGCTGAGTATTGTTTGGTACTAGATGACTGTTTATTCAATATTTATTCTTAAACGTTTTACAGCAATTAATTACGTTACGTTTTACAGCAATTAATTAAAATTTTTAATTAAAATATCTGCACCCAACTTTTGAAAATTATACTATTGAAGAGTTAAATATAAGTTTATTACTGTGGAGGCATCAACATTCATGAAACATTCTTTAAAAAACTATGCATATCTTTAATATTCTTTTCTGGCAAGTAATAGGCATTCCTATAAGTACAAATTGTGCAGCCCTTATTGGTGATTAATGTTTTTATACTGCTATATGAGAGACTATGTTATCACTGAATATCAATCAAGATGACATAACAGCTTTTAATAAATTTTGATATTTCTTGTGCTTTATATTATGTATTAGTTGTATGCTTTCATGGAGGGTGCAAAAATAAAGATTTTTTATATGTATCTCATAGTTATTCAAATTTTATAATGCGTCAGGGATGTTTCTTTATGGTGAGTATATGTAAGAATATTGTTTGTATTATAAGTCTTGCAGTATAAAAAATAGAGTTTGTAGTACTTTAGTCTGTGATTGATGCCAGAAACATTTTCAAATATACAGATCTGGCCCCGTGATTATAAAACTTGTTTCATGCTCAACTCAATTCTGTGCTCAAACTTAAAATGTCTAAAACATTTACAGTCTTCATAAATAAGGAATAACTATTTGTTCAACAGTTGTTGTTGAGAGCAATTTAGTCATATATTCAGTTTAAAATGTTTTATTTTATATAATGAACAGAAACGAAGCCATCAAATTTTCATGCTCAAATTGAGCCGAGCATGAAAAAAGTTTTATAATCACGGGGCCAGTTCTTATCATTGTTGATAAATGATTACAAAGTTGTTGAACCACATGATAACTTGTTGACAAGAATATTAAGGGTTCCTGAAAGATAGAGAATCTTTTGCCAGTTGACACAATTGCACCTAACAATGATTAAGCCTTTACTCCATAATTATAGAGGTATTGTAATGTGTGTATGACCAGTTTAGATCCAGATCAGCTGGTACATCTGCATTGTCTGATCAGGATCTTCACTGTTTGCTTTTTGGTCAGAAATAACCTAATGAATCTCAAAGCGAACAGTTTAGATCCTCATCAGATGGCATTGATGTGTTGGCTGATCTGGATCAACACTGTTTGCCCACACAATAATTGTCTATCTATGAAGTAAAGGATCAAAATGGTATGATCAACAAGGGGGAGCGCATAATGCTGTCTTTGATTAGCAATTTGAGGTCTGGTAACCGGACCCCTAGACCTGCAAGATAGAGGCCTAGTAACCAGGAACTCTTACAAGTCCTAGGATATATGAAATGTGTTATTAAAATACATTAGGTAATAAATCAGAGCATGGAATTGATTAATCAGGTGAAGAATTAAACAGGAAACACTGAAAATTAATTTTGTTACAGGTGATATCAGTTTAACAAAAATAGCATCAGTCTGCATGATAAACCTGCTGTCTGAAACTGGATCTTGGCTTTTCACTTATTTTTCAGAAAAATCTGATTGCATCAAAAAGCCCTGATCAGATGGCATGGATGTACCAGGGGTCTGGATCTACGCTGTTGGCACATGGATAACAACCATATCCCCTGTTTAGTAAAGGGTTAAAAGTGTAAATGAATCTAATATCATTTTATTCTTTGTTTTCTTTTAACAGGGCTATTACTTTGTATTGGACAACGTAGGTTTCTGTGTATTGTAACCTTGATCATCATTTCTACTGTAATTCTGAATTTGTTTTACGGCAAACTCTTCTTTTCATATTTAGTTCTTTTTGCAGAGAAACAATGGAAGCTTTTGAGTAAAAACAAAAATTGCAATAATTTATGTTCTTGTAAAAGCATCAATGCTTTATTTTCTTATACTGTAAAATCATAAGACGTATCTGACGGGTACTAATTTTTATGCCCCCGCCATGAAATGGCGACGGGCATTAAGAGTTGCTCCTGTCCGTCTTTCCGTCCGTCCGTCCTTCCGTCTGTCCGTCCGTCCGATATTCTCGTGAACGCAACTCCTCCTACACTACTGGTCGGAATTTAATCAAACTTGACCACAATGCTTGGCCTGATATGTAGTTGTGCATGAAGGTGGGGTTTCGCTCTTACACGTTCCGTTCAGAAGTTATTGCCCTTTGATACTTCCATTTACATTAGTTTTAATAGGAGTATATCTCGTGAACGCAACTCTTCCTACACTACTGGTGGGAATTTAATGAAACTTGACCACAATGCTTGGCCTGATAGGTAGTTGTGCATGAAGGTGGGGTTTCGCTCTTACATGTTCCGTTCAGAAGTTATTGCCCTTTGATACTTCCATTTACATTAGTTTTAATAGGAGTATATCTCGTGAACACAACTCCTCCTACACTACTGGTGGGAATTTAATGAAACTTGACCACAATGCTTGGCCTGATATGTTGTTGTGCATAAAGGTGGGGTTTTGCTCTTACATGTTCTGTTCAGAAGTTATGGCCCTTTGATAACTTCATTTACATTAGTTTTAATAGGAATATATCTTGTGAACGCAACTCCTCCTACACCTCTGCTGGGAATTTGATGAAACTTTACCACAATGCTTGGCCTGATATGTTGTTGTGCAAAAAGGTGGGGTTTTGCTCTTACATGTTCTGTTCAGAAGTTATGGCCCTTTGATACTTCCATTTACATTAGTTTTAATAGGAATATATCTTGTTTCTTATATTTTGTGCATTTTGCCCATAACTTAAAAACTACTTGAGATACTGCCTTGAAACTTGAAATATATTTTCACCATCAAAATCTACATCATAACCAACAAGACCCATAACCATGCTTCCAATATTTTCAAATTATGCCCCTTTTTCACTTACATTTTGTGTTAGGAAAAATATACACTTTGCCCTTAACTTTGTTTGGAATGGAGGGATTTCAAAATAACTTGGCACAAATGTTCACCATAACAAGGCGGTGTGTCGTGACTGTAGGTCCAAGGTCAATGTCACTGTTACTAAAAATAGAATTTTCTTGCAAAATCTTGTCCGCTCTGTAACTTTGTTATTTCTTATTGTATTTTTAAATAACTTGGTATAATTGTTCATTATATCAAGACGGTATGTCACATACATGCCCAAGCCTTTAGGTCCAAGGTTAAGGTCACTGTTACTAAAAATAGAATTTTCTTGTCCGGGCTGTTACTTTGTTATGAATGGAGGGATTTCAAAATAACTTGGCACAAATGTTCACCATGACAGGGCGATGTGTCACGTACCATGCCCATGCCTGTAGGTCAAAGGTCAAGGTCAGTGTTACTTTAAATAGAATTCTCTTGTCCGGGCTGTTACTTTGTTATGAATGGAGGGATTTCAAAATAACTTTGCACAAATGTTCACTATGACAAGGCAGTGTGTCCGCACAATACCCAAGCCTGAAGGTCCAAAGTCAAGGTCACTGTTACTAAAAATAGAATTTTCTTGTCCAGGCTTTAACTTCATTATAAATGGAGGGATTTCAAAATAACTTGACACAAATGTTCACCATGACAGGGCGGTGTATCGCGTACCATGCCCATGCCTGTAGGTCAAGGTCACTGTTACTGAAAATAGAATTCTCTTTTCCGGGCTGTAACTTTGTTAGGAATAGATTGATTTCAAAATAACTTGACACAAATGTTCATCATGACAAGATGGTGTGTCCCATACCATGCCCATGCCTAGGTCCAAGGTCAAGGTCACTGTTACTAAAATAGAATTTTCTTGTCAGGGTTGTAACTCCATTAGGAATATAGTAATTTCAAAATAACTTGGCAGAAATGTTCACCATGACAAGGTGGTGAGTTGTGTACCATGTCCATGCCTGTAGGTCCAAGGTCAAGGTCACTGTTACTAAAAATAGAATTTCCTTGTCCGGGCTATAACTTTGTTTTGAATGGAGGGTTTTCAAAATAACTTGGCACAAATGTTCACCATGACAAGGGGGTGTGTTGCGTACATTACCCATGCCTGTAAGTCCAAGGTCAAGGTCACAGTTACTAAAACTTGAATTTACTTGTTGGGGCTATAACTTCTTTATGAATGAAGGGATTTCAAAATAACTTGGCACAAATGTTCACTATGACATTGCATTGCATAACCACCAACTTCTTCACAGACATTTCCATAATGAGAAGACAACAGTGCCACAAATACAAATAATTTACTTGATCATCAAGTTTATGCATATTCTTATAATTACTCGAACATCACTGTCTTTGAAATGCTATTATTCCCATCATTGCACTTTAGTATCTGGAAACGATGCATAGCGGGGGCATCCGTGTCCTATGGACACATTTCTAGTTGTGAATTTTGTGTGCTGATGAATCCATGAATTTAAAACTGCCACAAAATAAAGAATTGAACATAAAAATTATGTTTAGAAAATTGAAATAATTAAAGATCCCACAAAAATGGTATCTAATGCAAAGCTACAAGCTTTTGTGTCCATGTAATATAAGTACATCCACACTGAGTTTGCTAATGATTACAAGACATGGCATTACATGTGGAAAATACTGTCTTATATATTGGTCAGGTCAGTAATAGCAATAAAAACATTTTAAAACCATTCCTTATACCAATACAGTGTAATGAAGCATAATCTTGCACCCACATATGTGCTGTAAAAAGGGATATGGGTCAACACTTTAATGATAAATACCTTTACTAAGTCTACCAAATCAATGGTTTTAAACCCTATAATCAGCAATTAGCCTGGTCCATGCAAATCCAGGATTCCAACTTTCCCAATGAATTTTGTATTAAAGAAGAAAAGTTTGCTGTTTCACTTCAATGTGCTGTGTGTGTGTGTGTTCACTTGATGTGTTCAGTTGATGTAATTCTTTCACTTCAATCTGTGTGCATTCATAGTAACAGTCTGCAACTTATTGCCGCAGTTATTATTTGATTTATTGCGAACATGTTACGAAATCTGTCCAGTCTGGTAATAAACTATTGTTTCCACTCAATGACAGATTTTGAGTATCAAGTTGTGATTTTTAGATAATCATGTATGATATTCAGATGCAGGTTAACCCTTTCCTCCACAGATACTCCTTTATTGCATGGGCGAACAGTGTAGATCCAGATCAGCCAAAACATCTGGATCTACACTGGTCTCACATGCATAAATATGCGTATATATAGAGGAAAGGGTTAAATTGCTTACTGTGCCTAAATCATGTGGTGCCATATCCATTTTGCTTCCATGATAGTAATTCATAATGACACTGAAAATGTTTTAATACTTTATTGACATAATTTGATGAAAGGGATAAAGAAATGCAGGGTGATATTATTTGAAATATTTTGCAAACGTGTCGTTAAAAAAATGAAAATCAGCGAGGAAATGTAAAGGTAACAGTGCAAGTGGTACTGCGTGGCATAATGATGTCTCCTTGGGAGAGCATGAATGGGGAGGGGTCAGGGACTAGAATCATCTTCAGAGTTAAACCTGGGTTTCTTTGTATGAGTATATTTTGTAATCTTGTTCTTTATTTACGTTTCCCTAATAATGGATGATTTATAAATGTTAAGAAATAAGTGATTTTTATTTAAAATTAGAAGAATTCTGTTTCCCCGTTAACCCTTTCCTCCATAAATACATCTTTATTGCATGGGGGAACAGTGAAGATCCTCATCAGACTGCACATACCTGCGCTGTTCGCTATTTGATTTATTAGGTTATTTCTGACCAAAAAGCGACCAGTGCAGATCTTTATCAGACGGGCTGTTCTGGATCTACACTGGTTGCACATGCATTAGAGGCATATACCGGTATATGGAAGAAAGGGTTAATTAGACCAGAGTGAGGGAAGTTTGAGTCTGCTGCACACAGGTAGGATAACTTCCCATGTTACCAGCTTAAATTTATGTCTGCCATAGATGAAAAGTAATGATCATTTATTTTTTATACATCACTTGCTTGATTTGACAAGGCCCCAAGGTTATAAAACTGAGAAAGGAAACATATATATCATAAATATCAAGAATCTGATTGGCTGAAATGGTGACTGGTTGCCATTTCAGCTAATCAAATGCTGCAATTTTAGACTGGTTTCCAAATCTCTGCAGAGAGCTTATGTCACTTATTTGGCATTCTGATGTTGAGATGAATAAAAGATCCGAAGAAACCAGAGACCGTTCAACTTAAAATACATTGTCAATCACTTTGTCAGACGAAAATTTTGAACTCTATATGTAAACTTTATGTTTAAATAAATTGGAAACTATATGTTTAAGTAAATAGGAATTTATGTTAGAAAGTTTGCCTGAAATCCCAATAGTCTAAATGGGAGAAAATGTGATGAGTGTTTAGATGCTTTAAAATTGATTGTTATATAGGAGAGTAGTTATTCATAATTGCATTTATGTCAGCTTGTCATGTTAAGGAAGGTCGGGAACCTAAAGGGTTTCGGTGGGTTCATACCAGTGCTTATTTAAAACTGAGGAAATTAAAGAAACTTCTGATCAGTTATTTTTCAAGAATCAAACCAACTGAGCATGCAGTATTTTCATAATTATGTTCATATTTGTTGTGTTTGGTGGCTTTGAAAGTTCCTACATTTTTTCATCTATTTCACATAAATTTGTTTAACCATTTACTCCATATGTACACCTCTATTGCCTCAGCAAACAGTGTAGATCCAGACAAGCCAAGACATCCATGTAACATACAACAGTTAATGGGGTCCTACCGATATACGGAGTTATCTCAATATTCTGTCTTAAGTTACCTCCCTTTGCAACGCGCACCCGTTACTGGGTAGTTCCGGTCTGAGAATGAGAATTAAAACATAATAGCGCAGTAGTCATCCATGGTCCTTTTAAATGCGTTTTAATAGGGTCTAGTTGGTTAGAGATCAGCGATATGCCTAATAACGTTTGATTATTATCACTGAATTGGAAACTAGATAGTTTTAAAAGGGCACCACCTAGTATTTCTCTTCAAACCATTTAAGTAAGCTTGTGCGGTTTGTGTTCAACATCGTTATGTTCGACCCCGTAACTAATTAAGAGTATACGCATTTCTTATGCTCAAAAAGGCAGGTTTGAGAAAGATAAAAGTAAGTAAACATTAGAAAAGGTAGTTAATTAGGGTTATAATACTCGTATATTAAAGTTTAAGTTTGACGTCCGCCAATATAAAGACCATTCCTTTTTATGCATGTTCTTTCATGCTGATGATACATTTTTAAAGGAATTAAAAGATTATTAATTACTGAGCCTTCTCCTACAAATTTAATCCACATCATTTGGTTCACAGATTTGTGCCCTCTTCGTATTTTTTAATGTGCTGCTCTCTTTCTTAAAAAAAACAACAGTTCTTTCTTATATCATTTAGAACATATTCAAACATGATTCATAATGTTTTCACATTTTCCTCTTTATTTCTGAATTTTTAGCTTAGTTTAAGTTTTACAATCAATTTTATTTCATCAAATAAATATATTTTTGAGTAAATTCTTCCCGAGGGCTTTTTTCAATTAAGTTTGGAGCACTTTAAGTTGCAAAAATCAAATATACATGTCTCGGTTCTCAAACAACATTGCGACAATTAATTAGCATATTTAATCCCTAGTCAATTTCTTAAAATAACACTTGTACCCCCAACATCCAATTTTTTTCAACCTCTCACAGTGTCAAGATCTAAACTTGAAAAGGCCTTTATCACACCTCCAGCTGGTAAGACTCCTGTCTTGCTCATTAGATTACGTAATATAGTCATAAAACACCACGACATTTCCTTATTTAGCATTGTTTGCAAGACTTAACGGTGACTGGCCGAATACTTTAGTGCATGTTTGAAAAAAGCTAAAATTTCCATGCCAGCCAATAAATCAAATTTCGTAACGTAAATAAGTAAAATTGTATTAAGTTGTTAACTGAAAATCATTTTTCAAAGATAATGGTTTAATTCCTGATATACCGGTTTCACTTTCTTTGTTTATTCGACAATGCATTTAAACTTTGAAAGCATTTTGAGACTTTTTATATACACCCGTGATGCTATTCTTATTACCGCTTCTAAACCGAAACTACCCAATCGGCAAGGGAAACCACTCTCAATGGGAGATAACTCTGTATATCGGTAGGCCCCCATTGATAAAGATTTAGCAGCTTCCAAGGAATGAAACTTTAAAAACAACAACTTTTGGCCGGAGACTTTGCTTTTCAAGGATGTATTAAGAAGCGGAATTTACACTCCTTAAATGTTGGGGAATTAACTCAAGAAGATGTTCTGTAAAAGTTCCACAGTTTTATTTGTATATGAATTTCTTACACATAACACATGTAAGTCAAATACACTGGAAGTCCAAGTGATTAAAGTTTAACAGATCTTATACAATAGTTTGGTAGTTCCAAATTTGTTAAGATAATTAATAATGTCAGTTGGCAATATCCACACTGTAAATTAAATGTCAAGTTGGAAAATCCAATTCTTGTAAAAGTAAAGTCTGCTGGAAGGTCCAGTAGATGCTTAATGTTCAGAAGGTAAATCCATTCTAATTAATACTCTGAAATTAACTTCTAACAACAACTTTGATAAGGCGGGGCTTAAGGCCCATGTGATCTAATTTGCATAAAGAATCCTGCATTAATTTCTGCCTATTTCATGATTTGCAGTGACAGGTAATCAATATGTAATATAAACCATTTTAGCACCTCAATGATAATAATCTTTAACAAAGTTATATAATAATTAGATAATTGCTATGGAAACACAGTATGGTTTCAGATGGACATAACAATTAGTTGTCAATAAGTTTTGACATCTACAACTGAATAGGCCAGTCTTCTAAATCAGAAAGAGACAAAGATATATCTAGCTGGTCAAGCCATAAAGATTATGATTAGATACACAGATAATACAATTAAGGTGTCCAGTGCTTGTTGTGGCATTTACAATCATCTTACCATATTGATTAAATTAACATAGCGTCAAAGAGCTTGACACATCAAAAAGATGATAATAAGTTGTTTTCTATCAAACTTTAGGTAAAATAACTGAAATGCAAAAATATGAAATATTTGCAGCATAATAGATGCCAGGAAATCAAGCTAGCTGATGATGTTGAGTCAGTTTGTTACGAAGGTATTGTTGTGAGGAGAGACTGTGAGGGGAGACTGTACATGTTTTCTGGATTGGGCCATTGCTGCTATGCATATTTCACTTTTTAGCTCACCTGAGCATGGTGAGCTTTTGTGATCGCCTGATGTCCGTCGTCCTTGCGTCCGTCGTCAACTTTTTCTTCAAACGACTTCTTCTCTGAAACGGCTTGGCCAATTTTGACAAAACTTGCCACGGATGTTCCTTGCATGAAGCTCTTCCAAAGTTGTTCAAAGAAATCAATTCCATGCAGAACTCTGGTTGCCATGGCAACCGAAAGGAAAAACTTTAAAAATCTTCTTGTCTGAAACCACAAGGCCTAGAGCTTAGATATTTGGCATTTAGCATCCTCTAGTGGAACTCTACAAAGATTGTTCAAATTATTTCCCTGGGGTCAAAATTGGCCCCGCCCCAGGGGTCACTTCATTTTACATAGACTTATATTGGCAAAACTTTAAAAATCTTCTTGTCTGAAACCACAAGGCCTAGAGCTTAGATATTTGGCATTTAGCATCCTCTAGTGGAACTCTACAAAGATTGTTAGAATTATTCCCCTGGGGTCAAAATTGGCCCCGCCCCAGGGGTCACTTCATTTTGCATATACTTATATAGGAAAAATTTTAAAAATCTTCTTGTCTGAAACAACAAGGCCTAGAGCTTAGATATTTGGCATTTTGAAACCTCTAGTGGAACTCTACAAAGATTGTTCAAATGATTTCCCTGGGGTCAAAATTGGCCCCGCCCCAGGGGTCACTTCATTTTGCATAGACTTATATAGGAAAAACTTTAAAAATCTTCTTGTCTGAAACCACAAGGCCTAGAGCTTAGATATTTGGCATTTAGCATCCTCTAGTGGAACTCTACAAAGATTGTTCAAATTATTCCCCAGGGGTCTAAATTGGCCCCGCCCCAGGGGTCACTTCATTTTATAAAGACTTGTATAGGAAAAACTTTAAAAATCTTCTTGTCTGAAACCACAAGGCCTAGAGCTTAGATATTTGGCATTTAGCATCCTCTAGTGGAACTCTACAAAGATTGTTCAAATTATTTCCCAGGGGTCTAAATTGGCCCCGCCCCAGGGGTCACTTCATTTTGCATAGACTTATATAGGAAAAACTTTAAAAATCTTCTTGTCTGAAACCACAAGGCCTAGAGCTTAGATATTTGGCATTTAGCACTCTCTAGTGGAACTCTACAAAGATTGTTCAAATGATTTCCCTGGGGTCAAAATTGGCCCCGCCCCAGGGGTCACTTCATTTTATAAAGACTTGTATAGGCAAAACTTTAAAAATCTTCTTGTCTGAAACCACAAGGCCTAGAGCTTAGATATTTGGCATTTAGCATCCTCTATTGGAACTCTACAAAGATTGTTCAAATTATTTGCCTGGGGTCAAAATTGGCCCCACCCAGGGGTCACTTCATTTTACATAGACTTGTATAGGCAAAACTTTAAAAATCTTCTTGTCTGAAACCACAAGCAGAGAGTACTTTTGTACCCAGGTGAGCGATATAGGGCCATCATGGCCCTCTTGTTTTATTAGCTGCCTGGAAACCAAACCTATAATCATAGTAATTTCCAACTCTAAATTTCAATAGATAAAAATAGATGAAAAGGGAACTTTGAAAGCCGGTTGCAAACACGACAAATATGAAAATATTGCAGGCTCAGTTTGTTTGAGCCTGCTCATGGCCATATTACTGACTATACCCCCTTAGCCCTGGGTTAAACGCAACTCAATATTTACACCAATAAACAGTACAATTTTGACCATCCCAAACAGTGGGAAGTAAACTTCAATATTGCCTGAACATGCAAGTTATGATTTCATTTAGCCTGTCAGTGGGAACATTTATAGAGATCCTTATGTTTTATATGTTTGTGTGCTTTTGCATGCAACATTGTTGAGCCGATGGGTGGGTTGGAGTTATTTCACCAAGACAACTTGTACTTGTTTTGTGATACAAGAACCTGTTGGGGCAGGTGTGAGGTTGGTGCACCCTAGAACCAGGTTTAAACCCCCAGTGGGAAATTGTTTTACCACTGACCGTTCCAAGGCGGTAACCCCTCCGGTTCTCACTTCCGTTATTTGTTTGTGGCGTCCAGTTTGAAACTGATTTTTGTAATACCATGCTCTCTTTTCCTCTCTACTTTTTGGCTGTGTGGGGAGGCTGTGTATGCTGGATGTGGTCATTCCTGATATGCATATTTCACCCCTTTATTACCGCAAATTATATGTAAAAGATAAAAAAAAAGCTCTTAAAGTCACTAAACAAGACAAATATGAAAATATGGCAGGCTCATTTCGATCAAGCCTGTTCATGTGCAATAATCTGTGCTCAAGATCAAAAAACTAAATCTGGCGACCAGTCTCAAATCTCAAGCATCTGATTGGCTGAAATGGCAACTGGTCTCCATGTTAGCCAATCAGATACTTGAGATTTGAGACTGGTCTCCAATCTTAGTTTTATAATCTTGAATTAACATTACTCAGTACATGTCCTATTTGCACTAGTTATAATGGAGTTAAGGAATAGTTAATTGTTTTGAGATGGACACAGGAGATTTAATGCCAGTTATTGTTTCGTCAAATTAAGAAGATGTCTGGAAAGCACAGTAAAGTGCCTTTTAAAATACTAGAAAAGTATCTAGTGAATGGAGATGCACTTAGTTATGCAACAAGAATCTAAGAAGTTGCCAGAATAAGGGAATTCTATAAAAATGGACCTATACCAATTGTTCATGATTTGTAAGGCTTTTTATGAACAGGTTTGCTTCTGTGCAGTGCCTTTTGAGAAATTTTATTTAACCCTGTTCTTTTTGCATAATTCAGACAAATAACATTCAGCATGAATTTACCCTAAAGCATACTCAATTTGTTATTATTTTAATAAAGTCCCAACATTTCTTTTCATAAACACAAGCTAAAATCAAAGCCCAACAATGGATTTTCTGTGACATGTCTTTGCAATATACACAAGCTAAAAACAAAAAACCCAACAGTGTATGTTCTGGGACATGTCTTTGCAATAAAAACAAGCTATTTAAATCAAACCCAAACATTTCTTTCCATAACACAAGCTTAAATCAAAACCCAACATTTCTTTTCATAAACACAAGCTAAAATCAAAGCCCAACAATGGATTTTCTGTGACATGTCATTGCATTATACACAAGCTAAAATAAAACCCCCAAAATGGATTTTCTGTGACCTGTCCTTTCAATAAACACAAGCGTAAAAATCAAACCCCAACAATGAATTTTCTGTGACCTGTCTTTTAAAAAAAACACATACTAAAATTGAACTCCAACAAAAGATTTTCTGTGACCTGTTTTTGCAATAAACACAAGCTAAAATCAAACCCCAATAGATTTTATGTGACCTGTCTTTGCAATAAACATAAGCTTAAATCAAACCCCAACAATTGATTTTCTGTGACATGCTATTGTAGTAGACACAAGCTAAAATCAAGCCTCAACAATTAATTTTCTGTGACATGCTATTGCAGTAGACACAAGCTAAAATCAAACCCCAATAATGCCTTTTCTGTGACATGTCCTTGCAATAGACACAAGCTAAAATCAAACCCCAACAATGGCTTTTTGTGACGTGTCTTTGCATGTAACGTAATCACCTAAAAAATAAGCCAATGATGATCATTGTTTTTTGCATTATACAAGTAAACCAGTTTTCCCTCTGCTGTAAATGTTTATATATTCAATTAAATATTGTAAAAATGAGAAAAGTACATTCATAATAATACAATTTATCATGTTTATAAAATTTCATTGTCGTTTTTGTTACAAACTGCAGAGATCAGATTGCTTGGCTATTGTAATAAATCAGTTTTCTAGTTCAGAATATAATTGCCCACGTATGATTTTGTAAGATTAAATTGAATGACTTATGAGGCATTTTCTTCATTTGACTTGATTAAATTTATTTCATTTAAATTTATATCTTTGCTCATCATTCAAAGTTTATGACAATTGGGGATGGTGTACATTTTAATTGACTTGCACATCTGTGCCACCTGCAAAAATTGAGATAAATCGGTAAATGGAACTATTTTAATCGAGTATATTGCGCAAATTGATTCTGGTCAAAGATAATCTGTTTTTCTTTGTTCTAGCTGAACTTTTGTGAGTGCTGGGCCCAAGATAATAAAGTTGAGATGGGGGGACAGTCTCAAATCTCAAGCATCATATTTTAAAACTTAAGAATGTGTCCTTGGACACTGATGCCCCCAGTGCTGCAACACTATTTGTTATAACAAAGGGCCAAAACTCTGGTAAAAAATGGCCACAGGAAAATATCCTTTCTTTACGATTATTTTCACATCCTGCTTGATTATCTTTGCAAGTTTGAAAGAAATCAGCCTGATAGTTTAGGAGGAGTTGATGCCACAAGATCTGCAGGATGTATGTAAGTATGGACGAGTGCAACTCTTTATGCTTCCCACTTCTTGGGGGTATAAAAAAGACTAGTCTATATTTCAAACAATATAATGCTTAAGATTTGAGACTGGTCTCCACTTTTAGCTTTATTATCTTGGACCCTGCTTTACATAGAGTGGTGTCCCAGATTTTATACACTTGAGCTATACAATTAAAACTTATCAAACAAACTAAAAATAAATATTCACCACCTTTGTTCACCAAGCATATCTTATTAAGCCTGTTCTTTCTCATCACTCTACAAAATATTTTAAAAAATTTAAAGTTTTAATACAGATGTTTGGTTCTTTGAAAAGGGAAGTCTTAACATGGTAGCTAAGAATATAAATCATGCATTGCACAATAAAACTTACAAGGCAACAATAGGTTTGCAGTTCAGGAATCAAGGAAATGGTTACAATCTTGTTTATGTTTGTTATTAATAACCTAATGGACAGATTATTACCTTAGTGCAAAAATGGTATTATTACTCTTTCTCATTTTAAAAGTTCTTATAGTGGTTTTTGCACTAAGGTGATGAAAGGTGGGGGTTGAGCATTCTTGAATCTGGTATAAACTCCCCAGTTGAAAAATGTCTTTTTCACCACACAAAGGCAATATTCCCTTAGGTTCTGTTTCTTTTTATGTCTCCCCCCCTCTGGGGGAGACGTATTGTTTTTGCCCTGTCCGTCTGTCCGTCACTCTGTCTGTCACACTTCGTTTCCGCTCAATAACTCGAGTACCCTTTGACCCAGAGCCTTCAAACTTCATAGGGTGATAGCCCTTATTGAGTAGAAGAACCCTATTGATTTGGGGGTCAGTAGGTCAAAGGTCAAGGTCACAGTGACCCGAAGAGTGAAAACTGTTTCCGCTCAATAACTCCAGTACCCTTTGACCCAGAGCCTCCAAACTTAATAGGGTGATAGCCCTAATTGAGTAGAAGAACCCTATTGATTTTGGGGTCAGTAGGTCAAAGGTCAAGGTCACAGTGACCCGAAGAGTGAAAACCGTTTCCGCTCAAAAACTCAAGTACCTTTTGACCCAGAGCCTTCAAACTTCATAGGATGACAGCCCTTATTGAGTAAAAGAACCCTATTGATTTTGGGGTCAGTAGGTCAAAGGTCAAGGTCACAGTGACCCGAAGAGTGAAAACCGTTTCCGCTCAATAACTCAAGTACCTTTTGACCCAGAGCCATCAAACTTCATAGGGTGATAGCCCTTATTGAGTAGAAGAACCCTGTTGATTTTGATGTCAGTAGGTCAAAGGTCAAGGTCACAGGGGCCCGAAGAGTGAAAACTGTTTCTGCTCCATAACTTGAGTACCCTTTGACCCAGGGACTTCAAACTTCATAGGTTGATAGCCATTATAGAGTAGAAGAACCCTGTTGATTTCGGGGTCAGTAGGTCAAAGTTCAAGGTCATAGGGGTCTGAAGAGTGAAAACCGTTTCCGCTCAATAACTGGAGTACCGTTTGACCCACAGCCTTCAAAATTCATAGGGTGATAGCCCTTTTTGATTAGAAGAACCCTATTGATTTTGGGGTCAGTAGGTCAAAGGTCAAGGTCACAGGGGCCTGAAGAGTGAAAACCGTTTCCACTCAATAATAGGAGTTCTATTTTACCCAGACCATTCAAACTTCATAAGATGGATGTCCTTATTGAGTCGAGGACTCCTATTGATTTTGGGGTTAGTAGGTCAAAGGTCAAGGTCACAGGGGCCCCGAAGAGTAAAAACCGTATCCGGTCAATTACTGGAGTACCGCTTGACCCAGAGCATTCAAACTAAATAGGGTAATAGCCCTTATTGAGTCGAAGAACCCTATTGATTATGGGATCAGTAGGTCAAAGGTCAAGGTCACAGGGGTCTGGGCGCATGGGGGGGGGGGGGCGCAGGGGGGAGACATGCGTTTTTCACAAAAAACATCTAGTTCATTATTTGTGATGTTTTTTTTTTTAAATGATCAGATTATTCAAACTCCCAGCAGCAAATTGTTTTGCCACTGACTGTTCCAAGGCGGTAAATCCTCAAGTTCTCACTTTGTTAATTGTTCGTGGCGTCTATTTTGAAACTGCACTGTATTATAACCATGCTCTCTTTTCCTCTTTACTGTTTGGCTGTATGGGAAGGCTGTGTCTGCTGGGTGTGGCCATTCCTGATATGCATGTTTCACTTTTTAGCTCACCTGAGCACTTGTGCTCATGGTGAGCTTTTAGGATCACTCTGTGTCCGTCGTGCGTCGTCAATTTTTGCTTTAAACAACATCTCCTCTTAAACCCCTGGGCCAAACTTGATGAAACTTGCCACAAATGTTCCTTGCATGAAGCTCTTCCAAAGTTGTTCAAAGAAATCAATTCCATGCAGAACTCTGGTTGCCATGGCAACCGAAAGGAAAAACTTTAAAAATCTTCTTCTCTGAAACCACAAGGCCTAGATCTTAGATATTTGGCATTTAGCACCCTCTAGTGGAACTCTACAAAGATTGTTCAAATTATTTTCCTGGGGTCAAAATTGGCCCCGCCCTGGGGTTTTTCGTTTTTCTTCTTTTAAATTCTGTTTTTAACCTTTGATTTTCTACAGTTATCAACCAGATTTTGACACAAACTTTATACCATCTTAAAATTCAATTTTTCCTGAACAATTCATACACTGGTTGTTCAGTGATAAAATTAAAAACAAAAATTTTAGTAGCAGAGTGAAAATTTCAAGTGACAAAATTCCAATATTTCTACCAGTCTTAAACTATATTTAGGTTCAATGTAAGGTGTTATTATATTGCAGTACCACAGTATAGCTCTAGATGCTTGACAATGACCTAGTGAACTTTGCTATTTAGATCTGTGTTATGCAATATTTAGAACTTTGCTCTGGAAGATTTTATACTGTAAATGTTGTCATTTTCTATGGATATTGACCAAATAAACTTTCATACTTTATAGCTCTTTGCAAATCAGGCTTTTCTGAATATTTTATTCACTGTTTGTAAAACATATTTGTAGCACATTCTCAAAATGTTCAGACTATATTAGACACATTTTTTGCATGGGCGAACAGTGTGATCCAGATCGTCCAAGAACTAGGTCACTGTTACTAAAAATAGAATTTTCTTGTGAACACCCTAGCGGTCACAATTTTGCTTCGATTGTCATGAAACTTAGTCAGGACACATTTTGTTGCATGGGCGAACAGTGTAGATCCAGATCGTCCAAAAACTAGGTCACTGTTACTAAAAATAGAATTTTCTTGTGAACACCCTAGCGGACACAATTTTGCTTCGATTGTCATGAAACTTAGTCAGGACACATTTTGTTGCATGGGCCAACAGTGTAGATCCAGATCGTCCAAAAACTAGGTCACTGTTACTAAAAATAGAATTTTCTTGTGAACACCCTAGCAGACACAATTTTGCTTCGATTGTCATGAAACTTAGTGAGGATGTTTGTCCTAATGATTTCTCGGATGAGTTCGAATATGGGTCATCTGGGTCCAAAAACTAGGTCACTGTAACTAAAAATACGATTTTCTTGTGAACACTCTAGCTGTCACATTTTTTCTCCGATTGTCATAAAACTTGGTAAGGATGTTTTTCTGAATGATATCTCGGAGGAGTTTGAATATGGGTCATCTGGGTCCAAAAACAAGGTCACTGTTACTAAAAATATAATTTTCTTGTTAACACTCCAAGGGTCTCATTTTTGCTCTGATTGTCATGAGAGTTCATCAGGATGTTTGCTCCAATGATTTCTCAGACGAGTTTGAATATGGGTCATCTAGGTCCAAAAACAAGGTCACTGTTACTAAAAATAGAATTTTCTTGTAAACACTCTAGGGATCACATTTTTCCTTCTATTGTCATGAAACTTTTGTCAGGATAGTTGTCCCAATGATTTTTCGGACAAGTTTGAATATGGGTAATCTGGGTCCAAAAACTAGGTCACTGTTACTAAAAAAAGAATTTTCTTGTGAACACTCTAGGGGTCACATTTTTGCTGCGATTGTCATGAAATTTGGTCAAAATGTATTTCCCAATGATTTCTCTGACAAGTTCAAATATGAGTCATCTGGGTCCAAAAACTAGGTCATTGTTACTTAAAATAGAATTTTTCTTGTTAACACTAGGGGTCACATTTTTGCTCAGATTGTCATGAAACTTAGTCAGGATGTTTGTCGCAATGATATCTCAGTTGAGTTTGAATATGAGTCATCTGGGTCCAAAAACTAGGTCACTGTTGCAAGAGACTATTGACTAAACTCAGGTGAGCGCTTTTAGGGCCATCATGGCCCTCTTGTTTCTACTGTTCTGCTGTGTGCGGAGGCTTTTTCAATGAGGGCAGAAAGAAACAGGGATTTCGCAAATGTAAATGATATTTTGTTCAATGTTACAAAGAGACCAATTATTTATAGATTTAATGAATTTTTGTTTTGTGACAGACACAACAAATAACACTTAATGTCAGTTATTAACCAGGTTTTAAACAACAACAGGTTTTTGTAATGCTGAAGTATGCGGGCTGGTTTCTGTTCCATAACTTGAGTTTGCTTTAGCCTGTTGAGACCAAACTTGGTGGGTGGGTAGCTTAAATAAAGAGGCATCTTGGAATTGCTACCCAGGTGTCTGTGGTCAAAGTCACTGTTGCTAAAAAAAAAATTCAGTTTCTGCTCAACAACTTGAGTTTGCATCGGCCTATCAACATCAGATTTTGTGTGTGGACAGCTTATAGCAAGAGGAAGCTTGGAATTGCTACCCAGGTGTCTGTGATAAAGGTCAAGGTCACTGTTGCTAAAAATAGAAATTCAGTTTCCTCTTAATAACTTAAGTTTGCTTTGGTCTGCTGACACCAAACTTGGTGTATGTGTAGCTTATATCAAGAGGCAGCTTGAGATTGCTAACCAGGTGTCTGTGATCAAGGTCAAGGTCACTGTTGCTAAAAATAGAAATTCAGTTTTCATTTCATAACTTGAATTAGCTGTGACCTATTGATAACTTGCTTTGTATTTGGGTAGCTTATATCAAGATGCAACTTGGGATTGCTACCTAGATGTCTGTGATCAAGCTCAAGGTCACTGTTGCTAAAAATAAAAATTCAGTTTCTGCATTATAACTTGAGTTTGCTTTGACCTATTGGCACCAAACTTAGTGTTCGGGTAGCTTAAATTAAGACACAACCTGGGATTGCTATCTAGATGTCTGTGGTCAAGGTCACTGTTGCTAAAAATAGAAATTCAGTTTCTGCGTAATAACTTTAGTTTGCTTTGATCTATTGACACCAAACTTGTTATGTGCGTAGCTTATTTCATGAAGATGCACTTCTGGATTTTTCTCAAATGTCTTTACTTATTCGTTAAAAACTTTGTATCATTGCATTGCAGTGCTGCTTGTATGATGTTGGAAGTCTTTAAAACATAATATTGAAATAGTTTCCATTAAGTTTTATTGCAGTTGTAGAACAAGAATCTAAGCAGCTGCTGAAATTTGCTTAGTTTTTTTAAGGTGTATCTTTTGTCATTGAGGTGCGATTTTGTCATTGAGGTGTTATTTATTAGAAAGGATATGTTCAAAAAAGCAATTATCTAATATGCAAATATCTTCAATAAATTTCACTTTATTTTAATTTCCTGAATTTCAATTAGGGAAATGCAATGTCAGTTTTAATTTACATCTGGGAAATGTAATTAATGACACACTATCTTTTAAATTAGTTGAATTTAATTGAAATGAACCTGTAAATATTGTTTATGACACGAACATTATTACTTCTTTCAATTTGAGGAGGTGATTTATACTTTAAAAGCAAAAATGCAGCTTGCAATGCAAAATAATGATCAGGAATTCACATACCATTCATTGTGCTTTTTTTGGTCACTACAATCTGATTTTGCATTACATTATTATGCTATTTCTGATGTTTTTTTAATCGGGGTGCATCGCAAATTCCCTTTAACATTGAGATATGATTGTCTTTTGGTCTTTGAAAGATTAAATTTGGCTTATTTTTCAACCTTTTTTATGTATTAGTTTTTTTTAAATGATTTATCCTTTACAGTTGTTTTTTGTCATGCAATGCCCCCTAATGTGGTGTGTTTATCATTCTATCAGCAGATCAGTCATAAAGCTAACATTTTATGAAGAACAATTCTGGTACAGATCATAATTGTGAATTTTGTTCTGTAACAGCTCTAAAAATCATCTAATGCTTTTCTTATTAGTTCAAGAACATATTTTAAAGAACAGTTACCAAATTTTGTGATTAATTTTTGTCTCGTTTATAATTTCACAACCAGCTCTTAAAATTATCTTGTTCAGTTCATTTTGTACAGTTTACAAACCTATGTTCTAGAACAGCTAACACTATATACTCCTCATAATTTAAAAAGGTTATTTTTGGTTTGCAAACAGTGTAGATCCAGATCAGATGGCACTGATGTGCTGACTGATCCGGATCTATGTCATTTGCAAATAGATTTCAAGGCATATCCCAGGGGGTAAAGGGGTTAAAGAATTTTCTTGCTGACTTATAATCAGTTGAAGTAAGACATATTTCTGTCTTACCTTAACCCTTTCCTCCATACACATCTTTATTGTGTGGGCCAACAGTGTAGATGCCGTCTGATCAGGATCTACACTGTTCACTTTTTGATTTGTTAGGTTATTTCTGACCATAATGTGACCAGTGCAGATCCTGATCTGACAGCAGGGATGTGCCGGCTGATCTGGATCTACACTGGTCGCACATGCGTAAAAATGCGTATTTTTGGAGGAAAAGGGTAGACATCTTCATGAACCAGCACCCAGGGCTCTTTTGACCAGTTAATTAAGAGCATACTTTAGGCAAAATCATCTGCGGAGTTTGCTCAGTTTTATGGTATAGTTCGATTTTGACCTGTGAGTTTTTTCAGACATTTGTCCACTGTTATTCTTAATAGGTAGTGCCTCAATTTACAGAGTTACTGTTAAATTACTTACTTTATACAACATTAAAACCTGTTCAAAGCTGCAGATATTCAAACATGAAGTTATATGTCAGTGGGTAAGAATCTCGTGCTATGATGCAAAACTTTGCGAGTTCAAATCCAATAACAGTAACTTTTTATGCCCCCGAAGGGAGGCATATAGTAATAGGACCGTCCGTCCGTCCGTCCTTCCTTCCGTCCGTCTGTCCGTCCGAAATAATCTTGTCCTCGCTTCTTCTCCAAAACCGCTTGAAACTTCACAGGAGTGTTTGTCACCAAGCCTAGTTGTGCATATCGTCAGGAATTTCTGCTCGGATTTTTTTTGGCTGAGTTATGGCCCTTTTTAGCAAAATCTTGTACTCGCTTCAGTCTTCTAAAACCACTTGAGGGATTTCATTGAAACTTCACAGGAGTGTTTGTCACCAAGCCTAGTTGTGCATATCCTAAGGAATTTCTGATCGGATTATTTTTGGCGGAGTTATAGGCCATTTACCTAACCCTAACCCTAACCCTAAGGTAAATTTTGTTAACGCAATAGAGGTTACATTTTTTGTCCGATTGTCATGAAATTTGGTATGAATATTGATATTGATGATTTCTACACAAATTATTAAAAATCATGTTGTTAAATTGACCAGGGGCCCTGCCCTGGGGATTTTAATTTTTTTTCTT
Source organism: Corbicula japonica (assembly GCA_038501625.1). Lineage (NCBI taxonomy): Eukaryota > Metazoa > Mollusca > Bivalvia > Venerida > Cyrenidae > Corbicula > Corbicula japonica. Next base: position 830,228 of record JAZAYU010000085.1, read on the forward strand.
TTAAATTCTGTTTTTAACCTTTGATTTTCTACAGTTATTAACCAGATTTTGACACAACCTTTATACCATCTTAAAATTCAATCTTTCCTGAACAATTCATTCACTGGTTGTTCAGGGATAAAATTTGAAACAAAAATTTTAGTAGCAGGGTGAAAATTTCAAGTGTCAAAATCCAATATTTCTACCTGACTTCAGCTATATTTAGGTATGATGTTTACCAGTATTATTGGTACAGTTGCTGGACAATGACCTGATGAACTTTGCTGGTTAGATCTGTGTTATGCAATATTAAGAACTTTGCTCTGGAAGATTTTATAGGGTAAATTTTGTCATTTTATGGATAGTGACAAATAAACTTTCTTCCTTTATAGCACTTTGAAAATCAGGCTTTTCTGAATATGTTATTCACTGTTTTTTAAGTAAAACAACAAGAACAACAACAACAAATTTGTAGCACATTCTCAAAATGTTAAGACTAAATTTAAGAGAGCCTTAGATGTATACAGTGTATGTACACAAACTGGCAAGTTAAGGCCACACTTTTTAGCTCACCTGAGCTGGCTCAGGGTGAGCTATTAGGATCGATGAATGTCCGTCGTCCGTCCACACTTAGTTCATTAACACTATAGCGGTCACATTTTTGCTCCGATTGTCATGAAACTTGGTCAGGATGTTTGTCCCAATGATTTCTCGGTCGAGTTCGAATATGGGTCATCTGGGTCCAAAAACTAGGTCACTGTAACTAAAAATAGAATTTTCTTGTTAACACTCTAGTGGTCACATTTTTGCTCCGATTGTCATGAAACTTGGTCAGGATGTTTGTCCCAATGATTTCTCGGACGAGTTCGAATATGGGTCATCTTGGTCCAAAACTAGGTCACTGTTACTAAAAATAGAATTTTCTTGTTTACATTCTAGCAGTCACATTTTTGCTCCAATTGTCATGAAACTTGATCAGGATGTTTGTCCCAATGATTTCTCGGACGAGTTTGAATATGGGTCATCTTGGTCCAAAAACTAGGTCACTGTTACTAAAAATAGAATTTTCTTGTTAACACTCTAGCGGTCACATGTTTGCACTGATCGTCATGAAACTTGGTCAGGATGTTTGTCCCAATGATTTCTTGGACAAGATTGAAAATGGGTCATCTGGGTCCAAAAACTAGGTCACTGTTACTAAAAATAGAACTTTCTTGTTAACACTCTAGCGGTCAAATTTTTGCTCCGAAGGTCATGTAACTTGGTCAGGATGTTTGTCCCAATGATTTCTCGGATGAGTTCAAATATGGGTCATCTGGGTCCAAAAACTAGGTCACTGTTACTAAAAATAGAATTTTCTTGTTAAAACGCTAGATGTCACTTTTTTGCTCCGATTGTCATGAAACTTGGTTAGGGTGTTTGTCCCAATGATTTGTCAGACGAGTTCGATTATGGGTCATCTGGGTCCAAAAACTAGGTCACTGTTACTAAAAATAGAATTTTCTTATTTACACTCTAGCGGTCACATTTTTGCTCCAATTGTCATGAAACTTGATCAGGATGTTTGTCCCAATGATTTCTCGGACAAGTTCGAATATTGGTCATCTGGGTCCAAAAACTAGGCCACTGTTGCTAAAAATAGAATTTCCTTGTTAACACTCTAGTGGTCACATTTTTGCTCTGATTGTCATGAAACTTGGTCAGGATGTTTGTCCCAATGATTACTTGGACGAGATTGAATATGGGTCATCTGGGTCCAAAAACTAGGTCACTGTTACTTAAAATAAAATTTTCTTGTTGACACTCTAGCGTTCACATTTTTGCTCCGATTGTCATGTAACTTGGTCAGGATGTTTGTCCCAATGATTTCTCGGACAAGTTTGAATATTGGTCATCTGGGTCCAAAAACTAGGTCACTGTTACTAAAAATAGAATTTTCATGTTTGCACTCTAGCTGTCACATTTTTGCTCCGTTTGTCATGAAACTTGGTAAGGATGTTTGTCCCAATGAATTCTCGGAGGAGTTCTAATATGGGTCATCTGGGTCTAAAAACTACTTCACTGTTACTAAAAATAGAATTTTCTTGTTAAAACTCTAGCGGTCACATTTTTGCTCTGATTGTCAAGAAACTTGGTCAGGATGTTTGTCCCAATGATTTCTCAGACGAGTTCGAATATGGGTCATCTGGGTCCAAAAACTAGGTCACTGTTACTAAAAATAGAATTTTCTTGTTAACACTCTAGCGGTCACATTTTTGCTCTGATTGTCAAGAAACTTGGTCAGGATGTTTGTCCCAATGATTTCTCGGACAAGTTCGAATATGGGTCATCTGGGTCTAAAAACTAGGTCACTGTTACTAAAAATAGAATTTTCTTGTTAACACTCTAGCGGTCACATTTTTGCTCCGATTGTCATGAAACTTGGTCAGGATGTTTGTCCCAATGATTTCTCGGACGAGTTCGAAAACGGGTCATCTGGGTCCAAAAACTAGGTCACTGTTACTTAAAATAAAATTTTCTTGTTGACACTCTAGCGTTCACATTTTTGCTCCGATTGTCATGTAACTTGGTCAGGATGTTTGTCCCAATGATTTCTCGGACAAGTTCGAATATGGGTCATCTGGGTCTAAAAACTAGGTCACTGTTACTAAAAATAGAATTTTCTTGTTAACACTCTAGCGGTCACATTTTTGCTCCGATTGTCATGAAACTTGGTCAGGATGTTTGTCCCAATGATTTCTCGGACGAGTTCGAAAACGGGTCATCTGGGTCCAAAAACTAGGTCACTGTTACTAAAACTAGAATTTTCTTGTTAAAACTCTAGCGGTCACATTTTTGCTCCGATTGTCATGAAGTTTGGTCAGGATGTTTGTCCCAATGATTTGTCGGACGAGTTCGAATATGGGTCATCTGAGTCCAAAAACTAGGTCACTGTTACTAAAAATAGAATTTTCTTGTTAACACTCTAGCGGTCACATTTTTGCTCTAATTGTCATGAAACTTGGTCAGGATGTTTGTCCCAATGATTTCTAGGACGAGTTTGAATATGGGTCATCTGGGTCCAAAAACTAGGTCACTGTTACTAAAAATAGAATTTTCTTGTTAAAACGCTAGAGGTCACATTTTTGCTCCGATTGTCATGAAACTTGGTCAGGATGTTTGTCCCAATGATTTCTCGGACAAGTTTGAATATTGGTCATCTGGGTCCAAAAATTAGGTCACTGTTACTAAAAATAGAATTTTCTTGTTAATACTATAGTGGTCACATTTTTACTCTGATTGTCAGATTGTAAAGAAACTTGGTCGGGACATATGTCTCAGTTATTAATTGGACGTGTTTGAATATGGGTCACCTGGGGTCAAAAACTAGGTCACTGTTACTAAAAATAGAAAAATCTTGTCCAGGCTGTAAATTTGTTATTTCTCATTGGATTTTAAAATAACTTGGCTCAAATGTTTACCATGACAAGGTGTAGTTTCGCGTACAATACCCATGCCTGTTGGTCCAAGGTCAAGGTCACTGTTACTAAAAATAAAATTTTCTTGTCTGGGCTGTAAATTCCTAATGAATGGAGTGATTTCAAAATAACTTTACATAAACGTTCACCATGACAAGGGGATGTGTTGCTTACAATACCCATGCCAGTAGGTCAAAGGTCAAGGTCACTGTTACTAAAAATAGCATTTTCTTTCCCAAGCTGTAGAATTGTTTCTTATTCCATTTTAAAATAACTTGGTGTAAATGTTCACCATATCGAGACGTTGGGTCTCGTACAACACAACTTTGTTGTACCCAGGTGAGTGATAAAGGGCCATCATGGCCCTCTTGTTCATATTACCCACATCATATGTAGTAAGGTTCATAACTCTAATAATCATTTTCCAGGATTATCTCCCCAATAATCTTAGAATTTCCTAAAAAAATGTAATAATTAACTTTATTTAACTATATATTTACTACAGACTTGAAACATATGATCCTTTCATCTTTCACATTATATGCATGCGGTATGCTTTGTCTTCCACAAGCATATTTTTCATTACATAATGTTTATTTATTACATATGTATACCTATTCCATTTCAAAGCTGCATTTCTGGGGCATATGTCAATTTCAAGTGACAGCTCTTGTTATTTTTGTCTTTTGTTTGCTTTTTATAATTTTAATTAATAAGTTCATATGATATGATTTTATTTATTGAGTTGTGCTTTCTTATTTCTTTGTAATTCCCTTTCAATTTTGTTTTAGTACATCCCATTTTATAACAACATATTTTTGTTGAGCAATTTGCCATGATGACCCATAAAACTTCTGCACTGAAGGGGCGCTGACACCTGTGAACCCTGACGTTCTGTTAATAAGAAGAAAAAGAACCTTCATAATACCAACTCTTTCTTTTATTTACAAATTCAAAACCATTTTTTTACATTTTTTTGGCATCATCCGAAAACATTGTTTGAGTTAACTTAGTTTGTGACATTTTATCAACCTGTTTGATGAAAGATTACTCAAAATATGCACGGTGTAATGGCACTTTTGTTGGTGTCTACATGCATGTAATTAAAAAAGTTACATTAAAAACAGAAAAAAAGAAATTCTTCATGGGATTTGAACTCACATCCCTTCTACCATATTAGTAGAAATCAGATGCATTACTGCCATGGCCATTAAACCATTTACAGGGCTTTGCAACATTAACATTATGAGCTATGATGGAAATATCTAACTACTCTATCTTGTGGAATATGCCCAAAATCAATAAAAACCAAAGTACATTAATGGCTAAATGTGTAAAATCGGAGTATATTTAGAATAAAATGGAAATCTGGATGAAAAAGAATTATTTACTGTTTAAACAGCAATATAAAAATATTTCAATGTATATGAACTTTTTATGCAATCTGTTATTGTATAAATTAGAAGAAAAACAATACAATTTGTGCTGTTTATCATGTTTTTTTAAAAATACTAAATTAAGTTTCATTGTCATATTTGTTATTGCAGCTGTCAGATCGCCATATATCAACTGTATTTAGTTCAGAAATGTATGTTTTATTTTAAATTGAAATTTCAGATTGCTGAAAAAAAGTTGTTATTTTATTTGATAAAATATATTTAATTTTTTTATGTATGCTTATCATCTGACAATGCCTACCTCAGCTTTATAATATTTTTGTGATCTGTAATGTTTGCCCATAGACAACAACCATATCCCATGGAGTAAAAGGTTAAACAGTTCAATAAATGTTTTACTAACCAAATAATATATTCTGATATTAGAGATAGTCTGTCTTCTCATCATTTGTGTATATTTATTAAAGTCTTGTTTTGATAATGTTTGAGTTTATTAATAAAGACGTTACAGTTGATGTCCCTTTGGAAAGAGACAATAGGTATGACACTCCGTCACGGCCAAACTGGAGTAGATAGAATCAGTCTTCAAGTAGAATCATTTACTTTTTGTTTTAGGAATTTTCATAGTGCCTGCCTAAGAAAAGTTAGAGAGAAAGATTTTGGATACAGAAAAATAATTTATATTTTTCTTTCAGGAGCCATCTTTGTTTGCTGTTGCTAAGCTACTGGAGACTGGTTTAGTGAACTTGTCCAGAGTAGAAGTTTTATGGCGACCAGTGACTGCTCATCTTTTAGAGGTAAGTTTAGAAATAGTATAATGATTGGTTGATCCTTGTCCGGAAGAGTAATGGTTTTACCAGAGTATTAAAATTTTGAGCCTTTCATAAGCTATTTTTACACATCCATAATATATTACAAGTCCCTTTTATTATGGAAAGTGATTTTGACCAATAAAAGGTTGACCCTGTGTTGTTACCTTAAGTCCCTAATATCAGAGGGAAGAGGCCTATAAAAAATTGGTGGCCCTATCAATATGACTGTTTATCACATTGTTGGGAATTTGATGTTGTTCACTCCCTGATTACTAGATTAAGTTGAATTTAGAGCCCCAGCCCTAAACTTAAGTAAGAATATGCTATTGAAAAATCATATTTGTCCATATAGACTCCAATATATACCCAACAAAAAAAGTTCTGCACACAAGTGTTCTTTTGCATATATTTTATAATGCAGCAAATAACTGGTATAAATTCTTACATGCATATCAAGATAAATTGTTTGCGGAGTTAAAGACAATAACGAAATTAAAATTGGTTGTAAAATAAGCGAGAAATGTCATTTTGAGTATGATAGGGGTCAACAGTCAAAGTTGCAAAATTTGCCATATCAAGGTAGAGGTGTGAAATCTATGAAATCACTCAAGATTTATCCAGTGTCTGTTTTATGCAATTATGAGCATGCACTGTGATGCTAGTAACAGTTGTTAATCAAAATTTGATACCAAGCCATTTCCAGAATTACGCTCAAACTTAAGTTTTTATTAATTAAAGTATCACATTGTCTCACTCATTGATCTAAAGGTAGTGACAAAACAGTTTAGTGATGATTCGAACAGTTTCCATTCTGTATAAATGAATCAAAACATCCAGTTTATAAAGTGTATAAAAGCAACCATCCAATGCAATAAACATCTAATCTTATTTGAGAAAAACACATCTGCAATGTTTTTCAAATTAATTTATTTTTCATGGTAAACAGGGAAGGTTTTTGTTAATTTGACCGTGATGGCAAATGTCGGACCCCACCGGCCACCTAGAGTTCTTTCTTAACAAGACAGAACACGTGAAGTTGGTCAAGCTAGTTGATCTTCCCGGTTTTCTTGTTCACGAATAGAACCTAATTCCACAATTGAAATTTCATCAGCTGTTAAATTCGCGAAGCCGCTTGAAAGAATGCCAGATTCATCGTTGTGAATTTACTCAGTGTAAGTCTAGAGATTTTTGCAACTTTTGTGTAGAAACCCCCATTGGCTTAAACAATGAATAGCTTATAAAGTATTGATCGGATTTTATTTCTGACTGTTTTACATTGTTTACGTTGAATTGCTGATTTAATATTTGGTATGTATCATATTGTTGTGGTTAGAGAAATCAAAAAGATATTTTATAAAATGTCCAAGTGTGCAGAACTTTTTTTTGCCGAGTATATAAACTCTAACAGAACACAAAAGGTCTGATCGAATTCTTTCTTATAGACGGGACTTTCAATGATAATGTTAAATTATCGTTAACAAACTTTTAAGAAGCTAAATATAATGGAGCTATATTTAGCACCTATTTTTGACGAAGCGACCACTCCATGCGCGATCTCGATTTCTGTGACGTTTCGGAAATCCTGCTTTCGCTTTTAGTCGCGCGGACCAAATTTATTTTAGTAAATTAAATAATTATTAGCCCGAACTAATGCTGCAAATTTGTGCCTATAGTTCCAAATACATGTAATATTTCATACAAGAGCGGGTTAAATTGAAGTAATTTCGCTTTAATGAAATATCATTGGAGTGTTGCTAAGTGCATAATTTGTAAAGAAACAAACACTAATCCTTATTCCCAGTTTTCTGTAGATGTTATTTGGTGCAAGTTTTTCCCCAACTTTCTGAACCTTATTTATGGTACGAAACTGTATAGGATTTAGTTTTTCTTCGCATCAAGACATACTTTAAGGTAATGTATTTTATACAAGTAGAAAGATTTAATGCCCTTTTAATGTATTTGTACTGAACTGCAGACGTATTAGCGTTAATGGTCCTGACACATTATGTTTACTTTATGACGTGCACATAGAAGACAGTCACAGAAGAGCTGCAGTATGATGCAGACTAGTTTTTTATGTGGAAATTGTCACCTTAGTGCAAAAATGGTATCCGTACTTTTAAAATATGAAGAAGATATATCATTATTGCACGAAATTAGTGGCGATTGTTATGCAAAAACAACCTTCACCAACCAATCCCAGTATGTTGTACAGCTTGTACGAACTAACAATTGCAATAATCTAATGTACATTTACAAACTATATTTGCAGCATAAGTATCTTAGTTTTGTCTAGGTACATTATATAGGTGGAAGAGTAGTCTGAGAATCAGCTACTGTAGATTGTTAATGTAGATTTTAAGCTCGAAACTTCTCAATAAAATTTAACTATTGTGGTTGTAGAGTAGGTATTCTCATTGAGATTGTAAACTGGTAATTTTCCGGTTGAGGTTAAAGGAAAATGTCCGCATCGAGACGATAGAAATAGATAAAGAAAGAAGAAACTTCCCCATTGAGATGGAAGAAACAGTATTTTAATTGATGTGGTAGGTAATATAATTACAATCATATTTTGTATTGGCAGTGATTGTTTCTTTGCATCAAGGGTACAAGACAACAAATTTGGTTCACAATCAAGGGAAAATACAAAATGGTAATAAGTTTGTTAATCTGACTTAGACCCTTCTTAAACAAATAAAAATTCTTAACAAAGTAAAAGATCTGTCAATTACTTTTAAAGCAGAATTTCTTGTTTTACTACATAATTCAAATGGGAATTCCTGTTCTCTTGCAAAAATCAAAATGAATTCCCTGTTCTTTTGCAAAAATCAAAGAGAATTACCTGTTCTTTTGCAAAAATCAAAGAGAATTACCTGTTCTATTGATAAAATCAAAGAGAATTACCACTTCTCTTGCAAAATTCAAAGTATATTCCATGTTCTCTTGAAAAAATCAAAGGGAATTCCTTGTTCTCTTGCATAAATCAAAGGGAATTCCCTGTTCTCTTGCAAAGATCAAAGTGAATTCCCTGTTCTATTGCAAAAAGTAAAGGGAATTCCCTGTTCTGTTGCAAAAATGAAAGGAAATTCCCTGTTCTTTTGCAAAAATCAAATTGAATTCCCCGTTCTCTTGCAAAAATCAAAGAGAATTCCCTGTTCTTTTGCAAAAATCAAAGAGAAGTACCTGTTCTCTTGCAAAAATCAATGAGAAACACCAGGTCCTGTTCTCTTGCAAAAATCAAAGGAAATTCCCTGTTCTCTTGAAAAAATCAAAGGGAATTCCTTGTTCTCTTGCATAAATCAAAGGGAATTCCCCCCTTTCTCTTGCATAAATCAAAGGGATTTACAGGTCTGTTCTGTTGCAAAAATCAAAGGAAATTACCTGTTATTTTAAATTGTAATGTTATAATACACTAAGAAACAGAACTATTTATCCATTAAAATAAACATCAATTGAACCTGATCAGGGAGCAACAAGCTAGCACTTTTTTGTGATGAAGTAATGGTAAATCAGAACCATTTCTCCCACAATCATGGTGTTTGTATTTGTTTGATGCTTTGCATACAGTTTGAATGATTGCAACAAAGTTGCAGTTACAAGGAAACTTAACATTGTATGCTTACATTTAATTTGAACATAAAAACCATGTAAACCATCTGCACTGACAATGATATATTTATACCCAATTTGAATAACAAGATAAAAATAAATCATATTATATTACAGATAATTAGAGTAATTGAATGGTAACACAATTGGGTTTCAAAAAACTTGTAATGTAATTAGTTTCAACATATGTATAGAGGCATAAATATTGGTATTTTTCTGAAGATTTGTAAACTCATAACTTGGTAAGAATATAATTAGAATTTTCATTGGGATGTTGGCTATAAAGTAAAATATTGTTAAGTAATTACCCTAAGACTGCTCCAAACATTTATGCCATCTTATCTGAATCAACTCTGGTCTGTTCTTTGTCAGAAATAACCCAATTAATTTAAAAGCAAACACTGTACATCCTGATCAGAGAGCAACTAAGCGCCAGTTGACCTGGATCTACACTGTTCATATTAGGAAGAGCCATATCCCAGAGTAAAAGGTTAAGTTAATGGTTTTTGTCAGTTTATATTATAATAGGAATGTATATTATCATGTACAATAGGTGATGACAAGAATATAATGTTGTGTAAGCATAATTATGACAATAATACAAAATTTGATATGGTTTATATGCTCCAAGGAATGCCTTTACAGAAAACAGAAATTATTAATAATATAATAATGTTTCTAATAATATTAAAGGCATCTTTAATGAAGTTTTATGTAGCCAATTGCTGTAGGTTGATTCACCATCTATGTATGTAATGGCAACTTCCCATGGCTTCCAATGGCTACTTTTTCTGTGCCCATGATTGCATCAATCTTTGTTACTGAATGACTGAAACAAGAGTTTATATGCAATAAAAATGTGTCTAAGGAGTAAGAGATTAACAAATATAAATGACAAAGCAGAAATAAGAAATCCTGTAGCTATGACCATAATAATTATGAGACATTTTGTTCTGGGAATTTTGTAATATGGATTGTCCCAAAAACTTACTTAGTAGATTATAAAGGGACTTAAAATTACTAAAAGGAACACAATGTCATATAAAATATTCAAAACTTGATTTTAAGCTGTCCATAGACAGTAATGGAAAATCATATTACATGTACTTCCAAAGCTGCCTAAACCCCAGGTTGAGTACAACCTAATACACAAAATACAGTAGACACTTTGAAACAGCTTCCTAATGTTTTCTACATTTGAGACAATTTAAGAATATTTTTAAATTAAATTGTATAAGTATTTCCACTAGAAGATTTTAAGTTAAGACCAGACAAGTTTTGTCATGAAGGAAGTGTATTTTGGGTGAACAGGACCGTGTTTACGTAACACTGGCGCCATGTAGTCTTAGGAGATTACGAGAAAATGAATCTCCTTGATTGATCTTGAACACTGTATCTACATTAACGTGATAGATTGGTGCTCTGTATTGTCCTTTTTTGTCACAGACAGCAGCAACAAATGTCATGATACATCACCAACACCAAAAAACCATCAAGGTAATTAGATGCTCCTCCGGTATACAGCTTAATGTGCTCCCCAGAGTCATGTTAGCTGGAGGGTGTTTCTATAGATATTGTGTTGTTGTATTTTGTCATGTTAACCCTTTGCTGACCAAACATACTGGTTTATCACAGGGTGAACAGTGTATATCCATTTCGTCTTGCACAGAAAAACTATTGAATCTAACAGGGAACAGTGTAGATCCTGATTAGATGCCACAGAGTTGCTTGCTGATCTGGATCTTCACAGCTCGCCCACACCATAAGGGCGTATATATAGAGGAAGGGGTTAAATAAAGTCAGATGACCACAGAAAAAATTTGAATTGTTGAGCATGCTATCTCCTCGGGCAGGGTTGAAGGTTTTAAAGCTGAGATTGGAAACCAGTCAAGCACCTGATTGGCTGAAATGGCGACTGCTCAGCCAATCAAATGCTTGAGATTTGAGACTGGTTTCCATGCTCAGTTTTATAATCTTGGGCACAGTTTTTCATACCATAAACATTTCCTGAGGCTTAATTCAGACCTTTGAATAGACTTCTAGAACTGCTTAAGAGCTGACAGTGATGTGAGGAATAACACAACCAACAAAATAAAACCGTAAATTTAATTTGTTTTATAGTCTATAAGTTAACATGTTTGTCTCTTGAGGAACACTATCTTGAATATGTTTCAAATAATAATATCGTTGTTTAAAGTATTGATAGCACATGGAATAGCATCTTTGTATTTTCTAAGAGACAATATCTTCCACCAGTAGAATAAAAGTAATGATATTCAGCTCAGATGTAAATTAAATATGGCAGACTTTCCTCAGGTGAGCTTTTCCCCGACACATTCCACATGAGTTTGTCAATAAGTGTACTTTTAAAGTGAAGATTATTGAGGTTTAGCACTCCATATGGTGTTTGTTATAGTTTGCTTCATTGGGCATATTTAGTTCATTGTGTTGAAAATGCTTTCCATTAACTGAGACTTTGTTAGAGTACATGATAAGGAATATTTTCCTTATGGGAATTGATGGCAATACTTTCGAATGAGGACTTGTTTTGTATTTTCTTCAGTGTATGCCTTGCGAAAAAGCATTTATTCCGATTCAGCAGTTACTGGAATTGTATAAAAAAAAATTGTATCATGAAAAACAACATTCAGCAACAGCCTCCCTACACTGCAAACAACAAGCAAGTAAAAATCATATGTTTATATATGACCAAACAATACATAATAATAATTCACTATAAATGACAAACTTATATGTAAAGTTTTTGGCTTTGTGAAACTGGTAATTAAATATTTATGCCTTTTGAGATTGAACCTAGGTTACATGGTGCTATAACTTCTGCATTTGGCCAGGTACTCATACCAACAGACAAGTGCAAGGGTCAATAATGCTGAGTGAAATCCCCATAGCCCGCCTCTTATTGAGACTACAGACCATATATTTTGTACTTTACGAAAATTTGCTAGCATTTGAACTTCGTTTCATTGACCTTCCTAACGATGCACTTCCCAAAACTTAGTTACTGCCATAATAAGGATTGAATAAAAAGTAAGTCACTGCAAATGATTCAATTGGCGTTATATTGAAGACACGTATTATTTAATCTGTGCTTGACCCACTTGCTATAATACATACTACGAAAGTATAAGAGAGTAATACTTACTAAGACTTTACATTTGATGTGTTTTACTGATAGAAAACAAGAACAACAACAGTAACAAAAACAACAACAACTTAATAATAATAATACTAGTTATATTTTTGTAGTAATGAAACAAGCTACTTAAATGTTAAAATGTGTAAAATCTTTCAAAAGGGAAATCAGTAATAACTGTTTATATTTATTCTTGATAAATGACATGAGTTTGAAAATTACAAAGTTAAAATTGACAAAGTAAAATGTTCAACTCTATTCGGGACTGTGTATTTCTAGTTTCTAGTTGTTCTGGTTTTCAATCTCAGTTTTATCATCTTGGGGCCACAAGTTTTGTCCAACTTTACCCTTGAATGCTAATGGAATATTTTCAGGTTGCACACGTACATGTTGGTTTATTTTTCAGATTCAGTCATCACACACCATGAACTAATGGAATTTCATTATTGTTTTTATTGTAAATTTGTTAAAAAGACATGCTGTGAAGTAACAGCTGTCTGAGGTCTTTTCACAGGCTTGTTTCACTTCTTTGAAGATATCTTAATCATCTCCATTCAGGAAGAAATAAATCTTCCCTAAAAAAAGCATTAGCCTCATGTCTTACTGGTACAATTCAAAAGCTGTTACTTTCTGCAAACTATAACTTAACCCTGTCCTTGATATAAATTATACGCATTTTAACGCATTTTGGTCAGAAATAACCTAATGAATCAAAAAGTGAACAGTTTAGATCCTGATCAGACGGCATGGATGTGCCGGCTGCTCTGGATCTAAACTGTTCGCCCTAGCAATAAAGGTGTATCTATACAGGAAAGGATTAAAATAGAAGATAACTATTAATTAGGAGCTTATATTTCTCAACTGGCAAAATAAGTGTCTGTTACAATTATTACAAGACAGAAGATTCACTAAGCTGTTTGATCTGCAAGTTTTAAGAATTTTGTACCAAGGTGAAAGTGTATACCTGTTGAAATAGTCCTTCAGCTTTGGTTTACATCAAAGAGATTTTATTATATAACAGTTTTGATTGAGAACAAACAGATTTTAGTGTTTTGTATTGAAGTTATATTACCAGGTTTTTTAAACAAGAGTTTCCAGTGGTTTCAAGAGATACCAGACTCTCAACCAATTATATTTCAATTTACCTTTTCAGACTTTTTTGAAGCACTGCTGTCATTAAAGTGTAAACAAATTAAAGTTGATTTATGGAGGTGGTTTTGCAATTGAGTGGTTTTTAGCCTTCACACAAATAATTCTCAACACCTACCTGTCCATTAACGTCGACTTGGGTCAACTTTGTTTATTTCTCTCTTGTGCGCCTTTTATACATACTGAATACAAACATATGAAGTTCAGACTTTGATTATCCTAATCACTTAAAATAAAAACATATTCTACAATTTTTGTGCTCCTTGAGAAAGATTTCGGAGCTGCATACTAAGTTGGAGCTTTGTTCCATATGTCCATGTCATTTTTTATCTGGGCTGTTTTTCCAGATCCAGTTTCTGGAATTCCACAAAACTTTATTTGAAGCAATACTAACAATAAAGCTCTGATCTTTAAGAGAACCAATGTCACCATTTAGAGTTTTTTTCTCTCGATCTTTTCTAGAGTTACATTTGTCAATCACTTCAATTTAGAGTTATATTAATTTTGTTGATCTCATTTAGAGTTACATTTGTCTATCTTGTTTTTAAAGTTACATTTGTCTATCTCATAATTTATTTAGAGTAAAATTTGTCCTTTTTGTTTATTAAGAGTTAAATTTGTCTATCTTGTTTATTTATAGTTAAATTTGTCTATCTTGTTTATTTTAGAGTTACATTTGTCTATCTCATTTATTTAGAGTTTTTTTGTCTATCTCATTTATTTCAACTAAAAATAATTGTTACACCATTTTCATGTTTCCTCCCATATAGCAGTGTTACTAGATTGTAGTCACTGTCAGTGATAACTTTGATTTCATCTTGTATCAGTGCTTGAGTATTTGACAGATGATGTTGTCTGACCAACTTTGACACTGTGATAATTTCCCTCAAGGTCCATAATTATTTTTTTATCAAACTTGTCAGTCTGTTATTTTTTCCCCAAAGATTTGAAAAAAAGACATCTGCCTTGATAAATAAAAAAATAACAGTTATACATTGTCTAAGAAGTGTCCGAATTTGCGTGCTTTACACTAAACCAGTGTGAAAGGAAAGTACATGTGCTGACAAAAGTCTCATATTGTTGGAAAATTTCAATGTATGAACCCTTTACTTAAATTGTAAATCCAGATCAGCCTACAAATTGGTGCTGTCTATAAATTATCTATACTGTTTGCTTTTTGATTCATTAAGATTTTCCTTAGAACAATTACAGAACTAATAAAAATTGCATTGGTTTTCACGATTTCAAAAGATTTAAATACCGGTAAATACAAAATTTTGACTATAGTTTGTTTTAAAACAAATAAAATGACCCAATCAAACCAAACTTACAAACAAATTTGAATGATTAAAATAGATGAAAAGGGAACTTTGAAAGCCACAGAACACAACAAATATGAAAATATTGCATGCTCAGTTTGAATGAGCCTGTTCATGGACAGTAGCGGAATTACTGCCCATGCCGTCTAGCCCCAGGTTGAGCGCAACTCAGTATTTACACCAATTAACAGTACAATTTTGACCATCCCAAATAGGTGTGCATATGGTGGTGGCCTTCAATGCGGTATTTTCACATTTAAACCATTCCATTATCAGCGGTGTTAAGTTACTTTTTTTGTGAGTTGCCATTTGGTTGCACTTGATTTCTTTCAATTGCCTCTGTACTCTATTTTGGTCGTTTTTATTGTATATTTTCATCATAGCTTAAAATAACTTTTAGGGATCTGAGTACATGTACACTTTAACCATACACTTAAAAAAACACAACAACAACAGTGAAGCTATATATGTAGGCCAAATTGTTTGTTTAACACAATTAAATGCCTTGAAATAAGAGGATAGTTTGAACATCGTTGATAGATTGGTACTCTGTGATGTTTATTTTTCAAGTCACAGACAGTGACAAAATATATAACATTGGCTACACCATAAAGCCATAAATATAATCAGTTTTGGCATGTAAGGTCCGTAGAGTATAGTAGAGTCTAATGCTGTTGCCCTTTGTAGATAGTTTTTTGTTATATTTTGACATATTTAAGGCTGTTAAAGGGACACCTCTGCAGTTTTAGGAGAGTAGCGGTTTGTCCAGTACACTTAACATAGTCGTAATCAGTAAAAATGTCACATTGAGGGTAATGAGTTTTTCAAAATAACATTATCTGCTGACACTTACCATATATAAATAACTAGAAACTTAGCAGTTTTTCATATGTTGTAAACTGTTACAGTTTCCATTATGTAATTTTTCCTCATACAAATGTTTCAAGTCCTTTCCCCAAGGTTATAAAACTGAGCATGGAAACCAGTCTCAAATATCAAGCATCTGATTGGGTGAAATGGCGACTGGTCACCATTTCAGCCAATCAGATGCTTGAGATTTGAGACTGGTTTCCATACTCAGTTTTATAACCTTTAGCCCTTGTTGTTCTTATAAAAAATATTGTTACAGTGTTCTTAAGTTTGTTAACTTATATTTTAAAGATTTCCACTGAAGACAGTGCAAAGAAGTACTAATGATGCATTTTCACATTCTGTCATCACTCATAGACTTATTAAATAATGTTCTGTGATAATGCCAGCAGATATTATAATGTTTCTGATGTTTTGTCTCATTGCTTGAAAATTTTCCCAGATTTCTTCTGTTATATGATAGGTTACTCCCCCCCCCCCCACAAAGAGCATGAAACTGTTATTCAAGTGAAAAATCCTTTCATTTTTATCAGTTTTTTCAACCCAAAACTTGTCAGTTTTAGTTCCCTTGGCGACCATTGAGGAGTGTTGGTTTGTTCACCCACTTCATTTCTTGTCTTTGAAGATATCTTAGTTTACTCCTTAGAGGTTATAATGCTTAGAGTGAAGTAATAATCAATCCCTCCTTGTCATAACTTGTCAAATTGTTGTTTATTGAAAAGCTGATTACTTTCTCTAATATGATTTTGAAAAGAAGATACTAATTAGCGTGAAGCTTATGTTTCGCAACAGGTTTGTACTGTCTGTCTGCTAGAATTATTATAGTTCTAATGAATTTGCGAGTCTTTTGATGAGAAATTTTGAGAATTTCGATGGTTGCTTGCAAGACGGTGGTAACTCAATATTTGTAATGAAGGAGTTATACCAAACTTGTGAGCAACATTCAATTTTGAAGAAAGGTGAAAGTGTTTAAATGTAACTCTTTTGTACTAGAGCTCTAATTCCATTTACATCAAACAGGTTTTATGGTGTAATAATTCCGATGTAGATCTAAAATATTAAACTGTGTTTCGCGTTAAACTGGTACTGCCTGAAGCATGTATGTGAATAGTGTTTTAAATTGCAGATTCACAACCAATCATAAAGTTATGTATAATACTTTACCTACTCATGCTTTTCAGGCAATGTAAACATTTACAATAACCAATATATAACCATTTATAATGATATTATTTTTAAGTAATTTTGCAGTTTATATTATCAGAAGTAGCTAATTCTTTGCCAAATATTTTCTTTCAATCTGTTAGGTTCCATTAATAGATTTTACAACCATTGATGAAAGTTGATTTATGATAATAAGACATAGTCATCATGGACTTTGTACATTGCTCAGATACAATGGGATGATCAGATTTAAGCTTTATTAAGACATAATATAGCAGCACAGGGCTCAGTTCCTTGACATTAGCGCTGTTCTTAATTTCCCTGTAGGTCTATAACTCATACATAAATCAGCATTGTTTATATGGACTTGATACATGATGTCCCTGATGTTTTAAAATCACAGTTACATGAGTTTGGTCAAGTTTGTTACATGTGACTTTTCCTGGGTCTGCCATTTCTTTAGGTTTATAGACAAAGTACTGGTATGACAACAAAATAATTAGTACTGGTGAGGGTTTTCCTTAACACCTGAAATTCAAGAGTCAAATTGCTACATCACAGCTATATTCTGAAAGTCAAAAGAATAATTATTATACATTTACTTTATAATTATAGAATAATGAAATTTGACCATTGGGCTTAAATTCTCATTGGTCAAAGTCAGTTTTTATTGGAACTTGAAGTGTCAGAACCCTGTTTTTAAGGGTCAAATGGAATCCCTCTTGCTTAATGTTTTCTTCTTATGCAAAGTTCAAACTGCCGATCCGATCAACTTGATCAAGCCAGATCAAGCAATCGGGAACTGGTCTGGCTCGGTCAGTATGAGTGATCGGAGTGGTCGGGAAGATCTACCTTGGTCTGCATCACTCAGGCTTCCTACCCGAATTTTTTTGACATGTCAAAAATATTTGAGTAGCGATTGAGTAGCCAAGCTGTCGAGAAGCGCTTGGGAAGGGATCATGTATTGGTCGAGTAGAAAATCAAGTTTATCGAGAAGCAATCGTTTTACAAAATCTAGTTTGGTTGAATTGACATCTTTTACCCGATCTTTACCCAATCGTCCAGATTATCTAGACTACAACTCGGCTGCTACTTGACCACACAAGATCACTTCCCGATTGCTGTTCGACCATACTCAAGCTAGACACTATTTATATGTAAAACTGTGCGCTGGTTTCTCACAACCTCCTTACATTTGGAAGAGAAAACATCACCAAAGATGCAGAGAAAAGGCAAAAGGGCAACTAATACTTATTTACAGCCATGGCCCTGTCTTTCTGGAGTTCTAGCCATCTGGTCCACAACTGTAACTTCCCAATCTCCATGATGCAAGTTCTAAGCTTAGAGTTTCAAGATGAAATGAATAATTACCAAAAGTGTTTGAAGTTTTATTAAAAAAGTTTCGGAACACGACCTTCTACGACCCGAGTATGTCAATCTGGTCGGATGTATATCTTGCAGGGATCGAGCACAGGTCCAGTTGGTCAAGCTGAGGCCTTGTAAAGGTCAGGAGCAGAAATCGGTAAGATTGACATCGTGAAGGAGTCGTGAATAATCATGTGGTGGTCGTGTGTGATCGACTAGAGGTCGAGAAGAAGTCATGTCTATGCCTTTAGTCGGGAAATTTAGGGGATCAGGATGATCAAGTTGATCTGATTGGCAGTGGGAACTTAGCATTACTGTTTTTTGTTTTTTTTTTAAATGTGGCTTTTACTATTATAATCATGCATTTCAAAGCTTCTACTGGTTAACTCCCCTGATATTGTATATTCCACGAAACTGACATTTTCAAAATATTGTTGTTCTTCTGACATTTTAGTTTCACACTTGACATTTTCAAATATTCCAGAATTACTCAATTAGTGTTTGTATGATCTTACGCTTTTATTTGAGAAATGTTCACCTGAATCCATGTAAGTCAAACTCCCACAAAAGAGTAGTCTAATTTTCCTGAAACTAGAGTGTTCAGAATGCCTCATGGAATAAGAATAGTTGGTCTATTCATTTAAAACCCACACTATGTCTTATTAATAAAAGTAAGAGTTACAATGTCATGTACATTAAATCACTGTAATGATCAAACAAAATAACCCAATTACATTTCAAACTCGTTTACAATGTTGATCGTGTTGTTTGTTTAGAATACCATGGTTTAACTTCACTTACTGTGGTATCTTTTTTTTTTAAAAATTTTTCAAGGACAAATTTTTAAAAGTCACAAAATTAATGTTATATAGGCGTAGGCTTTCAAGTAATTGTATTTTTCCTTTATAACTTAATAAAAATAGTATATTTCGCAGATCCTGTATGTTCCGATTTTTTTACCAATAAAGTTTTTTGAGGTGGGTGGTTTTGGACAGGGTTGGGCGGGGATGAGAATCTAAAATATTTTTTTTCTATTGCCTTATTTCAATCAAAACAAAAAATGTTTAAATGAGAGAAAAAGCATTTGAACAATTACTGTAGAAATTTCATCTAGATATTTATTGTCTCATAAAGCTCCATTTTAATTGCACCAAACTCTCCATTGCACCAAACTCTTAAAAAATTTCAAAGCTCATAACTTTGTAACTGAAATTATTAAGAAATTTTTGATTTCTGTTATGTAATATCAATTTCCTCCCTTTAATACTTGTTAATATTATTCCTCTTTGCCTTTAATACTTGTTAATATTATTCCTCTTTGCACATAAATGTTTGGCAATAGTTATTGTTCTTTTAATATTTAAACCTCATATTATTTCAGATGTATTAAATAGTTGAGCGTGCTATCTTCTCTGACAGCTCTTGTCTATATAGCTCATTATTAGTTTTTTATTCAGGAAAGAGTCAAAGGTGAGCCATTAGAATATAAAACTGTTCTTGAGTAAAAGTATTGAATCAATATATATTCATGACCAACTGAAACTATAACTGAGTTATAATATCCTTATTTGATTGTTATGTAAGCATAATGTAGGTAATAATAGATTACTGTTGATTTTAGGGAGATGGTTGCATTTGATTTTCAGCAGTTTATTTGCCTTTTGTAATAGATATTGGTCTTGCAGGAGATGATGCATTATCAGAAGTCATAAGAACATTGGGTTGCTTGGGTTTTATCCTTTCCTCTATAGACACACCATTATTGCTGGGGCGAACAGTTTAGATCCAGATCAGCCGGCACATCTGTGCCGTCTGATCAGGATATAAACTGTTCGCTTTTTGATTCATGAGGTTATTTCTGACCAAAATGTGACCAGTGCAGATCCTGATCAGACGGCATAGATGTGCCGACTGATCTGGATCTCACTGGTCGCACATGCATAAAAATGCGTATTTATGGAGGAAAGGGTTAATTTAGACTTTATGTGATATACACAATCTTGTGTTTTCCTTACACTGCAGCTGCAACCATGCACTTTTTTGAAATGTGCAGAAATTTCAGAGATATTTTAAATATGTGTAGGCTGACAAATGTCTCCAAGACAAGAATATCAGACAGCTTGTTTGGAAGATTATACCCTGAGAGCTTTTTGTAGATATATTTGCATCGGATAATGCAATCTCAGAATTATGGCAGAATACATCCTAGCCTTTTTAGTATTATTACATTTGTTCAAATCAAAATTGACGTAAGATAAAAAAACGGAAACCAAAACACTTGCAAAATTTAATGTTATCAAATCAGCACATGCACAGCAAGAGTTATACATCCATTTTCATTAATATTACAAAATTTAGTCTGGCTCAAGAATAACTTTCCTAGACACTGATATGGATGTTGTAGAAAAGGAAGAATTACCAAACAATAAGAAGAGTCTAATGAAAATTGAGTAACAGCCCTCTTGCCATAAAGGCACTTTCTTATCAGACCAAATCACAGTAACTGAATTAAAGGATAGGAAGTTCTCTGTTTTGTCTATTAAATTATGTAAGAAGTGAACATTTGTATACAAAAGTTAACTTTATTTTCATTTTGCAGTTAACTGTATGTCACACCAAATTTAGAAATATTAGAAGTCTGTTAAATGTTATTGTCTGAGATGTCTTCTCTGAACCAAATAATTAATTTTATTAAATACACAAGAATGTTTTTAGCATAGTACAGCGTGTATCCGCAACATTGATACAAGTCGGAATAATAAATCCGTATCCAACAGTTTGGTTTTCCTATTGTGTATTTTTGAAGCTTCCTGTTTCTATGTGACACCATCATTTATAATACTACATCACACTATGTCGTCGTAATTTTACGGCACGCACGGAATTCTAAAATAGGAAATTTCTGTCGCTATTCTACAACCATTCTTACACCATTTAAAATTTTTCTATGCCATTTTAATATATTTACTATTGTGTTACTATTTTTATTTCTACTTTTATGTAAGCCATAATGTTGACTTATATTTTGTTATGCCACCTTGTAGTGGGGGCATATAGAGTTGCACTCCTCATCCATCCATTCTCCATATGTCCATCTGTATGTACATCCCCCAAATCTTGTGGCATCAACTCTTCATTAATTATCAGGCGGATTTCTTTCAAACTTGAACCGATGATAAAGCAAGATATTAGATAATGGTAAAGAAAAGATTTTTTTATTGCGACCATTTTACCAGAGATTTGGTCCTTTGTTACAAATGTTGTTGTAGCAGTTGGGGGATCAGTGTCTGACGACACATTCAAGTCTGAGTGTATTGCAAGTTGTTTTGAGCGAGAAGGGTATATAATAAAAGGAACATTATGACAGTATGCAGTCTCGTGCGATATTGTTAAAATACCCAACTGGAAACATACAAACTTTAGTAACCTTTTTGATACATTTTAGTTTTTTGGCTTGAAGAACTAATATGTGAAGCAAAAAATGTACTTATAAGTTGTACTACTTATAAAATTATCATATTTCTTATGGGGTTTGCATTAAAAGAAGTCATTTAGTTTGGTATGTTACAGAGCAGTGTGTACCCACTGTGTGTCTAATTGAGTTCTTTCTTTTATCCAAGCTGTTTCAAAAATTCAGTCTTAGAAAAAGCCATGCACAAGTTGCAGCAGATAGTGCTTAGCATTGAAATTCTTTCACACTGGTGAACAGACCTCACAGTTATTACATTCACAGTGTGCAGTAGGCCAGTATGGAATGAGAAAATGCAAGTATTACAGTGCCCAAGGTTATAAAACTGAGCATGGAAACCAGTCTCAAATCTCAAGCATCTGATTGGCTGAAAAGGCAACTGGGCGCCATTTCAGCCAATCAGATACTTGAGATTTGAGACTGGTTTCCAATCTCAGCTTCATAACCTTCAGCCCAGATGCTGTAGGTTGAAGTAACCATACAGTCAAAGAATGCACATGCTAAAAACAAAAACACTGATCAATTAAACAATTTTCCAATTCTGAGATACATATTCCATAATTTGTCAACTTTGCTGGAAAACAGAATAAGTAATATTTAATAAGGAGTTCATTCTCATCTGATCAGAATCAAAACTGTTCATTGCGTTTTCCCACCAGGAACAAAAATTGGAGATCCAGATCAGATGGCACTGATGTTCTGGCTGATCTGGTTCTAAACTGGTAACCCATATAATTAAAGCCGTTGCCCAAGGTTATAAAACTGAGCATGGAAACCAGTCTCAAATCTCAAGCATCTGATTGGCTGAAATGGCGACCAGTCGCCATTTCAGCCAATCAGATGCTTGAGATTTGAGACTGGTTTCCAAACTCAGCTTTATAACCTTCAACCCGTATAATATGGAGTAAAGGGATAAACTTAATTTACAAAAAAGTTTAAATTCACTTAGTTCAACTCCGCAAGGAAATCATTTTTTAATTTAGTTGGATTTCAACAGCTTCAGAATCTGTGGATGAGAAAACCTTGTCGTAAAATGGGAATAACTTAGCAAAAAAAGCACACTTATTTATAAGCACATGAGCTAGTTAGAAATGATATCCCTTATGGGACTTTCTTATATATCCTTTTACATAATACAGTAAAACCCTGTAAATAAGACCCCAAGATTATAAAACTGAGAATTTAAACCAGTCTCAAATCTCAAGGATGTGATTGGCTGAAATGGCGACAGGTCGTTATTTCAGCCAACCAGATGCTGGTTTATAATATTCAGCAAAGATTATAGATTTATAAATCTGTTTGCTTATGATCTTAATTCTCCTACATCATAAATATAAAATGTTCGTTGAACTTTTCAGTGAGACATTTGATAAATAGCAGCGGTTGTGATTGTTTTTACCTGGTTCATACATTATTCAGCTGAACAATAAGGGATAAAATGAAGAGTAAGTAATGAATATGATAACCAGATAAATAAAAATTGTTTAGAGTAGCCACAATACACAAGCACTGTGATACAGTACATTATCAATAACCTGACAGTCACATGACAGATAAGTGAATTTAAATATGGTTTTAGCTTCATACACAACTTCCACTGATTTTTCATCTATAAATACTTCTGCTGTATGAGACTAGTGAAATCTTCACCATTTTAAATGCCATCCTGTAACTTTTGCATTATTGAATACTTTTCATCTTTTTTTTTTTCTGGAACACCATGGGTGTCTGTCTAATATTGGATTTTGTTTGGTAAATTGCATAAAAGTACACTGACTGCCAATGAAACCGCAACACTTTATTTTTTTTGATTTTTTTTTTATGTGTGTAAACATTTTATAAATTGGCTAAGGTAGATTTGTTTTAAAATCAATAAGATGTTGTAACGGACCAAGTGAGTAATTTTCAACGGACCAAGTGAGTAATTTTCAACGGTGAAGAATGCATCCGATTTCATGTCAAGACATCTCTCCTTTGATCATGCCGAAAACATCATGTCGCTGGTTGTCTGAAAGCCTTGGCATTTTCATTTGAATAGAGTTAAACTTAAAAACTGAAGATGGGATTTGTGTAGCCATAAGTTAAGGTTAACAAATGGACTTGTTCTGAGGTTATTCATGCATATCTATATGCCAAAACGAAAATTTCAAAATTTCATGTGTATGTACAGGGTTACTGTAGGAGAGAAAGTTTAAAAAATCAGTGGACCATTATTATGTATTGATTGGTTACTTACTGATTTTAAAACACATCTACCTTTATCATTTAATAAACTTTTACACATTCAAATAAAAATTATATTCCAAAAAAAAAGTGTTGGGTTTTCAATTCACAGTCAGTATATATTCAATGTGTCAGTAATAAAGCTTCTGTATCTCTTTATGGATATCATTTTTGACTTTCGCGCGCATGCGCGAAAGTCTAAGAGCTAGAAATCTTGAACACGGCGACGCGCAGTTTTTAACTTCCTGTGTATTCCTGTGTATCACTGCGACATCGAGCGTATTCAAGTAAGCGGAGTTTTGTGGTCACCGCGAGAGCAGGCCGAAATGAAATGCAGACGTTTTAAGCACGTTCAAGCACACAATTCCACGAAAGAATAGTGATCTTTAGTACGTGTCCGAGTAATTTTGTAGCGTCCATTCCAAAAACTCCATCAAACAAATGTTGAGTGAAATCACGTCCAGCTACGTTAGTGAACAAACAGCTTAATATGCATGAGTAGTTTAGTTACGCCTAACAAGTTCCATAGTTGTGCGGCGTCAGAAAGTAGTGCATATTAAGAAAGTAAATTTATTACGAACGATGACGAACATTTGTACAGACAGTGCGACAAAGAGAAGAAGAAAACAATATTATGTTGGTGTTCAAACAAAAATGAAGGGATATTAAAAATCCAATCATAAAGAAATCAGTCACGTGATCAGTGACTAAACTGTATTCAGGTCAGCGAGAAACACGTTTCTTTTTATCAGGATGTTGTTTTGTTTTAGACAATTAACCGTTTAGAAATCTCTTATTACTCTCTTAATTGAATTCGTTTTATCTCTAACCAGAAAATAACGGGTTTGCTTATCTTAACATAGGCCAATACTTGTTAAATGCTGGAAATTACTCATCGGAGATGTAACATGATACTATCAGTATGAATGAACATCCTCTACAAAGTTTAAGTAGCACCGCCTACTAATTAATATTAATAGCTTATGTCTCATTGATACTAGTAGTATACTCTACAGGATTTAGTATTGTTTAGTCAGCTTATACACTACACAACATTTGCATTTACAATAGTAGACAGGGGCGGATCCAGGATTTCAGCAAGGGGGGTTCAACTCAGCGAGTTATTTTTTTAACAATGTTAATTTTTAACTAAGCTAGAAAATCAGTCCGTTTATCAGGCCCAAATTAATTTGTAAGAGGCCTAACTTATCATGGGGGTCCGGGAAAATGTGAAAATCTATATGCAAAATCCAGCATTCTAGGGTATTTTGTGGGGATTTTATAGCAGATGTTTGACTACTCTTTCATAATGACCGTGAGCAAGTATTTAAGTTGACATGCAGTTTCTATCGTGTGCACATATTAAACGATGTAAGCCAAAGTTGACATTCTGCTGCGTAATGTAATTCTCCGGCGCGAAAGTCTTTCAGCGCTATCAGCGCTTTGATTAAACTAGTTAATGTGCTTATAACTCTGTGAGCTATAATTTTGCCAAGAAATCCCCATTTTACATCCAAGCTTACTGATATTCACAGATTCTAAAGCTGTTAAAATCCAACTAAATTTAAAATGATTTCCTTGTGGAGTAGAACTCAGTGCTTTTAGTCTAATAACTTATTGTCTTATTTTAACTGAACTATTTTGAATGCACCAGTTGGTACATTTATGACACTGTTGGTGTCACTTTAGTTGGTAAAATTGATGTGGAACCTCATTGGGTTGTTAACAGCTCTAGCTACTGCTTTAAAACATGATTTCATTACCCTTTCCTCCATAGACACACCTTTATTGCGAGGGCAAACAGTGTAGATCTAGATAAGCCGGCACGTCCATGCCATCAGAACAGGATCCAAACTGTTCACTTTTTGATTTATTAGGTGATTTCTGACAAAATGCGACCAGTGCAGATCCTGATCAGGCGGCACTGGTCTTTTTATTATTTATGATATTTTCCATATTATAAACTTTAATATTTATGGCTGTCTGTGTGTTCTGAATTTGGCTATTGCTGATATGCCTATTTCACACTTCCATAATACTCCAAGCTTAAGATGGATAAACTTATTCATTAACCAATATTGTTATATGGATCTGCAATGGAATAAAATTACAACAAATCATATTTTTGAAGGTTCGATAAATTGGTGAATATCGCCTCGGCCAGATAGAAAGTGTTATTTACGAGTAACAATTAACAAATAAAACATGGCATTGAGGGCAATATGCAAGTTTACGGACTGGTTGGTCAGACTGAGGAAGGTATATGGCCCGAAGCGCAGCTGAGGGCCATATACCTTCCGAGGTCTGACCAACCAGTCCGTAAACTTGCATATTGCCCTCAATGCCATGTTTTATTTGTTATATTATACCGAATCTAAATTCTTTCATATCTTTTGTTGCTGTCATTTTTACTATAATTTGCTTTTAAATAATAATTTGATTTGTTCAGTGTGTAAAAAATCCCATACAGATTTTTTATTATTTACAAGCCATCAGGCATATAAAGCACGCCTTTTACTATTCCATTTTTGTTAATCAAATTAAATA
Source organism: Corbicula japonica (assembly GCA_038501625.1). Classification (NCBI taxonomy): domain Eukaryota; kingdom Metazoa; phylum Mollusca; class Bivalvia; order Venerida; family Cyrenidae; genus Corbicula; species Corbicula japonica. Next base: position 856,743 of record JAZAYU010000085.1, read on the forward strand.
TTACTAGGCAACAGACCCGCACTTTATAAGATAATTATTCTTATATTAGATTCTGAAGTAATCAAAAACGGTCAATATAAGAATTATGGACCGGGTAGCCGGTCAATATGCGATTTATGGACTGGATGACGTCATATTAAATACAGAAGGGCTTATGCAAATGAGGTATAATATAAATAAATATTATAAAATCCATTTACAATTAATTACTTGCTTGTCCTTAACATATCACTTATTTACATAGTAGATATTTTTCTTATGACATGTGGTATTGGCATAATACTGCTTTAGTTAATTGATGATTTAATTAAAATTTTATAATAGATAGCCTTTTGCCATTTCCACACAGTGTGTTTGCGCTTCCCTTGCGCCTCAACTAGACTAATCTACAGTTGTTATTAGATCAACTGTTAAGGTCCTTTTATACAGAGCATGAACACATTTTTTTGTCCTAGAATAGTTTAGTTTTTCTGAAGAGGTACCATTCAAATAGAGTGTGAATGCAAACGACCACCTTGATTGCCCCCAGAGCAGATTTTTTCAGATAGTAGCACAGCTTTTTTGCTATCAACAAACCAGCAAGTACTTCCCTGGCACAGTTTCCACAAATATAAATCTATATGCCTGACCGATCCCATAAATAACTTATAATAATAGATTTTCCGTGTGCAGGTTTATGCTCTATTTGAATGGCAAAACTGCTCAAAAGTTGGTTCATGTTAGCGTTGGACGCGTTCGCACCCTGTATAAACGGACTCTTAGGTCTACTAAATTGGGCAATTGTGCAGTGTGGCAGACTTGTGCTCAGCGATCTTCAGAAACTCTTGTCTTATTTTCTGTGTTTTGGTATGGTATCACTTTTATTTTCATTTTGATCTATTTCGTATGCCTGCCTCACTACATTTCATTCTGATAATACATCCAATCAGATAATATCTTTGTTTATTATTCTGACATATTGGATTGGTATATAAAAAGATTATTCATTTGTATAACACACTTCAGCATCATATTGTTCAATAAAACATTTCTTGTTTATTAAGAACTGCTTAGTTGTTTCTGAAAAGCTCAGACTTATTAGATTTTGAAATCAGACTTATTTCTATTTTTGGAGGAAACCAAATGACATACAATTTTTATGCCCCTGAAGGGAGGCATATAGTAATCAGACCGTCCGTCTGTCCGTCCGTCCGTCCAAAATAATCTTGTCCTTGTTTTTTTTTTAATAAAGTAAAAATGTGAATCAGATGAACTTATGAGCACTTGTTTGCCCTCGAACCATGCCTGCAGTTTGTTTTATCTGAGTCTTGTTCAGTGGCTTTCAAAATTCTGTTTTGATTTTTATTTCAGACATTATAGGATTAATATAGTAACTTTCCGATAAACATTTTACTGTTTACTGGTGTAAATAATAAGTTGTGCTGAACCCAGGGCTAGGTGGCGTGGAAAGCTATATTCATTTCCTTTACAGCCCATAAACAGGCTACAGGCTCAATCAAACTGAGCCTGCAATATTTGTATATTTTGTCGCGTTCAGTGGCTTTAAATGTTTCATTTTCAGCTGTATATTTGGTTAATCGTCAGTTCCATCAGCAAAATAGCTTTATATCTATTGGTTTACAGTAACAACTATATTAACAGCTTGAAGACTTTTTTTATCTCAGCCTTTAACTTGGTAACCTGACTCCATGACTGAATTTTCCATTTTGACACTTTAGGTATGACACTAATTATGATGTCTGAAAAATGGTTGAAAGAAAGTATTCATTACAGTGTGGTGCCTTATCCACCTTGATTTAGTAGTTAGAGAGATATTGTTAGTTCTGTAAGAAGCTTTTACTGTATTATTATCTGAGTAGATTCTTTAAGTCTCAGAATCTTGGGATTGGCACTAAAAGACATTTGTCTGAACTTTGGTACATTTGAGAGGCAGTTAAAATGAGTTTAAAAAAAGGCTTTTATAAAATGTTCATTTGCCGTTGTATTCATTTCAGAAACAAGGATCACTTTGTCCATCTATCCATGGATGTAATGTTACATTGGCATAAAACATTTTACCATTCCTGTATCACAAACCCATTGTGACAACAGGGTGCTTAGATAAAGGTCAATGTACAATTTGAGAGCTTTATCTTAGATTGTTTTTATTTGTGGCAAACTATAGGTTGGAAACTCATTTGTTCTACAGCACTTCAATCTAATATTTAGAAGCTTAGAGATTGATCCCTCTTGATCACATAATGGTATTTTCAAGTGAAAAAGGCCAGTACTCAATGACCTTACTAAGACCCTTAGCAAGATGATGATGGCAGAATAGTTTATTTGCAGTTATACTGGATCTATTCTGTTTTGATCCTTGACATTTTATTAAACAAGCACTGCAGCTCTTTAACTTGAAAATGCTTTATTCAGTCTTCACAAAACTTGGTTGATCAGAATACTTATGGGAATGACCATGAAATTATCAAGTAAATTGAAGTTTGATAGCCAACGAGATTGCTTTATGACCCAGATTTATGGTCCTTAAATTGCTGATATTTAAAAATAGCCTTGCCCGATCTCACATTGGCAAAGCCTTAGTATAGTCTTCGTTCAAGTAACTTGGAAGGCCTTGGTATATTCCTCCCATAATGTTTTCTCATTGAGGGCAAACCCATTCTTTTATCTTGGTACCGACACTGCTGATCATAAATGGGGGCTATGTTTTTAGAGTGTCTTGGGTTAAGTATTAGAAGATTTTGGTATGATGTTGTGCTGATACAGGCTACTGAATATATGATTCTTTCATATTTTTATTGAATTAAAGGATATCATAATGACATGTTTACAGCTTTCCTATGCCTATTTTACTTATTTTATCAAGTAAGAGATCCACTTCTGGTCCTCAATTTGCAGCATTGTTATTTTTTGTCCAGACCAATTTGGCTGCAATAATAGATAAGGAAATAAGATGCAGTTTGTATCACTTTCTTGTATTGTTTGATTTTATGAAACACTTGTTGATCATTGATAACTTCTGCCTGACTTGTCTCTGAGAAAGGCCGAGACAATTGCATTTAGACACCATACTTCCTTATTACGTTTTTGGAATAAATCAGATTTTAGATGTATTCCTAACTCAATAAATGTGAAATATGAGAATGAGATGAACCTGTGAGTATTAATTTTTGGTAAAATCCAGGATTTTAGATTCAGAAATTCAATTTGCACAACATTTGGTTGGCGAACTAAGTATTTTTCCTGACTCTTTTTTCACAGGGTCATTGAACATAATCCTTTTTGTGTTGTAAACTTTTCAATATAGTCTTCTTAACCTTTTTTTTCGATAATTTATAATATTTTATATCTTTATCAGACTTGTGCCCGTCTGCTCTTGAACATAGGAGCTTTTAGTCTAGCCTTCTTTAAAGTTGGTCACAACATTTTTGGACGTCAAATCTTGATCTGTCTTGAAAACCAGCAAGATTGCCACAGCCATTCTAGATTTATGGTGGGAAGAATCTCCTACCCCCAAATTCAAACCAATATAAACTACTTCACATAGTAGGGCAGATGTGAAGAACAGTTGGCAGTTTGCTTTTTTGTTTAAAATACTTTTGTCTCTTATTCTAAATTTAAATTAATAAACATCTCAGCTGAGGTTGGTAACCAGCAAGATTTCCTTATCAGTTTGAAGATAGATCTTCTTTAATTGCTGCCAAAACTCACTTCCGGGTGTCCTCTTTGACATGTATATTTTGTGACAGTTTGGCAATCTAATGTATCACCTACAGTCATCATTAGAATATAAATAGCACTTTAACCCAGATTTCAACTTAGCCTTTATCAGTTCTAAGTTTTATTTTTGCATCAGTGCTTGCATACTGTCTGATACATTTTCCAGAAAGAAAACATGGTTATAATTATATATTTTGCATTTCTTAACGCGACGCCAATAATAGCGCGACTTCAAAGTCAATTTAACTTTAAGTGACACCAGGGGAGCACGAAAGTTATTGAAAAAGTTCACATATTGTAACTGATATAAGTTAAGATAGGTTAAAATTTTCTCTGTCATTATTATTACTGTAGTTTTCTAGTATTTGATGAAACTTAACTAAAACTTCACGAAAAAGTCACTGAATGAACACTTAGTAATCACTCAGTCAATATAATAATGGTTACCATTTATGGTTAATTGAACGCGAGTGGATAAGTCTGGAAATAAGTCATGTAGTAACACCTAGTCTGGACCTGCCACGTGCTGCTCGGAAAAGACCATCTCTACCAATGACTTCATCCTCTATAATGCCCAGGGATCAGTAATTTTTTCTGTAAGCTTTCGTCATATATTTACAGAATGTCAACAATCGTTACAATGTCGCCATGGTTTCTGGACATCTTATGAAACTCTGGCGAAGATATAAGGTATTCATGTTTCTATCTTGAACAAAAGTTTTCAGGTGTTGCAGACTTAAATCTGTAGAGTTTTTCTGCTAATGAAATTGGATCATGTTGTCTGCTGTTGGCAATCTCTCATCAGGGTAAACAGGGGAGGTAATTCTGCATCCATACAATAGATGCAAAGGGATAAGTGGTTCCTTGTCCGTGGGATCTGTAGACCTGTGTGTGAGCAGGTGGTCATTGATAATACATTCTACTTCTTCAGTCTGTCTTTAGAACTTCCATGCTGATCAGGGACATATGGTTCTGATTTTCACTAATTGTTTGATGAATCTTTTTTCAAATTGATAATTTTAAAAGCCCTTATTCTCTTTTCCTCTCTGATTTTGACTGTGTGGGCAGGCTTTGTCTTCTGGATGTGGCCATTCCTGATTTGCATATTTCCTTTCTTTCTCAATACCGGTGGCAGACAGATGGTATGGACATTTTGTCTGAAATACTCATAGATGACACGAGAACTTTGAAAGCTACCAAACACAACAAATGTGAAAATATTGCAGTTCACTTTTCATCTTTTTTATGTAACCATACATACACCTTTGCAGAAAAATATCAACATCGAGAAATTTACTGAACATCATGATATTTATTTTGTTATGCTAAAGAAATCATGGAATTCTTGAAAATCAGAAAAAAAGAAAAAGGCATTTATTTTGTTAAAAGCACAAGTTTTTGTAAGAAACAGTTAAGATTACAAGATAAAGAAGGTAAGATTGCTTGAGATTGCATTAACATTTAACGGATGATGTTGATGCATTATTTGCTATCCTCCTTTTTTGTTGGATAATAAATCACGCAAGTTTGAGTAATGCTAACTTATTTAGAGCCAGGAAACTATTAGTCTTATTTAAAGATTTTAAATTCCAGCATATTCATTGTGGCTGTAATGAGACAAGGTACAAATAGATTGTGGCACACATTTACTTTACATCAGAGAATGATTGGAGTGAATATTTATGTAGTACTCTTCGACTTGAAAACTAAGAACAATTTCTACATACATTATAATATTAAAATCGTCAAAACTGTTCCCTTCCGACCAACATGATTGGGAAGGAAGTCCTGCACCTTGATGGCCATATTTTAATCATATAATATGGGTTTACCATTTTCTCCATAGACACACCTTTATTGCATGGGCGAACAGTGTAGATCCAGATCAGCCTGCACACCTGTGTCTTCTGATCAGGATCTGCACTGTTCGCTGTTTATTCTTTAGGTTATTTCTGACCTAAATGCGACCAGTGCAGATCCTGATCAGATGGCACGGTTGTGCCGGCTGATCTGAATCTACACTGGTGGCACATGCGTAAAAATGCATATATATGGAGGAAAGGGTTAAATTACTCTGAGAGGGTCGCCCGAAGAACATTCCTACAAACTATTTTCAATATTTGGCTGGCAGTTTCTGACAACCTTAAAATCTGCTATACCAATTCCAAAAATATTTAATAATTAGAATGTTATTATGTTGACCCTCTTACAAACTTGTGCAGAGTGTAAAGCAATTAATGTAAAAGCTTTTTATGCCCCCACAAAGTGGGAGGCATATAGAGTTGCACTCGTCCGTCCGTCCGTCCGTACGTCCCCAAATCTTGTGGCGTCAACTCCTCCTAAACTATAAGGCGGATTTCTTTCAAACTTGCACAGATGATCAAGCAGGATGTGTAGATGATCGTAAAGAAAGGATTTTTTCCTGCGACCATTTTTACCAGAGTTATGGCCCTTTGTTAATTTCAGTTATTAAATCTTGTGGCGTCAACTCCTTCTAAACTATAAGGCGGATTTCTTTCAAACTTGCACAGATGATCAAGCAGGATGTGTAGATGATCGTAAAAAAAGGATTTTTTCATGCGACCATTTTTACCAGAGTTATGGCCCTTTGTTAATTTCAGTTATTAAATCTTGTGGCGTCAACTCCTCCTTAACTATAAGGCGGATTTCTTTCAAACTTGCACAGATGAACAAGCAGGATGTGTAGATGATCATAAAGAAAGGATTTTTTCCTGCGACCATTTTTACCAGAGTTATGGCCCTTTGTTAATTTCAGTTATTAAATCTTGTGGCGTCAACTCCTCCTAAACTATAAGGCAGATTTCTTTCAAACTTGCACAGATGATCAAGCAGGATGTGTAGATGATCGTAAAGAAAGGATTTTTTCCTGCGACCATTTTTACCAGAGTTATGGCCCTTTGTTAATTTCAGTTATTAAATCTTGTGGCGTCAACTCCTCCTAAACTATAAGGCGTATTTCTTTCAAACTTGCACAGATGATCAAGCAGGATGTGTAGATGATCGTAAAGAAAGGATTTTTTCCTGCGACCATTTTTACCAGAGTTATGGCCCTTTGTTAATTTCAGTTATTAAATCTTGTGGCATCAACTCCTCCTAAACTATAAGGCGGATTTCTTTCAAACTTGCACAGATGATCAAGCAGGATGTGTAGATGATCGTAAAGAAAGGTTTTTTTCCTGCGACCATTTTTACCGAGTTATGGCCCTTTGTTAATTTCAGTTATTAAATCTTGTGGCGTCAACTCCTCCTAAACTATAAAGCGGATTTCTCTCAAACTTGCACAGATGATTAAGCAGAATGTGTAGATGATCGTAAAGAAAGGATTTTTTCCTGCGACTATTTTTACCAGAGTTATGACCCTTTGTTAATTTCAGTAATTTAATCTTGTAGCATCAACTCCTCATTAACTATCTAAGGGATTTCTTTCAAATTTGCACAGATGATCAAGCAGGTTGTGTAGATGATTTTAAAGAAAGGGTTTTTCTTACGGCCATTTTACCAGAGTTATGGCCCTTTGTTAATTTCAGTGATTTAATCTTGTGGCATCAACTCCTCGTTTACTATTGGATGGATTTCTTTCAAACTTGCTCACATGATCAAGGTGGATGTGCAGATGATCATAAAGAAAGGATTTTTTCCTGCGGCCATATTTACCAGAGTTATGGCCCTTTGTTAATTTCACTTACAAAATTTTGTGGCATCAACTCCACATTTTTTATTTGGCTGATTTCTTCCAAACTTACACAGATGATTAGACATGATGTCTTAATTGCTGTAAAGGACATTGCCTTGCAACCATTTTCACCAAAGTTATGGCCCTTTGTTTATGTTAGTCATTAAATTTTGTGGCTCTTACTCCTCATTCACCACATATTGTTAATACCTAGTACACAATTTTGTTACAAATGTACTTGCAGCAGTGGGGGCATCAGTGTCCTGAGGACACAGTCTAGTTTAAACCTCTCATGAATTTTTGCCTTGCTTTTTACATGACATGCTTAATAAACAAATAATAGTATAGAAATTGTTTAGTTTCACATTATAAAACTCCCTTATGGAACTGTTTAGTGTAGTAAAAAGTCACTAAAACCAAATGTGTTTTGCCCATAAATTTTCAACACTTAATACATGGCTTCTGTTTCTCTTTATTAGTTCATGATGTTGTGTGAAAATCACGTAATACAAATTTTCTGCAATTGGGAAAAAGTGTTGATGCTTTTTTATTTTTACAAAACTAATATAAAACTTTTTGTGTGCAATCAAGTAAAATAATATGATTATCTACAGTGCTATCCAGTAGTGTTAATGACGATGTCACAGTTTATAAAAAATAAAAGTTTATTTATAATGAAAATTGTTTAGTGATGTATCAAGACGTTCCTACTGTACATATCACTAATCAGGCACATTAACCCAAAATTCCTTCATAGACATACCTTGTGTGGGCGAACAGTTTAGATCCAGATTAGGCGCCACATCTGTGTCATCTGATCAGGATCTAAACTGTTCGCTTTATTTCATCATTAGTTTATTTCTGACCAAAATGTGACCAGTGCAGAACCTGATCAGACGGCATGGATGTGCCGGCCAATCTGGATCTACACTGGTTGTACATGCGAAAAAAAGTGTATATATGGAGGAAAGGGTTAAAATAAAATAAATAGTTGACTAAGAACAAAAGATATGTACAAAAATATCTCGGTGCTTAGCAAACTTTGAGTTGTATATATTTTTCTAAATCTGAAAATGACTACCTGCAGGGTAGGTAATTTCTTTAATGCACAAAATCCGACTAGCTTATTTCTGTTATTTTATAACAGAGTTTCACATCATAAACCTATAACTGGATTTTCTCAAGTCATTTTCCGTAATACGTTTTATTATTAATCTTTCACCTTCGTTGTCAAGATCAGCAGGAAGCACTCTAGTTCATGTAATTATTTCATTTTACCTGCAAGAAACCTGATGTAATAATCACTTATCAAAATAAAATTGATTTAATGACAGAGAAAATTGATGTTTATCTTTGAACCATGTGCTCTTAATTAAAATAATTCAGGTGCATCAATCTAATTCCACAGCACTTTTCATCCAGAAACTTTTGAGTAGCAGAAGGAAATTATAAAATCTCCAGTTTTTCACAGGCAATTATTGAATAAGTTGGATTCAAAATTGGAAAGTTAACAAAGTAGATATTTAGTCGAAAGATTAGCTGTGATTTTGGCACGGTTTTGACACTTCCTTCGCACAATGATACGTAATGCAAAATACCTGAAAATGTGGTTTTATGGTGTATAATTTGTTTTTATAAATGTAGTGTTTGGTCTTTTATTTTCCACTTAGATAATATAATATGCAATATAACATATTGGTTTCCGAGTTTTTTACTTTTCATTTGCAATGAAATTAAACAGTAGAGTTCTGTGGTATGGTTTACTCAGTACGAAATGATAATTAGATTTTTTTAGGCATTCTTCTTAGAATAACAAATTTTTTTAACAGTTTTCAAGCACATGCAAATTGATGTTTGGAACATATTGGTTGACCCGTCGTTCAGATGCATAGATATATATCATTCAGGGCTACTCCCCCTCATGATATATCTTAACGCATCTGAACTCCGCCCTGTAATACCCTGCGATATATCGCCGGAAGCTATTTATTATTTCAATTCTTACACGACATAACTGAGTGAACAATCGAAATAATTTTAACCCAATTTTAGCGTGTTGTTATAAACACAATGTGTTATAACAGTTGAAAGTTTATTAAGTCATCAGTCTTTCTGATTAAACTTTTCATAAATAATGAAGTCTTGTCTAGACACTATTTATGAATTTCCATTTCATGTTTGACACTAGCAATTGGTTATTGGTTTGGACAAATGTCTTCATAACAAAGTAGAGTCCCATTTATCATGCTTCTGCAGTGAGGTGTATCAGAAAAAGAAGCAAATGATCATGCAGACAGTTTTGCCTATTTTATTTCGAACCCTGTCTCATAAAAAAACTTTGAAAGCAAATTGATTGCCACTGACTTTCCCAACATGGTGTCCCTCAGTTAATTGTTTGTGATGTCTTTGATCATAATTATAAAATATGCTCTCTTAATCTGCTTTGTGGGGCAGCTGTGTTTTCTGGATGTGGCCATTCCTGATACACATATTTCACTTTCTTAAACTGCCTGTGGAATTATGTTTTGACACTGTCCAGATTTGAAGTTTTGAAGGTTTTTTATGTTCCCACGATGTGGTAGACATATAGAGTTGCACTCGTCCATCTGCCCATACATCCGGGATATTATCAACACATTTTGTACCAATGATTTTTAACCAGACTATTTCACAACAACCATTAGCTTGAACAAAGTGACACCTTCTTAGAAGCATACAAACAAGAGTAGATGTGCATATTATCAACATTTCTGCATGATAATATTTGGCTGAATTAAGGCCTTTGGGAATTTCTTTATATTATCTATAGAACCACTATTGTCTGTGCTATTTCTTAGAAACCTCCAATTGTAATTTAGTTGATCTTTTGTAATAGACTCAGCTTGACTTGCAGTTACGGAATTTGGTCATGCTCATTTACCATTTTATTCATTATTTATAATTGCACTGTTTATCATCAACAACTGGACGCATTTAACAAATCTGCATATAAAAAGCGTAACTTATGAGATATGATAAAAGTATTAAAGTATTACAATAAGTGACAGTTTGCGTTTTTGGGTTATGGCCTATTGATTTAGCTATACATAAAGTTAACACCATTCGTCCCGAAATATTCCAAGGAGCATCAATTGGTTCCTCTGATGAACCTTTGCTCTCTTTTCCTCCCGACAAAGATTTTGGCTGTGTGGGGTCAGGCTGTGTTTTCTGAATATGGGTATACCTGATATGCTTATTTCACTTTTTCCTGACATTTCATTCATCAGATGTTAGGAATTCCAGACAGATATTTTGCAAATTGGTACTTGTTACAAATGATATTACCATGACATACAAAACAATGACTAGTATTATAAGTCTAGCCTTTCCCTATCCCTCTATGTAAAAGGTTAAACAACCTCTGCCTCTTGTTGCTTCTTTGCAGAACCTCAGTTCAAGGCAGAGAATTAATTTAATACTTTGTAATTGTCTAGACTATATTTGTCATTTATTGTTCTTGTTTGATACTAATATTTTGCAGCAAGGATTATCATTCTGGTCAGTGGTTCCTGTAGACAATATACACATCTGATGACACAATTAATTTAAAAAGATATATTGCTGTGGAGGCCTTATTGTTCATTCAGTTACCATCAAACATTATGAGAATTTTTGCTTTAATGATTTGAAAAACAAGTAGGACACTGGATAATTTAACTTTGGTCAAATGTTCACCAAATGTAAATACTCATGATTGTTGCACAGATATATTGGTTAATTTGCAATTAAGCATCCGTAACCTTTCCAACATTACCGCATGCGACAGGGATATTGCTGTCATTACATCTGCCTTGTTGTTTTTGTATGCAACATTGTCGAGTAGATGAATGGGTTGGAGTTTCTCTTGTTCTCCTTTCCTCCATACTCTTTCTAGCTCTCATTTTGGTAAACAAAATATGGAGGTCACAACATGTATATGTAAATGATAAACAAATGGTATCTGATAAATGAAAAATCCGTTCTCGCAATTTGTTGACAGATGGTGTTTAAAGTAAAACTTGGATGATTTTCGAAAAAAGTTTATGGAAGCGACAGACATTATGTATTTTCCAAGATATTTGACAAAAAAGGTTATGTGAACAAAATAGCAGGTATCAAATTGACTATTTAATTGCAAAACTACCTCTGTTAAGAAACCTGGTTGATTTGTTGTTGCATTGCTGAAAAGTTTTTATGAAAATGCCCATGACACTGAGTTGACTTAGTTAGAAAAAGCTAAAGATGTGCACCAAAGAAATTCATCAAACTTAACATAACTGCAAACTTGTATGCCATAGAAAATGTGTGCTTGATTACAGTTTATAATTTTCACAACACAAATAAATAACAGAAAGAAAAACTTATATAGGGTACAACTTACAAAAGGTTTAAAGTTACAAAATACATTTGTAACCTATGGTCAAAACAGATTATAAACAAGTGTAATGAGCATATAAGAAAAAGGCACATTCAGAAAACACAGACTTCTCTAACAGTATAATAAAATCAGATTAAAAAAAAGAAACCACAAACATTTTTCGAAATGAGAACCTGAGGTGTTTTCCCATTGCAACGATTCATGGCTGAAGGTTATAAAACTGAGCTTGGAAACCAGTCTCAAATCTTAAGCATCTGATTGGTTGAAATGGCGACTGGTCGCCATTTCAGCCAATCAAATGCTTGAGATTTGAGACTGGTTTCCATGCTCAGCTTTATGCAAACGATTTGCCCAAAGAGGTTTAAACCAGATTCTAGTATGCATCAGATTCAAAAAGTTTGAAAGTGATAATACTGTTTCATAAAGTTCATTCAGAAGTCTCTTCAGACGAAACAGTGAGGGATTCTTTTGAGTACATCATTAAAAGAAGTCTGTAAAGCAAACCCATCACCATTTGAAATATTACATTCCAATCCGGTACATTTCAAAGATGTCTTGACTTTTTTTTAATATAAAAATTTTAATCAAATACAGAAATAGTTTTGCCTCCTTAGTGCAAAAATGTTTTATGCGACTTTTTTTCTTTTTTCGAGTAAGATCACATTTTAATGTTCCATTAAGCAAGATTTAAAGCTGAAACAGTAAAATTTTACATATCTGTTGAAAGTTATAATGCTTGTCAGCTTTTATAAGAATTATGTCATGAACTTAATTTAATAGATTAAGGGTTAAAATGTTAAATATTGAAACTAATATATTTTATATTAATAGGTTAATTTTGTAAAAGCAAAAACCAATATCTACAGTTTACAAAAGAGTACAGTGAAATACGCATATCAGCCACATCCAGCAACCACAGCTTCCCCATACAGCCAAAAAGCAGAGAGGAGAAGAGTGTATGGTTAAACGATGATCAGTTTCAAAATAGATGCCGCAAACTATTAACAAAAGTGACGACCCTAGGGTTTACCGCCTTAGAATGGTCAGTGGCAAACAATTTGCCAATGGGGGTTTAAACCAAGTTCTAGGGTGCACCAACCTCACACTTGCCCCAACAGTTTCTCATTTGAACATAGGCATTAATTACAAGTTCACAGTCTTGGTGAAGTAACACCATCAGCTTGACAAATTTTTGCATGCAAAAGAGCACCAACATACAAAACATAAGAAGCTTAAAGAATTGTCAAGCAAAAGGGTGGGTACTTAATGATCTTAGAGAGTTTTCTTAAAAATGAAGATGATGCCTCTGAAATCCTCTCCAGACATGTATAAAGAAGATAACATAATATACACTAGTCAAAAGTTCTAAGTGCACACTTGATAAATGTTAATTTTTCCAATAATTTGATTGAATCTTTCAAAATTGTGTAAATTACAATGAAGAAGAATCAATATTCTATTAAAGCACACCAAAAATTTTAAGTCTGCTTAACCAGATTAAAAAATAATAATATTTTAGCTCACTTGTTCTCAGAAAGAAATTCTCAAGTTAATTATCATTGCATCGGCTATCATTTGTGATCGTTTTCTCATCTCTGTATAATTTAAATTTCACACAGATTTAAAGGAAATACTGTAGTTTGCCATTCCATTGCACTGAAATAGCTTTCTGTAGCTTTGTAATGGTCTGCTGGGCACGATGCGCCAACATACTCAACTTCATTTATCCATAACGTTTTTACAGGATTTCAAGGAGAAAATTCCTTTGTTCACACAATGTTTTGTGCCAAAAGTTTTTGAATTGTCTAGCAGTTTGGGATGATACAATTTTCTATGATAGATGTGTAACAGCCTTTCCAAACGAAAAAAAAGTATTCATTTCGGTAAAATTGACCAGTTTTCGGATACGCCTTTTGACCGAATAAGCGTCATTTTCGAATAATTCGATATTGAAGTTTATTGAATTTCTATAAATTTTAGTATTAATTTTTTATTTATTGGACACTTATCCAACAAATTTTACACTATTTTTTTCGAGTTTACGTTGTTTTACGTAAATATTTAATGACGTAATTGAGTAACATCAGCGTTCAACGTTAGCAACGTAATCAATCTAGAAAAAAATATCGTTTGATTTTCTTCTTAAATTAATAAAATATGCAAAATAAGGTATTTCTTTTGCATTTACGAAAACCGTCAAGATTTCTTTTCAACAAATTTGAAGTTGTGCCTGTGAAAAGAATTTTGACGGCAATGTCGTTGTCTGCTGAAGTCAACCGTTCCATGGTTACAATTTGTTGGTGTGTTTTTCGTGTTTGTCTTGAGTCGGTGAACATGTGAAAAACAAAAACGATTGTAAAAAAATAAATTTCGCTTGCCGCACGGGGATAATGCATAAAAAGCGTATGCCGACGTGGATGACGTAAAACGTAAAACATATGCACGGTTTTCAAAAAAATATTGTTGTTTGATCATTATTAACTTTAAGTCAAACTTTCATTCAATTTGAATAAGTTTACTTTAAGATATTCAAAATTGAAAAGTGTGCACTTAGATCTTTTGACCAGTGTAGTATAAGAGTAAATGAGTTATCAATACACCCAATCCTAGATCCACTGCAGATGAGATGCCACTTTATTATGAAGACATTTGTCCAAACTGATAACAAATCACCATGATTAGTGTCAAACCAAAAATGGTGAATAACAAATGTAGTCTAGACTGCCAAAAGATATTCAACCAAATCATTGTCTTGAACTATACCAGTAGAATCAGTAAATTTTTTTACACAACTTAACCCTTTTATTCCATAGAAACGCCTTTATTGCGTGGGTGGACAGTGTAGAAAGAGATCTGATTAGGACCTGCACTGTTCCTTTTTTATGCCCCCACAAAGTGGGAGGCATATAGAGTTGCACTCGTCGGTATGTACGTATGTCCGTACGTCCCCAAATCTTGTGGCATCAACTCCTCCTAAACTATAAGGCGGATTTCTTTCAAACTTGCACAGATGATCAAGCAGAATGTGTAGAAGATCGGAAAATAAGGATTTTTCTGCAACCATTTTCACCAGAGTTATGGCTCTTTGTTGATTTCACTATTTAAATCTTGTGGCATCAACTCCTCCTAAACTAAAAGGCGGATTTTTTTTCAAACTTACACAGATGATCAAGCAGGATGTTTAGAGGATTGTAAAGAAAGAATTTTTTTCCTGCGACCATTTTCTTAAGAGTTATGGCCGTTTGTTAATTTCACAATTTAAATCTTGTGGCATCAACTCCTCCTAAACTATAAGGCAGATTTCTTTCAAGCTTGCACAGATGTTCAAGCAGGATGTGTAGATGATCGTAGAGAAAGTTTTTTTTTCTACGACCATTTTTACCAGAGTTATGGCCCTTTGTTATAAAAAATAATGTTGCAGCAGTGGGGGCATCAGTGTCCGAGGACACATTCTAGTTTATTTGTTAGTTTATTTCTGACCAAATTGCGACCATAGCAAATCCTGATCAGACAGCATGGATGTGTCAGGTGATATTGATTTACACAGGTCACACTTGCATAAAAATGCGTAACTGTATATGGAGGAAAGGGTTAAATGAAAATAGGCAAGAGAAGATACCCCAATGAACGATTTTCTGATAATCTCAAAACAGGGACCACACACACTCTCAATGTCTCCTTTTTATTCTGAATATAGTCAGAAAATTTTGATATACAAAGTCTAGAAACCTTTCCTTGGGAACAATACAACTCTGTATAAGACCTCAAAACATTTATCATGTCTAATTACCACCATATACAATTCTCTGGATGCAAGAATTGATGCAAACCAAAATTAGAGAAACCGCACAAATAACAAACTCAAGGCTAAAGCTTGCTTCACCAGAAATTCAAAGATGCTGCTTATACTGTAATTCCAGTTCATATGTTTTCATTAGCTTGACAGTTACTGACTTTTCCTTTTTAAAGCTTGCTTGAGAAGGGGATTGATAGCTTTTCTTTTTTGTTCGCAGAATGGCGAGTATACTAAGTGATCTAAATAACATAATTCTTATGGTTGGAATTATTTTGTAGAGAAAGGTCTTTGAGAACATGTCCGCACTTTTGCACTTAGACACTTAGCCTTTGCTAAAATATTTCAGGTCTTTATCTAGATAGCATGGAAGTAGGATTAATGGTTATGTCAAAAGAAAATCCCATATTAATTTTACATTCGCAACCTTCACGTTATTAAAACAATTTAGGTTGACACTAACTGCTTTCACATTTGCTATGCTGCATATCATGGAATGGTATCAAGTTTAAGGTAACACATTGAATGTTCCACACCCACTGGACCCTTATTCACATCGTCATCCAGAACCATATTGTGCAAGTATTGTTGCGCTCCAATTTGGGCTAGGAGGTATGGGCAATAATATGCACTTTCATTACTGCCCATGAAGAGGCTCAATGAACTGACCATTCACTATTTTCATGTTTGTTTTATTCGATGGCTTCGAAGTTCCCTTTTCATCTTTTTAAATAATTTTGTTGAATAAAGATTACACAATCAATTGAAATTTCATTAAAAGGAAGTACCAAAAGAAGACACCAAAGTAAAGACATTAGTTTGGTGACCTTGTGCATGCATGCATATGCTGAGGATCAGTTTACTTTTGTCACAATCCTGACCGATGCTGTGCTTCATTCTCAAAGGATTAAATCTTAAAAGTATGAAAAATGAAGGATTCCCGCAACTATCTTTTGTCGCGAAACTGCCCTTGAGACTTGTTAGTTCCGTCTGTTACTTCTGGCGACAATAATATTTTACTTGCATTATTTATGTTTGAAAAGTGGACAATTGTCAGTTCCTGCAAGATACATGTATCTAACGGAGATGCAAAGTGTAATTATTTCATTTCCATCCACTGAGATGGTTATTCTTTCTTCAAAAACAGTGAAGGTATTCATGTGACTTAAAAAAGTTGATGTTAAGTTGTTTACATAAACTCCACTGGCATAAATTGTGGAGAAATTTATTAAGTTTGCTCGCACTCTTGGGGACTTTTAAAAAAACAAGGGTACATGTTTATACTAGGACCAAAACAACTGAATATCACAAACAACAGACAAAATAGAGATGTTGTTGATAAACAGAGATAAATTGGCAATTTTTACTTTGCCTTTTTTAAAGAAATTTCATTTTTGAAGAGAGAAAATCAACTTTTGTCACCTATTTATGCAACCAGGAAGCGACCAGGAAATTCAAGGGCAAACACATGTTTACAAATATTTCATATAATTGTTCACACCAATGTTAAACAGAACAACATATTGTTGTCAGTATAATATTACTGATTTGGGCAATTTAAATGATATTTTGTATTGTTAAGTTTTTGTGTATGAATGTAAATAGAATTTTAGGGACTTTTTAGATCAAGTTTTTGTTTTCTTTACAGTTCTGACTTTTCTTAACAAATATTATGTAAAATGAAGATACATCAGTAGAGAGATTTTGATAATTTTTCATGATTATAGATGAATGAGTGATGATGACTGTTGACGGCCCTTAAATGCAATTAGATACTCAGTACAATGTAATTGTTTTTTTCTTTATTTTTTAATTAAGATGATATTTTAGAACTTGATTCCAAAGATCATTTCAAATAAATATTAATCAGTTTTATGTTGTCTAGTCAAGGAATTGTAAAGATCTATTTTCAGGAAAAGATTTCCTTTGAGGATATACATTAACATTGTTCAGAAAACAAATGGCCTAATGATTATTAAGCACCAAACATTCAATAGTGGCCCTCTACATATGGAAAAGCAACAGCCGAGCATTGAGTCATTAAAAATAACATCACAGAATCAAGCTTGTAATTTCTATATACCCGTTAAATCAACAATCAAATTTTGGAAGAGTGCAGAAGCAGATAGTGCCAGTGGTCCTTGCAAAAACACAAACATATAAAACATAAGAAGCTGAATAATTAAGCAATATTAAGCAAAGATGTAGGCATTCAATGACCATACTGTGATAAGAGCACCAGAGTCAAATCAGCAAGAGCATGGTGGCAGGAATAAAAGTAACAGATCAAGCCTAATCGTTTCTTTTCAAAATTAACCAGAGATCATAAACTCTTAAACCCTGTCACCATCTTAGAAACAAAGAAGATTAACTGTAGATGGTTTAATCACCAAGCATGCAGAATGCTATGGAATTTCATGTCAGTAGCCTTTCTTTTTGAATTTAAAGATGGTTTTTATAATCATCATGGATAGATTATGTCTCCCCCCCCCCCCATATTGTTTTTGCCTTGTCCGTCTGTCACACTTCGTGTACCCTTTGACCCAGAGCATTCAAACTTCATAGGGTGATTGCCCTTATTGAGTAGAAGAACCCTATTGATTTTGGGGTCAGTAGGTCAAAGGTCAATGTCACAGGGGCCTGAAGAGTGAAAACTGTATCTGGTCAATAACTGGAGTAACCACTTGACCCAGAGCATTCAAACTAAATAGGGTAATAGCCCTTATTGAGTAGAAGAACCCTATTGATTTTGGGGTCAGTAGGTCAAAGGTCAAGGTCACAGGGGCCAGGGCGCAGGGGGGAGACATGCGTTTTTCACAAAAAAAACATCTAGTTAAAATGCATTTTATTTTCTTTAATTTATAAATAATATTCTATAAATAACAGGTTCTTTTATATATCTGATAATAGTAGTGTTCCAGAATGCAACTGTGTCTTTGAATTTAACCCGAGTATTGGGGAGAAAACTTGCAGAAGGGTAAGACAGGTCATATTTGCGGTGCCTAATTGTTTAGGAGCAAGGGGTCACCTATTTTTTTCTGTAAATGAAAAAAAGCTATTGAAAAATGTATTTGAATAACCACTAATTTAATAGAATCTGATATTGAAAATTCTACCAAATCTTGATATTGTTGAAATTCAAAATACTGCTAAAAGCCTGTCAGCTGTATTGTTATTTGTGATCTTATTGTTATTAACAACTAAAGAATTCTTTCTTTTATTACTTAAGGTTCCAAATACATAGAAATATCTCTGAAATTGATTTTAAGATTCTGTGCACAGATTCCAAATCATCTAGTTTTGTAACTAATTGAATAAGAAAAAAACATGCTTAGCCTTGTGCTCATTCTAACTCAAACACAAAACAGAAATCTTCAAAATAATGAACTCATACCTTTTTACCAATTAATAGCTTTTTTGCCACCTCATGGTCGTTTTAAATGTTTTCATTTTAAATGGGTTTAAAGACTTTCATAACAAATTTATATTGGCACAGGCTGTTAAAGATTTAAATAATTTAATATACAGTTCAATAAAAAAAAGCCATAACAGGTCAGCAGATTAGAAATTTTTGCTCTTCAGATGACATTGGTTTTGGTCAGCAGATTAGAAATTTTTGCTCTTCAGATGACATTGGTTTTGGTCAGCGGATTAGAAATTTTTGCTCTTCAGATGACATTGGTTTTGGTCAGCAGATAAGAAATTTTTGCTCTTCAGATGACATTGGTTTTGGTCAGCAGATTAGAAATTTTTGCTCTTCAGATGACATTGGTTTTGGTCAGCAGATCAGAAATGTTTGCTCTTCAGATGACATTGGTTTTAGTCAGCAGATTAGAAATTTTTGCTCTTCAGATGACATTGGTTTTGGTCAGCAGATTATAAATTTTTGCTCTTCAGATGACATTGGTTTTGGTCAGCAGATACGGGATATACCATGCTATCAACTTGCAAATCCACATTCGTCCATTCAAAACTTGGATGATGTTTCAGAGCAGCTATCAGCAAAAAATAAACTCAAGCATCAGTTATGACTTTTCAACATTATACAAAATGGATTAGAGGGAAGAAGAAAAGATGTAGATGGAATATGATCATATTATAAATTTATGCTCTCTTTTCTTTTGGCTTTGTGAGAAGACTGTGTTGTGAATGTAGCCTTTTCTGATTTACATTTCACTTTAGCTGATGCCACATCATTTTAAGTATCAATGTATTTTCTGAGACATTCAAATAAATATTAATCACTTTGATTGTGTCTGGGCAAGGATTTTGTATGGATCCATAGATTTCCTTTGAGACCCCACATTGCCATTTTGTGACCATCGCATGGCTTACTGATTTTTAGCATAATATATTCAGTAATTATTCTCAAGCAAGGTTGATGCAGTATTGGCAAATTTAGTACCTAGTGATGTTCAACATACCATCTATACCTTGCAGTATACTTATATTATTGCTCAGATTGCCTACCCTGGATCTACACAAGTAAATAGTAAGCCTGTGATCCATCATCATTTATGCCGTGGTGGTGAACTTTTTTCTTTAATGCAGTATTTTAAGGGTTTATATCTTCGGCAATAGAAAATTAATTCCTAGATTCTCATCCAAATTTTGGGAAAAAAATGAGGCGGGTGGGTGGGTTTTATTTTTTATTCATCATTCTCATTGAATATATGGATATATTTCCAGTTTCTAACAAAGCTTGTGTAGTGAAAAGGTAAATACAGGTCTAGCGACTGTGAATTGCCGATTTGCACTTAAATGTTTCATACTGCCTTTTCGTACTCTACAAAATGATACTCGTAATGTAAATTTTGATGAACACATTTTTTTTACAATAAAAAACATTCTGGTGGAGTGATTTTAGAGGGGCGGTGGGGATGAGAATATAGGAATTAATTTTCTATTACCTTACCTTGATCAGCAGCATGTGGTCCAAGATAAGAAAAGGTTAGCCTGAAATGTGTAGAACACCTAAACTGAACAGATTTTTGACAGGGGATCTGAGAATATAAATCCTGCATGTCAATGGGAATGCCAATGATAAAAATATAGGGCTCGCTCCTTTTGTCATTAGGCGCCATTTCAGTCAATCAGATGCTTGAGATTTGAGACTGGTTTCCAAACTCAGTTTTATAACCTTCAACCCTGAATAGTTGCAGATTAAAACTAGTTGGGCTATTGAAACCACCATTCCAAATCAGGCTGAAATATATTAAACAAAGTTTTGAAAACTGATATACCGGTATTACAAAACAAATATTGAAAACAATACTTTTTAGACGTACTATTACCAGCGTAAGTAAGGTACTCCAAGACCTTCGAAAGTGATCTAGTAGCTGAAAAACAGCACTGATGGAAAACATTCTGACCTCAATCTCACAGTAACTTAATATTTTTTCTTATGACACATCTGTTTAGACTCTTTTTATTTCAAAAGGTTTTGGCCATTGGCATTCTTTTGTTGTTGATGTCACAACAAGTCTTTTATTATGGTATTTTTATAGCAATTTTATGACTACCAGACATCTGAAGGTTGAGAAGCCTGAAGCAAACAATACTTTAATGGCAAAGTGACCAGGTGCCAAGGTTATAAAACTGAGCATGGAAACCAGTCTCAAATCTCAAGCATCTGATTGGCTGAAATGGCGACCAGTCACCATTTCAGGCAATCAGATCCTTGAGATTTGAGACTGGTTTCTAATCTCAGCTTTATAACCTTGGGACCTGAATGTGAAAGGAAATTATCAATTACTTAGAAGCAATGGATCTTATTTTGGACTGTAAGTAGTTCACTCAGCTCAACCAAGTTAAGTTTGTTATCTGGTGATGAAGGAAAATTACATGGTGCTGTGGAAAAAATCCACATTATACCAGCTGATCAGCGAAAGACCATTTATATGATACCAGCAGTTTAGGGAAAGTATAGTGCAAGCTGTTCAGCGGAATATATTCTGCATATTGCCAGCTGTTCAGCAGTGATATTCTGCATATTGCCAGCTGTTCAGCAGTGATATTCTGCATATTGCCAGCTGTGCAGCGGATGATATTCTGCATATTGCCAGCTGTTCAGCAGATGATATTTTGCAAATTGCCAGCTGTTCGGTAGATGATATTCTTCATATTTCCAGCTGTTCAGCAGTGATATTATGCATATTGCCAGCTGTTCAGCAGTGATATTCTGCATATTGCCAGCTGTTAAGCATTGATATTCTGCATATTGCCAGCTGTTCAGCAGATGATATTCTGCATATTGCCAGCTGTTCAGCAGATGATATTATGCATATTGCCAGCTGTTCAGCAGTGATATTCTGCATATTGCCAGCTGTTCAGCGGATGATATTCTTCATATTGCCAGCTGTTCAGCGGATGATATTCTTCATATTGCCAGCTGTTCAGCGGATGATATTCTTCATATTGCCAGCTGTTCAGCGGATGATATTCTGCACATTGTCAGCTGTTCAGCAGATGATATTCTGCACATTGCCAGCTGTTCAGCGGATGATATTTTGCAAATTGCCAGCTGTTCAGCGGATGATATTCTGCATATTGCCAGGTGTTCAGCAGATGATATTCTACATATTGCCAGCTGTTAAGCGGATGATATTCTGCAAATTGCCAGCTGTTCAGCGAATGATATTCTGCAAATTGCCAGCTGTTCAGCAGATGATATTCTGCATATTGCTAGCTGTTCAGCGGATGATATTCTGCAAATTGCCAGCTGTTCAGTGGATGATATTCTGCATATTGCCAGCTGTTCAGCAGATTTTATTCTGCATATTGACAGCTGTTTTTATTGGCATCTGTTTAGCAGATGATTAAATTTTTACTAGAAAACAGTCTTCTTCTTGCCAGCTGGTCAAATGAAGAAAAACTTCATTTTGCTTTCAATGTTTGACATGATCTTGTGACAGGCAGAGCCTTTTTACAGTCTAATTCAGTTGCACCACAAGTTGACTTTTACACACTTATACAAGTTAGAGATACTTCTAGTCCTTTGGTGCAGGTGTTCTTGGCCTCTAGGGGTTCGGCAATGAGCAGGTTCATTTATATTATAGACAAGATTATGTCTGGCATTAAGGTCTCATTAAAGTTAATGGGAGCGATAAGTTGAAGCTATAAAAAGCTGCTTACCTGATTCTAGATTCTGATGTAGATTTCTGAGGATGTGTTGAAATAATGAGTAGTGTAGACAAGCCATTTAAACAAGAGGTAATCTGCAACTTCTTGTGTTTTGGGTTGTTGTTTGGGGGGCGAATAAAGTATGGCAATGAGAAGTGAACAGTACTGCACATTTTATATTGCTATAGGGCCTTTTAAGATAAAAAAATCAAGATTGCAGATCAGTCTCAAATCTCAAGCATCTGATTGGCTAAAATGGTGACTGGTTGCCATTTCAGCCAATCAGATGATTGAGATTTGAGACTGCTCTCCAGTTTTATTTTTATGATCTTGGACCCAGTCCTTGTAGAAACGGTATAAATCTTGTTATAGATGACAAAGAACAATACATAAATTCTAATTTCCTTTAACCTTTACTCCATATATATGGGTTTGTTGCATGCATGACAAATAAGACAATCACATCATAATTAAAATCCTCGAACCAATATTACTCTAAATATTCACCTGAATTACAAACTGAACTGAAAACAATATTTTTTTAAGAACATAAGAATTATACACAGCTTCTAATTGGCATTGAATGCTCTCAAGAACTTACGTTTTAGCTGTTTCATACCCTGATACTAATAAAGATAACATGACCTCAATAATTTACTTGATGGTTTCGTTTTAAAGAATAAGCTGTCTTTTAATTTTTCATGAAAGTGCAGTTTTTCAAAAGTTGTTTTGTTGACTTAAAATAACCAAATCAACTTTTTGGTAGATTCTTTAATATCCAAGTTTGAAAAACCTCTGCATTTACACTTCAACAATTTGTTTCTAAGCTGAAGAATTTTTAATTTTATTACAAGTACATGAATATTGACTTCATACATGTATATATTTGGACAGTTTTATTAACAATGGTTTGTGATTTCTCTGTTTGCATCCATGTCCCCATGTATAACACACATGTTTGCTAAATAAATGTACTATTTTTGTTCCTACTATTGGAAACTGGTGGTTCATTTCAGTATTTCTGTTTGACTGAGCTGTACCATTGAATTGAAAACAGTTTGACCACTGGGAACCATATGGTGATATGTTTGACCAGTGAGGTCAAGCAAGTTTGTCAAGTAATTGTCTTTAATTGTGTGTTATTTACTCAGCTCTCTACCCATTAAAGTTCCATCAGTGGTCTGTGAGTTAGAGATCCTAACCACACACCTAGTACTCCAGAAATACAATTTTATTGATATTGGCATTTCTGGTTTCTCTGACTTTTATTGGGGATCTTGGAAAGTTACTGCCAGACACATTTGCTGAGCAGAATTGTGAATGTTTGAAGTGTGCTATCATGTTATAGGTCAAGATCAGGGGAAAATCCAATTACATCACTTACAGTGTTTTTGTCATACAAGGAATGTAGCAAAGACACTGGGAAGAGATATAAAGGGAACTTTGAAAGCCACTGAACAGGACATAATGAAAATATTGCAGGCTCGGATTGATTGAGCTTGTTCATGGGCAGTAACAGAAATGCATATTACTGCCCACACCGCCTAACCCCGAGTTAAGCACAACTCAATATTTAAACCAATACAGTACAAATTTGATCCTTCCCAAGCATTGTTTGCATATGGCGGTGAACATGGAATCTCCAGTGACATACTTTCAGATAAGTACTATACCATGTTCAGCGAGGTATGGTCCCCAAATAAAAGAATTGGTTGCCCTACACTAAGAACAATGGGCGGAACTAAACAGAATAAAAGACAACACTGAAATTTTACAATACTGCACAATGCAAAAAAAAACCAACAGTAGAGTGTTTTTCAGGACAAGGACATATCTTATGAAAGTGGTTTTATTGATAGCCTGATATTTCTTGTAAATAGAGACAATGATCCGATTTTGTATTACACTAATGTGTCTTAAGTTAAGGTCAGGCAAGCTCAGCAGGGACATCATTTGTAGATAGGAAGACAGACATGTGATACAATGAAACATAATGCCAGTCTCAAATCTCAAGCATCTGATTGGCTGAAATGTCGACCAGTTGCCATTTCAGCAAATCAGATGCTTGAGATTAGAGACTGTATTGTGTGTGCTTGGTCATTTATTATACCAGTTTCCAGTCAAGTTTGACAGGTGGGAATTGTGTCATGTTGTGACACGTATCAGAATCAAGACTATCCTGCATTTAAGATGTCTGCTACAGTTGTTTATCTATATTCTCAGACTGTAATTGAACACTGTGGAACTGACGTAAGCCAAGATTCAAGTGAGCTATTCTGTATATGGGTAAAATACTTTGTAAGCAGCAGTTCATATAAAATCTGTAAATAGTTTGCAAAGTTCCAAAGAGAATAAACACAACATACTAGTTAAGCTCACCTTGTGTCCAATGTAATTGTGAGGTATTTATGTAACAGGATCCACCTCCAGGTCAATATGACAACAGAAATATTGTCCTGGTAATTTCGAACCAACATTTGAAACATTTTCGCAGTTTTGAGGAAAACACATTTGCATATTGAGACATTTATATGTAAGTGTGAGTGACTTACAGCTATGTGGAATTAAATTTTTGTCTATACAGAATAGTTCCAGGGGGTTATGACTCTTACCACTGTGTAGAGCTTGAAAAAACACAATGGTATCATAGATTCAATATTTCCTAAAATTACTTATGTCCCTCTTGAATTACGCTGATGAATTAAGGCCATTCTGTTTCAGAAGATATTTCACTATGCTTTGATCATAACTATGATTGAACAGATCTACACTGGTCACATATGTGATAAATGTGTATATATCAGGACTTTTCATCCTTATATAACAGAGGCCTATAAAAGGCCTCTTCCCAATCCAAAAATATAGTATTTTTTCCCAACTGCGGCAGAAACTCTTCCCAAAATGCTAGGTAAGATGTCCAAAAAATGGTTAAACTCCTTTGATGGGTGTTTGAAAACTGAAGTCTGAAAAATTAAGTGCTTGAAAAATTAGATTTAAGTTAAAAATGCCTCTTACTATTCAATTTAATGAACTAGAACCAATCTTTCAATCAATTTTGTTTTCCCAAAATAAACAATTATTGCGCATAATATCTCAACTGGAAAGGCCGCCTCTTCCCAATTTACTGATGAAAAGCCCTGTATTATGTAGCAAAGGTGTAAAGCCATTTATATAAAATTGTTTGTTTGCAATTGTCTGACCAAATGAAAATGCAGCCAAACACATTTTATTTGGACACTTAAGTTGTTTTTATTTTTTTTAACTGTATAGTAGTGACAGTGTAAAAAGAACTGTAATTTTTCTTCTGTCAATCCACTCCAAAACTTTTATGGTAGTGCAACTTAACAAGCAGTTGTGACCGTAGGCGTATTCAAGTAAATGAGTTTAATGATGACAGTTATATCAGGCTGAAATTTTTTTGCAAACATTGCGAGCTCAACATTTTGCGAATTTTACTTGTTGTATGTATCTTACATGAATGGTTGATGATGACTGCAGTTCTTGGGAATAATATCTCAGGTGTTCTGTTCATACATTTATGGCAAGAGCTCTCGAACAATATACAGATTTTCCAGGTATTGCCATATATTCCAAGAATTCCACCTATTTCCTAAAATAGATGACAATTCAGTATCATTCACATTGTTTGGGAGTAAGATAAAGAATTAAGATTGAAGAATTTATGTAAACTATACTTAAGGGATAAAGAAATGCAGGGTAACTTTAAAGATGATTCTAGTTGATGGCTGCCTTAGGCAACATCAAATTTGGCATAAAAACATGACATGAACTTTTTTGCATAGATCCAAGAAACTTGCTGAATTTTTAGTATTGAGTGACCACACGCAAAATCATGATAGTCCACAATATCCTGAAATGATACTTTTATGTTGAAAACTCCACAAATAAGTGTTTTAGGTCAAAAGTCAGATTTACCTCTCTGTGGAATAACTTTGTTGAGCAATTGGCTAAATATCCAAGTAAATTTTCTTTAAAAGGAAAAAATGCATTTTTCAAGAAAAACACTCAAAACTTACCCATATAGGAAACTAAGATTGCTGATGGTGTAGAGTCAGAAATGAGTTATCTTAAATAGTGATGAGAAAATGGCTTTTGCCTTTTGCAATGCACCTTCTGGATGGCATCATGAGAAAATGGCTTTTGGCTTTTGCAATGCACCCTCTGGATGGCATCATGAGAAAATGGCTTTTGCCTTTTGTAATGCACCTTCTGGATGGCATCATGAGAAAATGGCTTTTGGTTTTTGCAATGCACCCTCTGGATTGCGTCAGCCATCTAAGTTAAAGATTAATTTAAACTGAGAAATCAATTAATGCTGCAATATTTTAAATTTACTGAGATTTGAAGTTGAAAGCTCTTGTAATTTATTCCTTATCACCATTCTAGTAATGGTTGGTATAAGTGATGTTTATTCCACTAGTAATGCCATTGTAAAATGATGTTTATTTCACTATTAATGACATGGTTATAGTGATGTTTATCTCACTTACAATGGCTGGTATTAATGATGTTTATTTCACAAGTAATGTCATTGTAAAGTAACTTTTATTTCACTTGTAATGTTATATGTATGGTATTATATGTCAATTTCATATTATTGAAGATAAATAGAAGTATTGTGATTCTTAATGACATCTATTAAGCAAAGACATTAGGATTGTTTGATATCAACATCAGATGCTGAAAGATTAACAGCTTGTGACCTCACTCTGGCTAATGTGCTAAGTAATTTAAATGGTTGGCTAATAACATTTTAATTATACCAACGAAGTAAGTGAGTGCTAAGACAGGCTGGAAATGATCAGGTATGCATTAATGATACAATAGCAGCTGCTCTCAATCATTACTGAATCCTGTTGTATTTGTGTAAGCCACTAATGGTTTGAAACATAGCTAGAGAGTCCTGCTGTACAACTGTGTAAGACATGTCAATAGATTCCTTCTTTATTTATGTCAGCCAGGAACTGTTCGAGGCACTGCAAAAGAGTCCTGTTGTGTTTGTGTGAGTCAGGAATGGTTCCAGACACTGCAAAAGAGTCCTGCTGTGTTTGTGTGAGCAAGGAATTGTTCCAGACACTGCAAAAGAGTCCTACTGTATTTTTGTGAGCCTGGAATTGTTCCAGACACTGCAAAAGAGTCCTACTATATTTATGTGAGCCAGGAATTGTTCCAGGCACTGCAAAAGAATCCTGCTGTGTTTGTGTGAGCCAGGCATTGTTCCAGACACTGCAAAAGAGTCCTGCTGTGTTTGTGTGAGCCAGGAATTGTTCCAGACACTGCAAAAGAGTCCTGCTGTGTTTGTGTGAGTCAGGAATTGTTACAGACACTGCAAAAGAGTCCTGCTGTGTTTGTGTGAGCCAGGAACAGTTGCAGACACTGCAAAAGAGTCCTGCTGTATTTGTGTGAGCCAGGAATTGTTACAGACACTGCAAAGGGTCCTACTGTATTTATGTGAGCCAGGAATTGTTCCAGACACTGCAAAAGAGTCCTGGTGTGTTTGTGTGAGCCAGGAACAATTGCAGATTTGTTCCAGACACTGCAAAAGAGTCCTACTGTATTTATATGAGCCAGGAACAGTTGCAGACTGAAATAATTTCAGACACTGGAAAAGAGTCCTGCTATATTT
Organism: Corbicula japonica; assembly: GCA_038501625.1. Classification (NCBI taxonomy): domain Eukaryota; kingdom Metazoa; phylum Mollusca; class Bivalvia; order Venerida; family Cyrenidae; genus Corbicula; species Corbicula japonica. The sequence continues at coordinate 885,112 of JAZAYU010000085.1, forward strand.
GTTAGCCAGGACTGGTTCCAGACACTGCAAAATAGTCTTACTGTATATGTGTGAGCCAGGAAAGATTCCAGACACTGCAAAAATATTTCTGCTTAATTTGAGCCAGGAATGGTTCCAGACACTGCAAAAGAATCCTACTGTATTTGTATGAGCCAGGAATGGTTCCAGAAACTGCAAAAGAGGCTTCTGTATTTGTGTGAGCAAAAAATGGTTTCAGACACTGAGTCCTACTGTTTTTTGTCAGCCAGGAATGATTCCAGACACTGCAAAAGAGTCCTACTGTATTTGTCTGAGCCAGAAATGGTTGCAGACACTACAAAAGAGTCCTACTGTTTTTGTCTGATCCAGAAATGATTCCAGACACTGCAAAAGAGTCCTACTGTATTTGTGTGAGCCAGGAATGATACCAGGCCTGCCAAAACTTCTTCATTAAAAATCTGGAGATTTTGTCTGAATATGTCAATGATGATGACGACGACGACGATGATGGTGATGTTGTTGTTGTTTTAATGTTTTGTTTCTGCTGTTCATTATGACTGTGACTGAACAAAAACGATGATAATGATGATGATGATTTTTTTATTTTCTTTGTAATTATATTCTTCAAAGAATTTTATAAATGATTTTGGCCGATTTCGTTAGAAATGGTTGAAGAACATGTTTGAAATGACTTTTGTCTATTTTTACCCTTCATTTTTTAGCTGTTAAGACCTTCTTTTGACAATATTAGAATGAACATGCAGTGAAAAAAGATAAAGGCAGGTGAAACATCGAGGCCCTTGTTTAGTTTATGACACGCGGTTATTGACACGCGGTTATTGTATAGTTGTGCCAGAGGCATTGAGACTGCATGTAACTGACCGCGTCCTCGTTATCTAGTAATAAACAGGAAATGTGCAACTGCAGTAGAATAACTATTACGTTTATTGCACAACTTTTAAATTAGGTTTAATTAATCTATATTTTTTTGCAATTTCATAGAAATCCGGTGATTTTGACTTTAAATCCGGAGATCCGGAGAAGTAACTTAAAATCCTGAGATTCTGGATAAAATCCGGAGATTTGGCAGGCCTGTGATTCCAGACACTGCAAAAGAGTCATATTGTATTTGTCTGAGCCAGAACTGGTTGCAGACACTGCAAAAGAGTCTTACTGTATTTGTCTGAGCCAGGAATTGTTCCAGACACTGCAAAAGAGTCCTACTGTATTTATGTGAGTCAGGAATGGGTGCAGACACTGCAAAAGAGTGCTACTGTATTTGTGTGAGCCAGGAATGGTTGCAGACACTGCAAAAAAGTCCTACTGTATTTGTGTGAGCCAGGAATTGTTCCTGACACTGCAAAAGAGTCCTACTGTATTTGTGCGAGCCAGAAATGGTTGCAGACACTGTAAAAGAGTCCTACTGTATTTGTCTGAGCCAGAACTGGTTGCAGACACTGCAAAAGAGTCTTACTGTATTTGTCTCAGCCAGGAATTGTTCCAGACACTGCAAAAGAGTCCTACTGTATTTATGTGAGCCAGGAATGGGTGCAGACACTGCAAAAGAGTCCTACTGTATTTGTGTGAGCCAGGAATGGTTGCAGACACTGCAAAAAAGTCCTACTGTATTTGTGTGAGCCAGGAATTGTTCCTGACACTGCAAAAGAGTCCTACTGTATTTGTGTGAGCCAGAAAGGTTGCAGTCACTGTAAAAGAGTCCTACTGTATTTGTGTGAGCCAGGAATTGTTCCTGACACTGCAAAAGAGTCCTACTGTATTTGTGTGAGCCAGAAATGGTTGCAGTCACTGCAAAAGAGTCCTACTGTATTTGTGTGAGCCAGGAATAGTTGCAGACACTGCAAAAGAGTCCTACTGTATTTGTTTGAGCCAGGAATGGGTGCAGACACTGCAAAAAAGTCCTACTGTATTTGTTTGAGCCAGGAATGGTTGCAGACACTGTAAAAGAGTCTTAACTGTATTTGTCTGAGCCAGGAATGGTTGCAGACACTTCAAAAGAGTCTTATTGTATTTGTGTGTGGCAGGAATGGTTGCAGACACTGCAAAAGAATCCTGCTGTATTTGTGTGAGCCAGGAATGGTTGCAGACACTTCAAAAGAGTCCTACTGTATTTTGCGAGCCAGGAATGGTTCCGGACACTGCAAAAGAGTTTCACTGTAGTTGTGTGAGCCAGGAATGGTTGCAGACACTGCAAAAGAGTCTTGCTGTATTTGTCTGAGCCAGGAATGGTTGCAGACACTGCAAAAGAGTCTTACTGTATTTGTCTGAGCCAGGAGTGGTTTCAGACACTGCAAAAGAGTCTTACTGTATTTGTCTGAGCCAGGAATGGTTGCAGACACTGCAAAAAAGTTTACTGTATTAGTGTGAGCCAGGAATGTTTGCAGACACTGCAAAAGAGTCTTACTGTATTTGTCTGAGCCAGGAATGGTTGCAGACACTACAAAAGAGTCCTACTGTATTTGTGTGAGCCAGGAATGGTTGCAGACACTGCAAAAGAGTCTTACTGTATTTGTGTGAGGCAGGAATGGGTGAAGACACTCCAAAAGAATCCTGCTGTATTTGTGTGAGCCAGGAATGGGTGCAGACACTGCAAAAGAATCCTGCTGTATTTGTGTGAGCCAGGAATGGTTGCAGACACTGCAAAAAAGTCCTACTGTATTTGTTTGAGCCAGGAATGGTTGCAGATACTGCAAAAAAGTCTTATTGTATTTGTCTGTGCCAGGAATGGTTGCAGTCACTTCTAAAGAGTCTTACTGTATTTGTGTGAGCCAGGAATGGGTGCAGACACTGCAAAAGAGTCCTACTGTATTAGTGTGAGCCAGGAATGGTTGCAGACACTGCAAAAGAGTCCTACTGTATTTTGTGAGCCAGGAATGGTTCCGGACACTGCAAAAGAGTTTCACTGTAGTTGTGTGAGCCAGGAATGGTTGCAGACACTGCAAAAGAGTCTTGCTGTATTTATCTTAGCCAGGAATGGTTGCAGACTCTGCAAAAGAGTCCTACTGTATTTGTGTGAGCCAGGAATGGGTGCAGACACTGCAAAAGAATCCTTCTGTGTTTAAGCCAAGAATGGTTTCAGATTCTGAAAACGATTCTAACTGTATTTGTCTTTATTTGTCACCCATCAATGGTTCCAGAAGTTGCAATAGTCTTTAGAGTCTGTGGTTTTTCTGGTGGCCAGGAATAATTTCAGACATTGCATTAATGTCAGCCAGAACTGGTTCAAAACATTGCATTAGAGTCTGGCTGAATAAGCTTTAGACCTTGAAACTGATTCCTGCTGTATTTATGTTGGCCAGGAATGATTTCAGACATTGCAATTGAGTCCTGTGGTATTTCTGTTGGCCAGGAATAGTTCCAGACACTACATCAGTGTCAGCCAAGAATGGTTAAAGATGCTTCAACAAAATCCTACATTGTTACTGTCTGTCAAGAAGGGTTAAAGTTGCCACGAAAAAATCCTGCATTATTTGTGTCAGCCAGGAATGGTTTAAGACACTGCAGCAGAATCCTACATTATTTGTGTCAGCCAGGAATGGTTTAACCCTTTCCTGTACAGACACACATTTATTGCTAGGGCGAACAGTTTAGATCCAGATCAGCCGGCACATCTGTGCCGTCTGATCAGGATCTAAACTGTTCGCTTTTTGATTCATTAGGTTATTTCTGACCAAAATGCGACCAGTGCAGATCCTGATCAGATGGCACAGATGTGCCGGCTGATCTGGATCTACACTGGTCGCACATGCGTAAAAATGCGTATATATCCAGGAAAGGGTTAAGACACTGCAGCAGAATCCTACATTATTTGTGTCAGCCAGGAATGGACTCAACATTGCATGTAATTGTTAAATGTGTATGTCATCTAGAAATTCCTGAAGACATTGTATATTACTTAACCAGTTTTAGCCTGCTGTAAATGTGTTGATTATCAACCAGGCATCATCAGTTTATTACTAATTCTGATGTATTTGATGTTATCAAGGATTATTGCTTAAGACAATACAAAATAATCTTGTTATATATGCCAGCAAGGAATAGCTCAAAACATAGTAACTTTACCCTGATAAATTGATGTTGGCCTTCTAGAAACTTGAGCTATGTTTGCTGTCGTTAAAATAACTGAACTTGTGACCTAGAGGCATGAGCTTTAATGAGCATTAACATAGTAAGCAAAATGCATTTTCTATATCACTGGCTTGGTCAGTAATATGCATTACCATTACTACCCATGAACATGCTCAATCACACTGCCTGCAATATTTTCGTATTTGTTGAGGTCTGTGGCTTTCGAAGTTCCCTTTTCATGTATTTGAAATGTAAATTGATATGGGCACTGTTAGCGGACAGGACAATCAATTTCTATTTATACATGAGTTGTCTGTTAATGGTTTGAAATTGGTTGATCAATAATACTGTTAAACACTTTATTTTGTGCTGTCAAAATTTCACAATTTTTTTCAAAAATTGGCTATGTTTTTTATTCGCCTATTTATGAATTCACTTTTTTTTTGGTACATTTTTTTGTTGATTTATGGAAAATCATCATGTATTTGTGGTATTAATGAATTCTAGAGATATGCAATTTGTGAATATTAGCGAAAATAAAACAAACAGGAATAAAACCAGTTGAACAGTATATAGTAAACAGGAGACTGGAAGTGACATTACTAATGCTAGTGTAAATGATGATCAGTAAATTGCTAGGATCAGTTGTGCTGGACTCTTTTGAGAGTGTCAGATAATTGCAGATAATATAATGGCCTGCTACTTTGGATTATCTGCATAATAACCACTGTCTGCTAAGACTCCTGTGAAGTGTAAAATGTCTTTTCGGATGTTGCCCTTTTAATGAGAGGCTACTGTTTTTGGAAAAAAAAATAGGGTTACTAGTTTGAAGATTGTTGGACGGCAATTTGGCAGTGGTCGGCATGTGTTTTTGTCTGAACAGATGCTCAAGATCATAAAACAAAGAATAGAGACCAGTCTTAAATCTAAAGAAGTTGTTAAGCTGAAATGGTAACTTGTCAATTACTATAATGCACAGATAATTGTACTGTACACGAGGTGGTGCAAAATCAATTTATGACTGTAGTTTTAGGGTGAAGGTCACTGTTACTAAAAATAGAATTTCCTTATCATGCCATTTACTTTTTTGTTTACAATTGTGTTTTCAGATGGTTTACCTTAATTCACCAGATTCAGTGTAGGTTGGCCATGCTTACAGGTGAAGAACCCTAATGTTTTGGGGTTCAGAAGGTTCACTGTCAAGGTCATCATCACACTTAAAAATAGAAATTGTAATTCAGCAAGTAAATAGAGATCTGTTGAACCTGGATCATGGTCAAAATTGAATGCCCATATTGGTCACAGGTACTATTTTGGGATTGCAAGAATATGTTGCCTATCAAATGAAAATTGGTTTTTGATCAATAACTGAAGAATTGTTAGATCATTGGGTACATAATCAAATCCTACATTTTTTTTTACACACAATGAGGAAATTCCTTATAATGATATTATGATCATGGAACCTTCAGTATGACTATTTCCAGATTAATACCATTCCATTAACAGTGACTTATCTGTCTCGGATAAAATAATGGGTTTGCCCTCAATAAGATTTGGCTTGGTGAAACAAAACAGGTTATAATTTTGATGTGGATCTGAGAAAATAAATCCTGCTTATCACAGAAGATGCCAAAAGCAAAATCAAAATGTTGATTGTAATGTCTGCCTGTTGTTCTGCTACACACTGTGGGCTATTGTCTGTGGTCATCCTTGTGATCAATATATAAACCCTTTACTCCATAATTTTTTATATACACCTTTATTTATGGGCAGACAGTGTTAATCCAGATCATCTCTGCTGCTCTTCTGATCTGGATCTACACTATTTGCTTTTACATTCATTATGTTATTTCTCAACAAGATGTGACTACTGTAGATCCAGATCTGAGTGCATGGATGTATGGATAATCTGGATCTGCACTATTTGCTTTTACATTCATTATGTTATTTCTCAACAAGATGTGACTACTGTAGATCCAGATCTGAGTGCATGGATGTATGAATAATCTGGATCTACACTAGTTGCTTGAGCTATGTTACTCTATGTAACCTGTATGCAGCTACTTTTAACCCTGTCCTACATATATACACATTTTAACGCATGTGTGACCAGTGTAGATCCAGATCAGCCTGCACATCTGTGCCGTCTGATCAGGATCTGCTCTGGTCGCATTTTGATCAGAAATAACCTAACAAATCAAAAAGTGAACAGTGCAGATCCTGATCAGACAGCACATATGTGCCAGCTGATCTGGATCTACTCAGTGTTCACCCATGCAATAAAGGTGTATCTATGGAGGAAAGGGTTAAGTTAGCCTGATGCTCTGAGAAATCTATAAATATTCTTGAGAATATACAAAGAAAAGGTCTATGGTCAGTGATCCAACCATCTGAGAACAATCCAACTTAGTTAGAATCATTTTTCCATGTTTGGTTTCTAAATTAACAGTCACTTAACAAAAAGCCAAGTGATTTCACATACTGTATTTTCTATAATAACAGTAATTAGTGGAGCACTTCACTTGTCTGACTAGCATATTGATTCCAGATGAGATGCTCTGTTTAAGAATGGACATAATATTTTAGGATATTTGTCTTAATGTACACCCAGGAGACCTAAGCATAAGTGAAAATAAGTAATGCCCAAATGATAATCAGTGACGGCACAATGCCAACACGATAATTTTATTTAGTAGAAAAATTGAAAAGTGTCATTTGTAAAGAGCAAAACATTGTTTTCTTTTACTCTGTTTGCTCTACTGTGAAGAATTGATACCTCTAACATAAATTGTCAAGTACCTCAATAACCTCAAGTTAGTTTTGAAGTCCCACCATTAAGTGCTATATGTTTAGTTAAATGTTGCTAGGAGAGCTTCAGCATTAGAACCTAACCCACAGATGCCAGGGCTGAAGGTTATAAAACTGAGACTGCTCGCCATTTCAGCCAATCAGATGCTTGAGATTTGAGACTGGTTTTCATGCTCAGTTTTATAACCTTGGGCACTGGTTGTTGGTACTGAATTGTTTTTTTTGTGTGTAGAATCCTTGCAGGCTCAATGGCCAAGGAGATAGCAAAGTTTTTTTAATGTTGATGTCATTATTCTTGATGATTGACAATGAACTTATATTTTGCATTTAACATCGATGAATTTCATATCATTTTGGAAGGGTGACCAATTGATTGTCTGGGTATTTAAGCGTGCAATTTATGTATGCCATACCATTTGATTAATTATCAATTACCATTCTTTTTATTTTTTGAAAATTAAAGCATCTTAATAAAACTATTTAATAATTTCTCTTCTGTCAAAAGAAATTATGCAGTGATACTGTATCATGAATTGAGTTTTCAGCTTACTACAACGCTCAGGTGAGTAAATTATTCCCTTTGTGATCTCTTGTTTAAATATGTAACACCATAAAAATGTCTTTTTATTTCCCCCCTAATGGAAAATTATTCAGTGTGAACAATACATATTTAGAATATTTATGATATCATAAACTACCACCTCCAGAGTATTTTTCGTCCAGTTGTTTCTTGGGATTTTCTTACTGCTGCTTTTGTTTGGATTTTCTAATATACTACTCAAAATCGGACCACACCAAATGTCCTCGGTCAGAGGCAGGAGGGTCCATAAACTTGGAATAAACAACAACAACAACATACTACTCAAAATTTGATAAGGATCACATAAAAGATTGTGTTTATTCCTTACATTAGGTTGAAACGATAAAACATTTGCTGTTATTCTGTTATCCTGAAAATATGTTCATTATGACATCAGCTTTGTGCCAAAAAGGAATGAGCCGACAAACTGTTGAAGCGCAACAGCAGTTGGAACTTGGTAGGGGAAATAACTCGGGATAAAACGGAAAACGATCCCTATCAAATTTTGAGTAGTATATGATATTTATATTGTGTGTGTATTATTATCCCTTTCCTCTATATAACAGCCTTTATGACATCGGCAAACAGTGTAGATCTGGATCAGAAGGCATATCCGTGCCATCTGACTGGATCAGCACTTTTCACCTTTCGATTTGTTAGGTTATTTCTCACTGAAAAGTGAACAGTTATTTCTCACTTAAAAGTGAACATTCTAGATCCTGATCTGATAGCAGGGCTATGTCTACTGATCTAGATCTACAATGGTTGCACATGTGATAAAATGTTTAGATATGGAGTGAAGGGTTATTCAAATGTCAAGATCTCCTTTTTCAGGTACTTGTCCCCATTTAACTATTAATCATCAACAAGTCACCTGAAATGTCTGCTGCCATCTGATTTTCTACAAATTTTGAGATCTAACCTTAGCTGTAAATTTTCTGGCAGACTGAAAAGTTTAATTTAGTGGTTGGTTTTTCACTATACCATCTGATCTTTTATTTATTTGAATAATAAAGTATCTGAAAGAAGAAATATCTTTTAACAAGAAATATCTTTAAAAAAGATAAACCGCGTTGATGGAAAAGATTTATATATACATGTATATAAGAAAGAAAGAAATACAGAGAGGCAAAGCAGACACAGTTTAGTTATTTTATTTTATTTGTTATAGCTGTCGACGAACCCTCCCTGCCTTCTTAGTATGACTTAGAGATTAAGCGACCGAATCATGACAACTCATAAATTTATTGAAAGTGTCTTGTTGCAACAATTTCATACAGTGATAACAAGTCGATTAAAGATACTGAAGCAAAATATTCAGTTTCAATAAAATACCTCGTGTAGAGTGAGAATTCAAGATGAATAAATGTCCTTGAAATTTAATAAATATAAATAATAACAGCCTGTTACAAGAGCGAAATCTACCAACTTTTACGTATATTAACTTTAAAAAAAGTGTCCGTCCTGAGTATTGAACCCGGGGACTCCGCTTGAGAGGCTAGAGTGTTAGCCACTACACTACAATAAACTTGTATTTCGTACTTGAAATTAACAATCAGTATCAAAGGAACTAGAAAGGAACCAGTAAGAACTAGGAATATCTACACTTCTCTTTCGTTTTACACTTTGTATTGTATGCAAGTGTTTACCTGACACCCAAGAATATTCCATATAATATTGTATTTAAGCCATCAATATTGACTTAACTGGTTACTTAAATCGTAAATATGTTTTTCCTCCAATACAACACCCACTAACAACCAGTCGAATTAATCTATTTGATTTTTCCGCTGCATAATAATAAAAATCCCACTAGATACCTCTCCACCCTGCTAGATGCCTCTCTGGTGTAAATAGCTACCAATCGAAATAGTTTATTTCATTTTCCCTCTGCATAATAAGAGAATACGAGTATTATTTACAACATTTCATTGGTCGAAAAACTAGGTCAAAAGTGAGCTTAGACAGCTAACGCCGAAAAAGATAAATGCAGATCTTCACTATATGAAAGGTAGATGGAATGTAGTGCCTTGGAGTAAATTTATGCAGTTTAAGTTTAGTAACAATCACACTCAGCTTGTGATGGATTTGTTGAAATCAAAATAAATATTCTGAAAAGTGACATTCATCAACTTGCTATATTTTAAGGAAATTATTACCTCCCCCCCCCCCCCCCCGTCACTGACCCACACACAAAAAATACTCATTTCTAAATCCTGTGCCCAAGGTTATAAAACTGAGCATGGAAACCAGTCTCAAATCTCAAGCATCTGATTGGCTGAAATGGCAATCAGATGCTTGAGATTTGATACTGGTTTCCAATCTCAGTTTTATAACCTTGGGACCTGGCCTTAGCATGTGAAGCTCAACACTTACCTACTACACCATGAATCAAGTTGCAAATTCTGCACTAAAATTTGACTTTTACTACCAAATTTGCCTCAGAGCTAAATATAACTTGTCAAAAAGGGAGGGAACTAATCTGGAGAGCAGGGATTCTAAAATTTCAAAATCCCAATCGGACATTGGCGCCAAAATTGACATTTCGCCGACTTCCGGTTCGCACGAACTGCGACTTCCGGTCCCCGGTTCAGCGTATTTCATTCTCCCGACCCCCACTCCATTTCTCTTTTCCGGCATATTTTCTCGTCGGTGATATCCTACAACCTCTCAAATGATTTATGGTTTTCGAGCTGTAGACCGAAAAATTCTTTGATCGATTTATAAAAACGGCACGCGACGTTTGAAGTTTACGGCGATCGGCGTCTTTGTTGTAATACACAAGCATTCCATGCATTTTAAACGTGACGTAATGGTTCAAAACAGTTATCTTCAGCAGTGTTCATAGCGATTGTGAAGTGGATTATTTAGTTATTAAAAATACTTTCTCTCTCGGAATTTCGGGAGGCAAGTATTCGCTTTACGTTAATATACATCGATCACACCATGTTTTGTAACACTATATTATAGTTGTTTGAAATAGTATTCTTTTCTTTACCGGATGTAGTAATTTTTGAATCTACGAACTTACAAGAGTCAGCGTATGCAACATTACTTGGAAATAAATGTTGATTACGTAGATTTTTTCGTAAATTTGAAATTTATTTGAATCGTTATATGCATAAGTAACCAAGCCGGTCACTCAAATTTTTTCACATTTAAGTATATATTTATTTGAGCCATTTCAAATTTGTTGTGAAATGCTTACAGTTCAAGTAAAATTCTCATGATATAAGTCGGTCTTTTAGAATTACGCACATATCGGACTAACATGTCCGTCAATAAAATGCAAACTGTTTTATCGTTTACGTTAATTAATACAACCATTTGTAAATTCTGACGTCAGACAGCCTTTGACTGGCGCAGTCCATTTTTGCAAATTAAATAACCCGCCCGTTGTTAAAATGAGATCGACCACATCCCGTTTCATCTATGCCACAGGCTATTCACGGAACGTGTAGTTGTGGTAGTCATGGTAGCAGACTTGTGAAGTCGCTAATTGACAGGTTAATAGCTGATTAAGATGGGAAAAAAATGTACATGTAGGTAATTTTGTAACAGTTTGTAGGCCAATATTCATGACCGATTTTTTTAACCAATTTTGAAATTTCAATCAGACATTCTTCCCGAAAATCGGTCAATGACCGGCCTGCCGACGATTTTAGAATCCCTGCTGGAGAGATTACGAAAATGTTAAAAAAAACAAAAAGGCTTTTAATAAATCATACTTATTTTGAATGGTCTTTTTGAGTAAGAAATTGTTTGTTTTTAAGCGGAAAATAGCTTGGATGTATGTTGTTTCAAACTTTATATATCAAAATTGTTCTGATAATCATTATAAAAAACACCCCGCTAGATACCTTTCAGGTAAAAATAGGCCCTAATTTTTTATTTAATTTTCCCTCCGCATAGTAATTTAAAACACATATAATTTTCATTACTTCTATGAAAAACTAGGTCAAAAGCCAGCTTACCAAAACCAGAATCGCAAGCGTTATAATATTAACCTTGTGTCAAGCTTGCTGCAAGCTTATGACAAGCTTGCATATTAGGCTTCCGCAAGCTTAGCATTGGAGCTCCACGGCAAGCATGTGAAAGCTTGCACATGCTTAATTTGCAAGCTTGCAAAGCATCATTTTGTATGCTTGACTTGTGCAAGCTTGCACTAGCTTGTTAGGAGCTTATGCAATAATGTGTATGACCTTGTGGCAAAGTGTTGAAAGCTTGTCGCATTTTGATTTGGGTTACAGACAGCTAATGCCAAGAAAGTGAAGTGCTCCTCTGCCAGTATTTGCGTCCCCTAAATTGTCCAGCTTTTTAACCAGGTTTTCTTTAGAAAAATCCTGGTTATTAGATTGGGGTATGTCGTTGGGCGGGCGGGCATCAACATTTTGTGAAGTTTTTTGTTAAAGTTGTGTTTTTCTCAGTAACCGTTCAAGGTACAACTTTGAAACTTAACATAGTTGTCTGACATATCAATACCAATTATCAGGACAAGTTTCATAATCCCTGACTGTATTTTGACAAAGTTATGCCCCTTTTTCACTTAGAAATTTTGTGAAGTTTTTTGTTAAAGTTGTGTTTTTCTCAGTAACCGTTCAAGGTACAACTTTGAAACTTAACATAGTTGTCTGACATATCAAAACCAATTATCAGGACAAGTTTCATAATCCCTGACTGTATTTTGACAAAGTTATGCCCCTTTTTCACCTAGAAATTTTGTGAAGTTTTTTGTGAAAGTTGTGTTTTTCTCAGTAACCGTTCAAGGTACAATTTTGAAACTTAACATAGTTGTCTGACATATCAATACCAATTATCAGGATCACCAGGTTTTCTTTAGAAAAATCCTGGTTATTAGATTGGGATATGTCGTTGGGCGGGCGGGCGGGCGGGCGTCAACATTTTGTGAAGTTTTTTGTTAAAGTTGTGTTTTTCTCAGTAACCGTTCAAGGTACAACTTTGAAACTTAACATAGTTGTCTGACATATCAATACCAATTATCAGGACAAGTTTCATAATCCCTGACTGTATTTTGACAAAGTAATGCCCTTTTTCACTTTGAAATTTTGTGAAGTTTTTTGTTAAAGTTGTGTTTTTCTCAGTAACCATTCAAGGTACAACTTTGAAACTTAGCATAGTTGTCTGACATATCAAAACCAATTATCAGGACAAGTTTCATAATCCCTGACTGTATTTTGACGAAGTTATGCCCCTTTTTCACTTAGAAATTTTGTGAAGTTTTTTGTGAAAGTTGTGTTTTTCTCAGTAACCGTTCAAGGTTTAATTTTGAAACTTAACATAGTTGTCTGACATATCAATACCAATTATCAGGATCACCAGGTTTTCTTTAGAAAAATCCTGGTTATTAGATTGGGATATGTTGTTGGGCGGGCGGGCGGGCGGGCGTCAACATTTTGTGAAGTTTTTTGTTAAAGTTGTGTTTTTCTCAGTAACCGTTCAAGGTACAACTTTGAAACTTAACATAGTTGTCTGACATATCAATACCAATTATCAGGACAAGTTTCATAATCCCTGACTGTATTTTGACAAAGTTATGCCCCTTTTTCACTTAGAAATTTTGTGAAGTTTTTTGTGAAAGTTGTATTTTTCTCAGTAACCGTTCAAGGTACAATTTTGAAATTTAACATAGTTGTCTGACATTTTAATACCAATTATCAGGATCACCAGGTTTTCTTTAGAAAAATCCTGGTTATTAGATTGGGATATGTCGTTGGGCGGGCGGGCGGGAACATTTTGTGAAGTTTTTTGTTAAAGTTGTGTTTTTCTCAGTAACCGTTCAAGGTACAACTTTGAAACTTAACATAGTTGTCTGACATATCAATACCAATTATCAGGACAAGTTTCATAATCCCTGACTGTATTTTGACAAAGTTATGCCCCTTTTTCACTTATAAATTTTGTGAAGTTTTTTGTTAAAGTTGTGTTTTTCTCAGTAACCATTCAAAGCACAACTTTGAAACTTAACATAGTTGTCTGACATATCAAAACCAATTATCAGGACAAGTTTCATAATCCCTGACTGTATTTTGACAAAGTTATGCCCCTTTTTCACTTAGAAATTTTATGAAGTTTTTTGTGAAAGTTGTGTTTTTCTCAGTAACCGTTCAAGGTACAATTTTGAAACTTAACATAGTTGTCTGACATATCAATACCAATTATCAGGACAAGTTTCATAATCCCTGACTGTATTTTGACAAAGTTATGCCCCTTTTTCACTTAGAAATTTTGTGAAGTTTTTTTGTGAAATTTGTATTTTTCTCAGTAACCGTTTAAGGTACAACTTTGTTTTTTGTGAAGTTTTTTGTGAATGTTATCTGTTGATGCCAAATTGCCTGTTGACGCTTAGCTTGGTTTGTGGGTAGCTTATATCAACAGGCAGCTTGCAATTGCTACCCAGGTGTCTGTGATAAATGTCAAGGTCACTTGCTAAATATAGAAATTCAGCTTACCCTCAATAACTTGAGTTTGCTTTTACCTCTGGATGCCAAACTTATTATATGAGTAGCTAATATCAAAAGACAGCTTGGGATTGCCACAGGTATCTGTGATCAAGGTCAAGGTCACTGTTGCTAAAAATAGAAATTCAGTTTTTCCTCGATTACTTGAGTTTGCTTTGGTATATTTACGCCGAACTTAGTGTTGGTATCTAATATCAAGATGCAGCTTGAGATTGCTACCCAGGCGCCTGTGATAAAGCTCAAGGTCACTGTAGCTAAAAATAGAAATTCATTTTTAGCTCAATAGCTTGAGTTTTCTTTGGCATATTGACACCAAACTTGGTTTGTGGGTAGCTTATATCAAGACACCACTTAGGATTGTCAATACCCAGGTGTCTGTGATAAAGGTCTATGTCATTTTTGCTAAAAATAGAAATTTAGGTTTCTCCTTATTACTTGGGTTAGCTGTGATCTATTGACACCAAACTTTCTTTGGGTAGCTGATACCAAGACGCAACTCGGGATATCTACTCAGAAGTCTGTGATCAAGATCACGGTCACTGTTGCTAAAAAAAGAAGTTCAGTTTCTTTATATCAGATATTTTCTTTACAAAAGTATAAGTATTAAATGAAAACCTGGTTTGCGGCGCGTGGCGACGACTTTTTCTTGTGTCATGTGGGTTTTTTTTTTTTTTTTTTTTTTTGCGTTCACCTTTTCGGCGTGTAAGCGTGGTGCTGCGCTTTTGGATAGGAGACCGCCATATTGCAGGCTCAGCACCTCCGACTTCGGATCTCCTTGCGGGTCCTCCTATACCGACACCCGCCGAATCGGTCGTAATGCTAACCCTTACACCCTGAGCGCCAAGGAGGGAAGCCATTACTACCATTTTTAAAGTCTTTGGTATGACCCGGCCGGGGATCGAACCCACGACCTCCCAGTCCGGAAGCGGACGCTCTACCTACTGAGCTAACCGGGCTGGTGTGTCATGTGGTGAGACTATCTTATATTTTGTAGAAAACAGGTGGGTCTATAAAATCTGTGGGGAATGTATTCTTAGTGCCTAAGTACTGCTTCTGAATCCCTTTGAGCTCATAAAAGCTTACCGTATACCCCCGTTTTAGCGCCCCCGGGGGCGTAACATTTTATGCGAAAAAAATAATACCTTACAAGTTTACCGTTATTGTTAAAGTTGTGATAATAAAAAGTGTTTAACAGTTTTCAATTGATTTGTGTTGGAATAATACTGGATTATTGTCAGAAAAGGTAAGATCTAATTTAATTATTTGTACTTTTTTGTCAATTTTAAATGTCTTTCTGCCCCTGATTGAAAAATTTTAGAATGAAAAAGGGGAGGGGGCGTTTATTAGGGGGGGAGCGTTAAAACGGGGGTATACGGTATGTCAAAGATATTTAAATCATCAGTCTGATGTGGTGAGGATCATAAAACTGAGATTTGAAACCAGTCTCAAATCTCAAGCATCTGATTGGCTGAAATGGCGACTTTTCACCATTTCAGCCAATCAGATGCTTGAGATTTGAGACTGGTTTCCATTCCCGGTATTAGATCATCAATTTGATGTGGTAAGGATGGTAGTCAGTCAGAAGACTAAGCCTATATTGGTGTATCCTAAATCATGCAAATCTCAACTAAAAAAGCCTGCTTAGTATGATTTACTGCCAATTTTCCAGGAAAACAAAAGTAAAAAATTAAATTGCATAAATTTCTAAGCCTCAATCTGGAGAAATGTGTTTACAGCACATCAACCTTTTTGAAATTATAACTCCCTAGGGGCATTTAAATGGCATTTTTGTGTCGCCTGCGATAGCAGGTAGGCACATAGGGATCCTATTGTCCGTCGGCTTCGTTGTCGGCGGCGGCGGCGTTCGGTAGTCCCCAGCTTTAACATGAAACTTAATGTTGCCTATAACTTTTCACTTCATACTTGTAATATATCATCATCATGAACAGCAACATCGGTTACAACAAGAATTATAACTCCTGTTTGACTATTTTTTGAGTTATGCCCCTTTCAAATGCAACTTTAACATGAAACTTAATGTTGCCTATAACTTTGACATTGCTTGTCCTATTCACTTCATACTTAGAATATATAATCATCATGAACAGCAACATCGGTTACAACAAGAATGATAACTCCTGTTTGACATTTTTTGAGTTATGCCCCTTTCAAATGCAACTTTAACATGAAACTTAATGTTGCCTATAACTTTGACATTATTTGTCCTATTCACTTCATTCTTGGAATATATAATCATCATGAACAGCAACATCGGTTACAACAAGAATGATTACTCCTGTTTGACTATTTTTGAGTGATGCCCCTTTCAAATGCAACTTTAACATGAAACTTAATGTTGCCTATTACTTTGAAAGTACTTGTCATATTCACTACATACTTGGAATATATCATCATCATGAACAGCAACATCGGTTACAACAAGAACGATAACTCCTGTTTGACTATTTTTGACTTATGCCCCTTTCAAATGCAACTTTAACATGAAACTTAATGTTGCCTATTACTTTGAAAGTACTTGACGTATTCACTACATACTTGGAATATATCATCATCATGAACAACAACATCAGTTACAACAAGAATGATAACTCCTGTTGGACTATTTTTGAGTTATGCCCCTTTCAATACAACTTTAACATAAACCTTAATGTTGCCTATTACTTTGAAAGTACTTGTCGTTTCACTTCATACTTGGAATATATCATCATCATGAACAGCATCATCGGTTACAACAAGAATGATAACTCCTGTTTGACTATTTTTGAGTTATGCCCCTTTCAAATGCAACTTTAACATGAAACTTAATGTTGCCTATTACTTTGAAAGTACTTGTCATATTCACTTCATACTTGGAATATATCATCATCATGAACAGCAACATCGGTTACAACAAGAACGATAACTCCTGTTTGACTATTTTTGACTTATGCCCCTTTCAAATGCAACTTTAACATGAAACTTAATGTTGCCTATTACTTTGAAAGTACTTGACGTATTCACTACATACTTGGAATATATCATCATCATGAACAACAACATCGGTTACAACAAGAATGATAACTCCTGTTGGACTATTTTTGAGTTATGCCCCTTTCAAATGCAACTTTAACATGAAACTTAATGTTGCCTATTACTTTGAAAGTACTTGTCGTTTCACTTCATACTTGGAATATATCATCATCATGAACAGCATCATCAGTTACAACAAGAATGAAAACTCCTGTTTGACTATTTTTGAGTTATGCCCCTTTTAAATGCAACTTTAACATGAAACTTAATGTTGTCTATAACTTTGACATTACTTGTCCTATTTACTTCATACTTGGAATATGTAATCATCATGAACAGCAACATCGGTTACAACAAGAATGATAACTCCTGTTTTACTATTTTTGAGTGATGCCCCTTTCAAATGCAACTTTAACATGAAACTTAATGTTGCCTATTACTTTAAAAGTACTTGTTGTATTCACTACATACTTGGAATATATCATCATCATGAACAGCAACATCGGTTACAACAAGAATTATAACTCCTGTTTGACTTTTTTTTTGAGTTATGCCCCTTTCAAATGCAGCTTTAAGATGAAACTTAATGTTACCTATTACTTTGAAAGTATATGTCCTATTCACTTCATACTTGAAATATATAATCTTCATGAACAGCAACATTGGTTACAACAAGAATGATTACTCCTGTTTGACTATTTTTGAGTTATGCCTCTTTAAAATGCAACTTTAACATGAAACTTAATGTTGCCTTTAACTTTGAAAGTATATGTCCTATTCACTTCATACTTAGAGTATATCATCATCATGAACATCAACATTGGTTACAACAAGAATGATAAGTCCTGTTAGACTATTTTCGAGTTATGCCCCTTTCAAATGCCCCTTTCAAATGCAGTCCTGTAAACTACCGTCCTATTTCTCTATTAAGCTGTATAGGAAAAATAATGGAATGTGGCGTTCACAAATATATTTATAATTATGTAGTTTCAAACGGAAGAATCACTCCTTTTCAATCTGGTTTTATTAAGGGTGACTCAACCTCAAATCAACTTGCTTACATATACAATGATATTTGTAAGGCACTCGATGATGGCAAGGAAGTAAGAGTGGTCTTCTGCGATATCTCCAAAGCCTTTGACAGAGTATGGCATAAAGGTCTTCTACATAAATTAAGTTGCATAGGTATATATGGGAATCTAATTAACTGGCTCTCATCTTATTTATCAAATCGTCAACAACGCGTTGTTCTTAACAACAGCACTTCGGAATGGAGTAATATAACAGCGGGTGTCCCTCAGGGCTCGATTCTAGGCCCCATACTTTTTGTTCTCTACATAAATGATATTGTCAATGACATTCCATCAAATATCTGCTTATTTGCTGATGACACTAGTCTGTATGTTATCGTTAACAACCCATATTCCGCGGCAGTAAAGCTTAACAACGACTTAAATAAAATCCATACTTGGGCACATAAATCAGGCTAGTCGACTTCAACCCAAACAAAACTGAAACTTTAACATTCTCTAGTAAAACGCAATAAACCTCAACATGAAAATTTAATTATGAACAATATCATCATACAAACTGTAAACGAACATAAGCACTTGGGGGTCATTTTCCAAGAAGATGGAAAATGGAATTCTCACATTAATACTGTCTCATCTAAAGCTTGGGCACGCATCGCCTTACAACGAAAATTAAAATTTGTTTTAAAACGACAATGCTTGGAAAAACTTTATTTTTCTTTCATAAGACCTCTTCTTGAGTAAAGTGACATAGTCTGGGACAATTGTTCTATTGAACTTAAACGAGATCTTGAAGCTATACAGGTCGAAGCTGCAAGAATTGTTACAGGTGCAACTAAACTTTGTAATATCGATAAACTTTATAATGAACTTAAATGGGAAAAGTTAGAGACCCGTCGTAAGAATCACAAACTTATTACATTCTATAAAATGAGCAATAATTTGTGTCCCCAGTATTTAGTTGACCTTATACCAGAGCCTATTTCAAAATCGATATAGTTTGCGCGATAATAATAATATACCTCTAATTCAATGTCGCTCTCAATTATATAAAGATTCATTCTTGCCAAGCGTTATTCGCGATTGGAATTCTTTACCAAACAGCACGAAAGCTAGCTAGAGTCTATACTGCTTCAAACAAAATCTTAGATCCAATCACTTAAAACCTCGTTCATATTACTCCATCGGTAGCCGAATGGGCCAGTTACTTCACACTCGTCTTCGTTTAAATTGAACTACGATTTGTTCCGGAAATCAATAATTGAAAATTCTTTGTGTTCTTGTGGTGAAATAGAGACCACCAATCATTTTCTTACTGTCTGTCGGAACTATTGCATCATAAGACAACGTCATATGTAAAATTTACCTTGTGTACTGACGTATCAAAACTTAATTTACGGAAATGAACAGTTAAGTGATGACGAAAATGCATACGTATTCATTAAAGTACAAGAATTCATTATTGCCACTAGACGTTTCGCGGCATGAGCCTTTGGACCGGATTTTGTTGCGTTACTGGACGGACGTGATGGTCGACGTGCAAAGGAGAAAAAAAACAACAATTAATAACACATTAAGATAGTTATTTTCGTTTTGTTAAAACAAATACCCATATGTAAAACTGTACTATAAATAGTTTATTTTTTGAACATAAAGAATAATCATTACCAAACACAACTCAAAATCGATTTTCAAATTTTACGCTTCACTTTCATATCTCAAACATTAAATGTATGTAACCGCCTTTATTTTTCTAACCGAGAAAATGGATTAACATAAGATTCCTTCGGAAACTTGTTTCCAGATTCTCCTACCTTATTGTAACTATATATGTTTATGTACTTGTAACATGCCATATGGTAAATAAATATTGTTAAAACTAAATGCAACTTTAACATGAAACTTAATATTGCCTTTAACTGTGTTAGTACTTGTCCTATTCACTTCATACTTGGAATATATCATCATCATGAACAACAACATTGGTTACAACAAGAATGATAACTTCTGTTTGACTATTTTTGAGTTATGCCCCTTTCAAATGCAACTTTAACATGAAACTTAATCTTGCATGTAACTTTGAAATTACTTGTCCTATTCATTTAATACTGGGAATTTATCTTCTTCATTAACAATGCCATCAGTGAACAAGAATGATTACTCCTGTTTCAATATTTTTAGTTATGCCCCTTTCAAGGGAGACTTTAACATGAAAATGTGGCATATACTTAAAAGTACTTGTTCTACTCATTTAATACTCAGAATATATCATCTTCATGAACAACGCCATTAGTGGCAACAAGAATGATAAGTCCTGTATAAATATTTTATGAGTAATGTCCCTTTCAAATGCAACTTTAACATTAACTTAATCATACATGCCATATCCCCCGGCGGGGGGAAAAATCCCCCGGAATTTAGAGCCATCCCCTGGCCCCCCGGCGGGAGACGAAAATCCCCCGGAATTAACAAAAGTTAAGAAAAACGGTATAAAAATGCATTTTTGCCGCTCTCATATCAGACATTTGTCTATACGCCGAATACACCGTTACGTATCTCGGACTCCTAACGGTAGTGTCAAAACGTTCCGAATTCGTCTAATTAGTGTCACCGAGAGGATTATCGATTAATTAGTGAGAATTGACACTTAACAGGATTGTTTATTGGATAATTGATTGTTTGCATAGGTGTGAATGAAATCACAAGTATACCGTCTGTTTTATGTACAATTAGTGGAGTTGTCAAAGGATTGAAGGTTTTTTTATGAAGTCCAAAATATGTGTGTATCCGGATAATGGGACACTTTCGGATACAAATTATTCGTCTTTTGATCAACAATTAACGTTTTGGCACGTTTGCAAATATTTTTTTAATTACCAAGTAGGAAGAAATGACCAGTCAAGCTGATTCTTGCATCCTTGGAATAAAAATATAATAGCCATTGAAGCTGCAACATTTGATATATTCAAGGACAGATCCAGATGGACTTCAGTAGTGTTGCTCGAACACAATTTTTGGGCAGCAATATTTAATTTTCATGGGGATTTTGAACAGAAAATAGAAATTATAATGTAAATACACAAAGACTTTTCTAAACAAACCCCCTTAGCATACTTAGAAAGATCCAGACTGACTCCTGGTCTGGTTTGACTGCAGAGACCATATGTTGAGTGTTCGAACTCAGCATCTGCAGCAAGTTAATAACATCCAACTCCATGTTAATTAACTTAAATAATTGTTCTAACTGATGTTAGTCTGTGCTATGCACATCAGAGTTTGTCGGACAGTTCATATAGTGTTTGTTTTATATAGTTTTATTATGTGCTGACACCCTGTTACAAAAAAACATAATAAAAATATTGTTTAAATAAATGAGGATAAATATATTTAATATTGCATCTTAGTTTAGTTTCTAATAAATTCCGCTTGTTTAGCTGCGTTAAAAAATCCCCTGGAATTATATCGGAATCCCCTGGAATTTTGAACCAAATCCCCTGGAATGCTTTCCAGAAATATGGCATAATGAACTTAATGTTCCTTATATATTTGAAAGTGGTTTTCCTTTTTACTTAATACTTGGAATATAATTATATATCATCTACATGCAAGTAGCCATTGGTGAAAACAAGAATGGTAACCCAGATTTCACCATTTTTAGTTAAGCCCCTTTGAATGCAATTGAGGTGACATGTGTGTTCCGTTGAACACCAAATTCTAGTGTAGTATTGCAATCAACTTGAATTAAATCTTTTTATCAAATATATGATTTAACATAGGCCCACATTTCAACTTTTTGCTGGCAGGTGACACATGTGTTCCGCGGACACCAAATTCTAGTTAATACAGTGGAGCTTCGGTATATCCAGTATATGGCAGACAGATTATGGACCTTTTTTTTTTCAAAAAATGGATGTAAAAGATCAGTTTCTCACATTTTCATTCATAAAACAACCATTTTTCACAAAATTTAAAGGGAAGTTACCGCCTAACTTACCGTTATAATGACAGGCATTATGTAACGTACCTGGCATTGATCTGATTGTATTAATGAAAGAATTAGAATGTGAAATGTTCGATTATTATTATTTGTTTCATAATGATCTATTTATTAGTTACTTTGTGTTTTAACCTTTTACTGCATATGTACACCTTTTAACACAATGTTGTTACCAGGGTAGATCCAGATCAGTCAGCATGCCATCTGATCTGGATCTGCACTATTCCACGGTATGTACCCAGATAATGAGAATCGCGGATAATGATAGATTGTGAGAATAATGATAGATCGCCAGGTAGGAAAAAACAGTATCGAGAGGTTAGTTATTGTATGCATTTCATGTTATTGTGATCTAATACTTATCTTTTGCGATAGATAACAATCAAGCGATGTCTTAGCCTTGCTCTCATACCCATACATTTGGAATCGGCCTTCAGATAAAGTAAAACAAAGGAAAATGGTAACGCAACATTCCAGATTTCTACAAAAAAACTACGTATTATGCCCATTTAAAATACCGTGTGTTCTCCTCCTTGTCAGGGATCACTATGTGAATCTAAAAGCAGCCAGTTTAGATCCTGTTCAGATTGAATGGATATGCTGGCTGATCGGGATCTGCACTGTTGCTCTTACATAAAGGTGTTACATCTATGGAGTACAGGGTTAAATTGATGTACAAACACTGAGTGGGACACCTTCAAACCTAGAAGTTCAATGTTAGCAACTTAGTCAATTAAAAAAAAATAACACATGATTTTTTTTCCTTTAAAATCAAAACACTGAAAAAACAAAGTATTCTTTTTTAGGAATAAAATCAGGTTTGTTTTATAACCAACTTCATCTGTCAAATGTTCCAGTTTACAAAATGTTGTTGTTGTTTTGTTGTTTTTTTTTGGGGGGGGGGGGGGGGGGGGGGTGGGTGCAGCCTGGTGCCAGTGAATGTGAAAAACAAAATCAGTTATATAAAAATTATAATTATACCCCCGCTTCGAAGAAGAGGGGGGTATACTGTTTTACCCTTGTCCGTCCGTGCGTGCGTCCGTCCGTTACAAAATTTCCGTCACAGTTTTCTCAGCAACTATAACATGTAGCAGCCTGATATTTTGCATATTGCTTTATCCTATAGTCCCATGTGGTGTAAAGCAATTTCATGCTCCTTGCTCATCTACTTCCTGTTTGCCGCATATTTTTAGATTTTGTTACTATGAAGGTGCATTACATCAACCAAAAGGCATATTAATTTTCCGTCGCAGTTTTCTAAGCAACTATAACATGCAGCAGCCTGATATTATGCATATTGCTTTATCCTATAGTCCCATATGGTGTAAAGCAATTTCATGCTCCTTGCTCATCTACTTCCTGTTTGCCGAATATTTTAGGTTTTGTTACTATAAAGGTGCATTACATCAACCAAAGGGCATGTTAATTTTCCGTCATAGTTTTCTAAGCAACTATAACATTCAGCAGCCTGATATTATGCATAATGCTTTATCCTATAGTCCCATATGGTGTAAAGCGATTTTATGCTCTATGCTCACCTACTTCCTGTTCAATGAATACTTAGATTTTTACACATAGTTGACATACATGCACAATTTCCGTCGCAGTTTTCTAAGCAACTATAACATGCAACAGCCTGATATTTTGCATAATGCTTTATCCTATAGTTCCTAATGGTGTAAAGCGATTTTATGCTCCTTGCTCATCTACTTCCTGTTTACCGAATACTTAGATTTGTGCACATAGTTGACATACATGCACAATTTCCGTTGTAGTTTTCTAAGCAACTGAAACATGCAGCAGCCTGATATTTTGCTTATTGGTCCCATATGGTGTAAAGCGATTTTATGCTCCTTGCTCATCTACTTCCTGTTTACTGAATACTTAGATTTGTGCACATAGTTGACATACATGCACAATTTCCGTCGCAGTTTTCTAAGCAACTATAACATGCAGCAGCCTGATATTTTGCATAATGCTTTATCCTATAGTCCCATATGGTGTAAAGCAATTTTATGCTCCTTGCTCATCTACTTCCTGTTTACCGAATACTTAGATTTGTGCACATACTTGACATTCATGCACAATTTCCGTTGTAGTTTTCTTAGCAACTGAAACATGCAGCCGCCTGATATTTTGCTTATTGCTTTATCATATATTCCCATATGGTGTAAAGCGATTTAATGCTCCTTGCTCACCTACTTCCTGTTTACCGAATACTTAGATTTTTATATATAGATGACATACATGCACAATTTGTGTCGCATTTTAAAAAGATGCGAACATTATTTCTGTATACTCTGACAAAGCCATATTGCGGGGGTATTAATCACCTTCAGTGATAGCTCTTGTTTTGACTGAAGCAAAGACTGATTTTGTAAGTGTAATATGTTGCGGTTGATGTATTAAAATAAACAAATGCACATAATTGTTATTGTTTAACATAACGTGACTTTGTCTGTTTTTTTTTCACTGATATAATTTTCTTTGAGATATATTTAAAATTTGACAAGTGTATGTGGTAATGAACTTTGAAACATAATTTACATTTGGTTATTTTGCGAGGAAGAATTGCAGATGGAAAACTAGGAAAAGAAATATATTATAAATCAAAAGATGAAACAATAATTATGGGCAAGATGGGCAAAATTAGACAGATCTCTAAAGTACAAAATTATTACATCTCTAAAGTACATCAAAACAATATGTCACTGCAGCTCACTACTTGAGAGAAGATCAAAGAATCTAAAACTGACATAATAAACTCTTCAAATGCACTTGAAAGTGATTTTCATCAAAATATGTCAAGTCAAGAGTTTTTCATCAAAATTTTTTTGCTGTAAAGTGACTAAGGACTTGTGTCTTACTTCATATTTGAAGAGAAGTACTTTGAAATGTCATGCATAACTGAGCCAAACCCACTCCAGGAATGCTCAGTGGAATCAACACTGAGTGTCTTTTTTAAGGAACATGCAAATTTAGATAACCATTTTTTATGTGAAATGTAGGATCAAATGCAAGACTTCCAGAAAGAGGGTTCATTTGTGGTAGTGTCTAAGGGTAGTTACATGATAATTAACAACTCTCTTGCCGAAATCCCCATGAAAATTTATGTTGCTTCTCAAACAGGGGGTTCGTGAAAACCAAACAAAACCCCTCTGGAACTGTCCCTGCCATTTGATACTCACTTTTTATAAGCTTTAACCCTTTCCTCCATATATAAACCTTTATTACGTGGGCAAACAGTGTAGATCCAGATCAGCCGAACATCAGTGCCGTCTGATTAGGATCTAAATTGTTTGCTTTTTGATAATTATGTTAGATTATCTCTGACCAAAATGCAACCAGTGCAGATCCTGATCAGATGGCATGGATGTACCAGCTGATCTGGATCTACACTGGTCGCACATGCGTAAAAAGGCATATATATTGAGGAAAGGTAATGTAATTATTTGACTAAAACATTGTATTTGGTCAAATTTATGAATCGGAGTTTACATTGAATTCAAACATTTAAAACAGAACTTAGTTTCCAACCAAAATCAAGTTATTTACTCACTAACGAAGTCCATTTTCAACTTGAATTACATTTTTCTGATGACTAATTTTGACATCAATTTGCAAAGAGTTGAATAACCTTCCAGAATGTTTTGCCCAATTATGATTGTCTTATTTTAGAATTTGAGATCAATTTTATAAATATCTGGCATTTATACTTGACAAGCAAACTTTTCTTGATGTAGACTGCTTGGCATCAGTGTCAGACTTATTGTGCTGAAGGGAAACAGTGTTCTTTAAGATTCTAGAATAATGTGAACTCTTTAATCCATTGGATATGGCTTTAATTCCATAGGTAAACAGTGTTATCCCTTGGGTGTTCAGGTCCAGATCAGTTGGCATATCTGTGCCATCTGAACAGGATCTGCAATGTTCTATGTAAGATTAATTAGGTTATTTCTGACCAAGAATAGACCAGTATAGATCCAGATCAGATGGCAAGGATGTAGAGAGGAAAGGGTAAAAAATCTAGACAGAAGTTGTTTTTATGCCCTCATGTGGCATCAACTTCTCATTAACTATCAGGCAGATTTCTTTCAAACTTGTACAGATGATTAAGCAGGATGTGTAGATGATTGTAAAGAAAAGATTTTTACTGCTACCATTTTAACCAGAGTTATGGCCTATCATTACAAATGTTGTTGTAGCAGTGGGGGCATCAGTGTCCAAGGACACATTCTAGTTTAACTCTTAGAGTCAGTGATAAAAAATCAGGAAAACAATAACAGAAATAGACATTGCAAGTTGCTAGTCTATATGGTCATTTTTCACAATATCCAATAATGGGCAGTGAAGCAGTCTAACTGTTCACCACTTACAATGCTAGCAGAATTAACAGTATAGTTGAGGTTTTTTTCCACATTTCTCTGTAAATTGTGGCTATAATCAATCTCAGATTCATTACATGATTAAAGGGGTAAACGGTCTGAACAGGGTAACACTCTAAATTGATACAGAACAGTCAAAAAAACTAAAGGTGAGCTGTTGTAACTGGAAATCAAGTCTACCCTAAATGTCAGCCTCTAAGGCTAAGACAAAAAACATGCTGCAATAAACATTTGGTGTATAATTAAACTATACATGGGTGAAAGTTTTCAGGCATATGCCTGAAATTCAGGTTTTTGTGTGTCTTAAAATGATCGATTTTCTTTATTTTTTCCTATATAAATACACAAATTTTCAGGATTTCAGGTTTTTCTAAATTCCGAACTTGCACCCTTGAATATACCTTTTATTTACGCTTGGCTTTTGGTAGCTTTCAGACTACCAATGTTTTAAAAAAAACTCAATTTTATGGGTGAACATAGAGGAAATTTGTACTTTTCCAGCCCAAAACTGTTGAACACTTTATTTCATGAGGGATACGGCTGTTATCTATGGTTGAACAGTGTCGATCCAGATCAGCTGGTTCATTCATGGTGTCTAAAGATGATCTACACTCACTGTTTGCTTCTTAGTGCAAAATAACCAAATAAACAGTGACATTATAGATCCTGATCAGATGGAATGAATGTGCCAGCTAATCTGAATCTACGCAGTTCATCCATGAAATAACAGTATCTACTCTGTTCACCCATGGAATAACAGCCATATCCCATGGAGTAAAGGGTTACCAGATAGACATATGGCTACATATATAATGGTAACAACAATAATATACTGAACAAAAATAAAAACTATCCACTTTTTATCCTAAAATTCTTATTAACATTTTCATTTAATTAGGAACGCTTTGAATGGTGTTTTGTTAGTAAATCTCATTTATTTTTAAGTTCATGAATAAAAACTTCCACACCAAGGCCTGAGGAACTGCCAATCGAATAACAATTAATCATGGGTTACAAAACACTACATATTCAATTTAAAGGGAGGTAATTGGAAATGGTTGGGATTTCTAGCGTTGTTTATCGAAGACCAATTGTGTTATAGATTAATATTTTGTGATTTTATTGATCACAAAAGGTAAAGAAAGTGATTTAATTCAAATAAATGTGAATAATTCAAAGAATCACTGACATTTTACTGACAACCTAATTCAAAGAATCACTGACATTTTACTGACAACCTAGTTATAACAAAGGGAAAGATAACTAAGTTGTGGCTGCAGATTTTCAAGAACACTTTATCCCTTTGCAATGATAACAGAAAAGCAAATGTGTACACATATAGAATTTTGAGTTTTCGTTTACAAATTTTACAAAATTTAAAATAGGAAATTGGATACTTTTTATTTTTGTTGAGTATATATGCTAATGGTATTCCTTCATCAACACCTTTGGAATGTTTTTTGCAAGGTCCTAGATGCAGTTAGATATAGGATAAGAAAATCATTAACAAACGAGATCTTAATTGAAAATCAATTTCTTATTATCACAGAACTGGGATGTAAATATAGTTAAAACTATCTGGAGTACTCCATTGATTTAATAATTACTGATGTGGGCAGAGATAATTTAAGACTTGCTGCACAACTGGGAGCCTGCAGACACCATTAATCTCCCAGATAGTACTGCAATGTGATTTGCTGATCTATTATTTAGGTATTGGTGTATAAATGCCTGTTTTTCTAATTTGTATAAAGATAATAGGAAAGTAATTAAATTAAGATTAAGATTACAGGGTTTGGTAATTTTGTACTAGGAATAATTGTCAATTTATTTGATAATTAAGCACAACTGGTGAATATTTCCTTAGGGAATGAATCAAATTTGTGTATATAGTGAGTTCTACTCAATTCTGGGCAGTATTGTAAGTTAACATGCTATAGACAGTCACATGACAGACTAGTAAAATTAAAATATTTTCATCAGCAAGCAGTTTTACAAAGTTAATGTCATGTCATGTTCATTTCATGAGAATTAATCACTTGAAAAATATTCAACTTGACCACATATGCAGTAAGATCAAAATTACTTCTATAAGCAAGAGTATCATGTGTCTTGCCTTCTTATCCATAATTAGTTTTACATATTGTGCGTTACTGCCCATGAACAGTTCTATAATTTTGAGGTGTCATTACACTGCCTTTATATTTCAGTTTTCCTCTGTTTGGGTTAATAAAAGATCATAAATTGATGAGTAAGATCCAATTTGTCCTGAAGTGTCTGTGGTGTATCAGATAAAATTGTCATTGGGGTAACTGGGCTGAATGGATTCGGGTCTGTAATTTTACAGGCTTTTTCATATGGTTAACCCTTTCCTCCATATGCATACGCATTTTTACGCATGTGCAACCAGTGTAGATCCAGATCAGCCAGCACATCCATGCCGTCTGATCAGGATCTGCACTGGTCGCATTTTGGTCAGAAATAGCCTAACAAATCAAAAAGCGAACAGTTAAGATCCTGATCAGATGGCATAATGGTTTAAATCTTTAATAATTAATCAATATTTTGTAGCATTCATCATGGTATAAAATACATTTGGTTTGTTTAAAATGTATGAAGCCAGCCTAGCTTCATGGTAGACATAACATGGTATGAAAAACATTTGGTTCAGTAACTGGGATCAAACATTTTAAATAACCCAAATGTTTTTTGTATGCATTTAATGCAGTATTTTATCTATTTGAGTCTTACATATAGTTGGGATTTAGAAATAACACAAACAATTATAGATGTGGTGTTAACTTTAATTTTATTATAACTCAACATGTTTGTTGAATATGATATATTACCATAAAATAATATTATGATTTTAATAAGCTTAGTACCTTATGAAAAAAATATTTCTTCTGGTATGCTTGCATTTTTTATAATTGCTGGTTTGGTAAAAAAAAATATTTTAGAAATAATAACCTCTGTATGTGGTCAGCATTTGAAAAATAGCACTTTTAGTAGAGTTTAAAATACATGTCAGTATTTTTTGTGATATAAAGGCATGTTCACATGTACATTGAGCAAAAAGAAATAATGTAAGCTTACCAAAGAAAAATTTTCTCTTGACATGACAACATTTACAATGTATCTACATCAGCAATTGAAATGTATGGCATCGCAAACACAACAGAAAGACTCTGTGAGATTTATCTCCCTTTCTAAAAGGGATATTCCCTGGACATGTATGAATTACCAAAAAGATTGAAGTATTTTTAAATTCATAAACATAAACAGTCTATACAGTTTATTTTAATTATATTTTTGTGCCAAAGGCCGGTAGGCTTATTAACCCTTTCCTCCATATCTTTATTGTGTGGACGAACAGTTTCTGTGCTGTCTGATCAGGACCTAAACTGTTCAGTTTTTTGATTCACTAGGTTATTTCTCACCAAAATGTTACCAGTGAAGATCCTGATCTGATGGCACAGATGTGCCAGCTGATCTGGATCTACAATGGTCGCATAAAAGGCGTTTATATGTAGTTAAAGGGTTAAGAGTTGTATGCATCCCAAATACTTGTACATATGATTTACACATTATATGACAGAAAGCAATGATCTTAACAAAAAACAAAAATAGTGTCCACACAGTGGGCAGTGTCATTATATGTGAGTACAGTTGGCTGATGTGATATCTACAAGCTGTGTAGTCATAGGTGGCTGATAGGTACATTGGAGGACGCTAGCACATTAATTGTGTACTCTGATTAGTTTAGTTATTTAATAAAGTACTTTTTTACCATAATTACACCATAATCTCTGACAGATGCTGCAAGTATATTAGTATAGTATCTGCAGTGATTTCTTAGTGCTAGCTTTTATTTACAGTGTCACAGTGTCATAAGTGTGTTTTCAGACTAAAAAAACAAATCTCCTTATCACCCCTCACTCTTTATATACATGTTTTATCAAATGAATGAACAGTGTAGATTCAAATCAGCTTTGCTGTGAAGGTTTAAGCAAAATTGTAGAAGCAAATTTTTAAAGAATTAGGAAGAAAACACTATTGTTTTACTCATTTTTTTTGTTGTCTTAATAATATGAACACTCATATCTGTGTACAATCCGGTCAGTTCTGGAATTTTGCTCCAGTTCTAATGTTCTTCAAGTTTTAATGTATTTTGATGATCACATTTATGTAAATTCTCTGTGAATGTTTATAAGATGTTGTCTCGTTTTATATGTTCTACATGACAAAGATGTCCTCATTTCATATTCCGAGCCGATATCCCGAATGATTGATTGAGGATTACAATAAAGTTGGGGATGAGAATAAATGTGCTTTAATGGAAATACCGGCATATCGCGCGCTCTGTACAACATATCTCATATAATAGAGACAGTAACATAGACTTTATGGTGTTTTTTCTAAGAGACAGACATAACGGTGTAAGATTTGCTTGTTGTTGTAATCGAAGCTGATGGCGAGTGGCTGATTTTATTGTTATATTTTATTTCGTGATAAAGCATCATGGCTATATTATGCAATAAAATATTTATTGACAATGTGTGGGATATTTATGGTGAACGTAATGGAGTGCTTATTTAGAGTATTCTAGTTACGTGTCTTATAAAGGGACGGTGTCCCCCTTTTTTGCTCGTTCGTTAATTGAATTGTAAATAAAAGTATAAATAACTATCACCTTTCAAATATCGTGTTCCCCATGAAGAGCATGATTTTTGCATTTTGTGATTAACAAATAAATCATATTTCTAATATTTTACCATGTATACTCACTATGAACAGTTTTTAAATCACCTCAGTATAATAGTTTCATTTATTTATAATTGATTGTTTTACTCATATGGCATAAAAGAATACCTTAACATATCTTTTAAATGCCCCTCCCCTAATAAATGCTCCCCATGCTATTTTTAGGGAAAGAATTAGTTAATCCATATTTATTATCCAGTATCCTTCAGAATCTAATAAATAGAATAGAATAGAATAAAAATAATTAATGTAAATAATTTGTGCCCCCCCTCTCCCAACTTTCAGAAAATATAACGCCCCTGGGGGCATTTAAAAGGAATTTTATGATATTTGCAATGAAAAAAAGTGCACTTGCCTAAGGTATACATTTAATAGCCATTTTGTAAAGCAATGGGAAATGGAAAAAAAGGGATTTGATGGAGCAACTTGAGGACTAAAGATAAACCCTTTCCTCCAAAGATACACCTTTATTGCATGGGGGAACAGTTTAGATCCAGATCAGACTGCACATCTGTGCTGTCTGATCAGGATCTAAACTGTTCACTTTTTGATTTGTTAGGTTATTTCTGACCAAAATGCGACCAGTGCAGAACCTGATCAGATGGCATGGATAGCCGGCAATAAACTAATATCATGACAATTTATGACAGATGAGGCCTTTATGGTATACTGGTAGAAACCTGACACAAATTCTATTTCTTTCAGATAATTAATGTATGTGTTATAAATCATTATGTCCACCTGAGGTTTGTAACCATGATTACAAAAGTAAAACCGCAGGTAATGCTGTTTACACTAAAAAGATAAAGGACTTTAAACTTTGCAAAATGACTTAGAAAAAAAAAGAAACAATTGAAAATTAATTAGATTATGATTAAATCAGTATTTTATTAGAACTTGTTTGGTTCACAGTAATGTGTTTAATCATTCTATTTTCCATGAAAGCATCATTATAAACCCTTTCCTCCATAAATATGCATTTTTATGCATTTGTGACCAGTGAAGATCCAAATCAGCAGGCACAGATTTGCCAGCTGATCTGGATCTACACAGTAACTGTTCGCCCAGCCAATTAAGGTGTGTCTATGGAGGAAAGGGTTTAACACCCTTTATCACACGTTTTCCATAACAAGTGCTAGTAACCTTGTTCTCCTCACCAGAATTTCTTCTAAAATGACAACAAAATGTCACTTGAAGTATCAGGTTCCAGTTTTGCAATATTAACGAACGAATTCAGAATGAGACTTTAACCCTTTCCTCCAGAGATTGCACGGGAGAACAGTTTAGATTCAGATCAGCCCGCACTGTTTGCTTTTTGATTCATTATTTCTTACCAAAATGTGACCAGTGCATATCCTGATCAAATGGCATGAATGTGCTGGCTGATCTGGATCTTCACTAGTCCCACATGCATAAAAATGTGAATATATGGAGGAAAGGGTTAAAAGGAAACTACTCTATTAGCAAATGCCAGCTTTTTGGGCATCTGTTATACAATTAAGAAATTCGAGATTTAAAGTTTGCATTAATTATTGTGCAGTTGAATAATTTATGATGCCAAGTGATAAGCTTTCTACAAAATGTGTGATTGCCTGATGAAATGGGATTTTCTAATGTAGCTCTTCAATATAATCAAAATGTAATGTATGAAAAAAAGTGCGTATTTGTTTATAGATATGTACAGATGCTCAGCTGAGTGCCTCTGCTGAGTACTCTTTATAAAGGTGTATCTATGGAGGCAAGGGTTAAACAGTATTTAAATATGGCAAAACTGCTCTGTGCAGAAGTTAAATTATGGCTATAATTCTCAAAATAAAATAATCTCTGAGGGTATCCTATAAGAAATCTTGTCTTTTATTATTATATTCATACTCCTGATTTGTGTGGGGAGTGTCAAGGGATTTTCATGAAATTTCTTGTCAACATCTGAAGTGTTTTAACCCTTAACTCTGTACAGGGTAGATCCAGATCAGCATGCACATCTGTGGTGTCTGATCATGTATTGGTCAGAAATAACCTTACTGAATCAAAAAGTAACCTGTGTAGATCCTGATCAGATGCCATATGCCAGCATCTCTAGATCTACACCCTTCAACCAGTGATAACAGCTACATCCAATGAAGAAAAGGAGAATTTAATTTCAAAATTTTTATATTCAGATAAAAGCTTTAAAGAACTATTTTTTATTTAAATTTGAGATGTTATTTGGTGTTAATTATTAGATATAGGTGTGACTTTGGTATGCAATAGGGCCATTTGGCCCTCTCGTTTAAATTTGAGATGTAATTTGGTGTTAATTAGATATAGGATGAAATTTGGTATGTTCGAAAATAATTCAAGGAGTGAACATTAAAATGTTCTATCTGCTTCTTCTTATTTAACCCTTTCCTCCATAGATACACCTTTATTGCCAGGGCGAAAAGTTTAGATCCAGATCAGCCAGCACATCCGTGCCGTCTGAACAGGATCTAAACTGATTGCTTTTTTATTTGTTAGGTTATCTCTGACCAAAATTTGACCTGTGCAGATCCAGATCAGACAGCATGGATGATCTACACTGGTCCCACATCCATAAAAATGCGTATATATGGCGGAAAGGGTTAATATCACTTAAAACTTTTTTGTTCTTACCCCACAAGTTTATATGCTGTATCAGTAAAAGAAATAGACAAGTTATCAAAATATCATCACGGAAATTGCAAAAATGTGGTGCCAATATCATTTTTAAGGCTTAAATATTTATTTCATGTTAAAAAAATAAAAATATTTATTATTTACTTTTGTTCAGGAAGAACATAAATAATTATTTCTTTTTTATTCTAATTTAATGATATAAAGTCAAAAAAATCTTTTAAAGAAATCACAAACTGTAACAGTAAAATATTCTTTTGGCATCAAGCAATAACCTGTTTACCTGCATTATGCTTAAGCAGTATATGTATTGTTTGAGTACTTTTATAGTTACTAAACAGTAGTAAACACGTTTAAAGCATGGTGACCTCCGATTTGGCATTTGTATATGTTGATACCCCGTTCGTGTGTCCGTTCACCTTGCCATACTGGGTGTGATGACATCTCCAGTTAACCACAAACAAGTTCTTAAACGTGTCTCGAAATTGTTGACTCATAATACAGTACAGAAAAAAATTGACAGCAGAATTGAGCAAAACTAAGAGATCTAACACATCACCGAGGTTTGAGTAGATGTTTTGAAAAAAATGATCATTCAGACCACTTATCATCGCAAGGATACCTTGCGGCATTTCAGTTATCACAAAAAACAGAACTACAGAAACCAACATCCACGTCGTACGATTGTGCTCATGGTTGACGTCGTGATCGGAGGAACGCGTCTGTTGGAGCAAGCGTACACGCCTCTTGCTTGCCTGGTGCATTGTCAGTATAATCATGCTGCTTAGAAGCGTCAGCAAGATGCACGGAGCGACCTTCATTATCACACCGAAGAACCAGAAGATTGACACTTTGTAAAAGTCGTGTTTCTGTACAAAATCCGAGTCCACAATCCAGTATCCGCTAATGTTTGTCGGAAAGTTATCACGTAATCGGACCACTTTATACAGAAAATAGTTGGGTATGCAGACAATAATTGTAGCAATTACAATAATGGTAATTGTCAGGATCGCCCTCTTCAGGCTACAAAGACGATTACCGATTACATGGTGGCATACAAATATGTATCGAAATACAGCTAGCGAGACTGTAAACCACATAGCCATGTTGTGGCATGTTATTATAAAATGATTATGCACTAGAATAAAATACATCCAGCTTTTTGAATGATTTGCCTCCCATTTCGGCTCTGTAGCGATGTAAAAATATGTTGCATATACAAGATAGGTTAACATTGTCAGAAAATCAGCGATCGCCAGGGCCGTCAGAATACAATTAGTAGGTGTAATCATATGCCGTCTTGTCAGAACTATCACATTTAGAATGTTTGATAAAACGCCGAACACACAAACTATGTTGCTGATGTAGCCATGTACTCTACCGTATCCTTTCTGAAATGAAATCATCGGATTTTCTGTGGTCGACGTTGTTGGATTGGCCATTGTTACCAGACTCTCCATTGTTGTAGTATCAGTAAGCACCGTCAGCGTTATATTGACAGCGGTGAGTATTGAAGACATCTTTGGATTCTATCCTGTTTATTCGGTTTGCTAGAGTTCAATAATCTCTCGTAATTTATTCTATGTTATTCACTTGGAAAAACTACTGTCACTTTTCTGATATCTTAAATTACATCTTCTAAGATATATACTATATCAATAAAACACCAAGTGTTTTCTCTGATTTTGATGGCTATTTCAAATCTTAATAATATTGCAGCAGACGGGTTTTTGTGAATAGCCACTTGATCAAATTATCAGACTGATTCGCCTTTGCCAACTTCTTTGAACAAGTATAAATGTGTTTTTTTTAAACTTTTTTTATAAACTCAAAGTATCATCAGCCAAATTTTGGACTGTTTGTCTCTCTCCTAAATGGCATAATCACTCTTTATTATTTAAACAGTCCCAAATGTCTGTTTTTTTAACCAGTAATTTGTTAAATGTCTATTAACATGTGTTTATCAATACTAAAACAGGAAACCTTGTTACCATTTAAAACACTTCCCATTTTAGCTTGATAGAAATTTACAGTTAAAAGGACACATTTATTTCATGAAACACGTTTTTACAGTTTTAGTTGCCTCACAGCACTTTAGCAAATGTGACCACGGCCACTGTGGGGTAATTGATGTATACAGCGAAGGCAATCCTGATTGTGTCACATGTTATATTGAGACTCTCCGAGACACTTAGCAGATTAGGAACATTATTGCAATTGTTTCCACCATTTTTGCCGTGTACTTCCTGTAAGCTATATGTGGTCATCAAAACACTTCCTTTATTATTGTTGTTGTTCACAGTTGATTATAACATGGTAACTGGTACAATCGGTGTACATTTTGAGTTTAGTGGCTGGATCATGTTCAGATTGATTTTTGTTCCTTACGTTTAACAATGTTGCCTTGGTTTCTTGCACAGAGATTAACTGAAGGCTCTTCCAGTCTTCTGAAAATAGAAATGTGTAACTTGTACCAATCTTATAAAACCAATCTTTAACGAGTGCTTTCTGTCTAATCTGGATCTACACTGGTCACTTTTTGGTAAGATATAACCTATAATTCATCTAAAACAGTATAGATCTAAATCTATGGCACAGATGTGCTGGCTGATCTGGATCTACACTGGTCACTCTTTGGAAAGAAATAACCTAATTCATCTAAAACAAACAGTGTAGATCTAAACCATATGGCACAGATGTGCTGGCTGATCTGGATCTAGACTGTTAGCACATACAATAATACCTGTGTACATATGAGTAAAAGATTAAAGCCTCACTGTAAAAACAAATGGAATGTGCCAGGAGAACACAAATTACACACATTCAGTGAGTTCATGATTAACTGTTTCCTCCATATATATGCATTTTTACGCATGTGCAACCAGTGTAGATCCAGATGAGCCGGCACATCCGTGCCGTCTGATCAGAATCTGCAATCGTCGCTTTTTGGTCAGAAATGACCTGATGAATCAAAAAGCAAACAGTTTAGATCCTGATCAGACGGCCCGGATGTGCCGGCTGATCTGGATCTCAACTGTTCGCCCTTGCAACAAAGGACTCTATGGAGGAAATAGAGGATATTTGTTTTTACCAGTGTAAGATAGAAATATATTTCACCGAGTGAGCTCCGGAATTCTTATTTTCACGAGTGGCGAAGCCACGAGTGAAAATACATAGTTCCGGGGTTCATGGGTGTAATATATTTCTATCTTTCACTGGTAAAAACAAATTTTCTTTTTATTTTATGCTTTTAGTGCACAATTTGTGTGAATTTGACATAAAAATTGCATGAAATGGCACCAAAACCGCTTGTTTATGACTTGACGTCATGATGTCAAATATCCCAATTTGAGCCCGTTTTCTAAACGTTCTCATTCGGTATGTTATGTGCATTTTGGTACCTACGTGAAAAAAGCAGTGAAAATAAAAATGATATTCCACTGTTTGAAAACAGTGAAATACCAATTTTATTTCACCGGCGAAAATTCTATAATTCACTGAAAAGCATAAAATAAAGGGTTAAATTCATTATTCCACTGTTTACTTGTCTGATTTAAAGTATGGTATCCTATGGATGACTTCACTATAAACACATCAGGAAACCTGGGTTTGTGTCATGATACTGACATATGGTACGAACACAGATGTATTTATGTGACATTTACCACATTTAGATTTCTCCTTAACACGCTATATTGGTAGGAATTTCAGGAACGAGCTGGAAAATAAAACCATGTCTGTCAACTGCATGAAATAAAGTCTGAGACATTAGCAGTAACTTTTACCAGTAAATAGCACTGTTACTTGCAGTTAATTCACATGCTGACGAAGACAAAACAGTGTCTATGTCAAATACATTAAGTGAAGATGCAGATTCTGGTAAAACGTAATTAGTGTGCTTTCTAATTAAATCAAGGCTTGATTATATTGCCCAAGTTAATACACAATATACTGGACATAAAACAAAGTTAACTGGAGTTAAAGACATTTTAAAAACTGTGTTTTGCTTCAATTTTTCTTATTTAATTAGTACTGGGAATTAATGCAGTGAGAAGTAATTGACTTTTACATTGTAAGAAACTGTAAAGTTGCAGTTGTTAAAGTTTGATAACCATTTACCTATAGAGTCAGCTTTTAACCCTTTCCTGTATAGATACACCTTAATTGCCAGGGCGAACAGTTTAGATCCAGATCCGTGGCACATCCGTGCCATCTGATCAGGATCTAAACTGTTTGCCTTTTGATTCATTAGGTTATTTCTGACCAAAATGCCACCAGTGCAGATCCTGATCAGATGGCATGGATGTGCTGGCTGATCTGAATCTACACTGGTCGCACATGTGTAAAAATGCGTATATATCAAGGAAAGGGTTATGGCAAAACAGCTTTTATGGCAATATGGGGGCTTATCAGTTTGCCCACAGGATAGCCATATCTAAGAGTAAACACCTTTCAAAATTCAATTTGTCTTATTAAATTATAGCAAAAAAATTATTCATTAAGTTTATATTTACAAAAATAGGTGGACAATTTATTGGCAGAGAATTGAACTCAAGACACAGCCAGTATTTGTGACAAAACATTTAATTAATCCTTTAATTTTTAAAACTTTTAGGATCATCAATTGAAGATAGGAACCAAAACACAATAGCAATTTAACCCGACACCTTTATTGCATTGTAACATTGTAGATCCAAATCAGTGGGCACATCCATACCTTCTGATCAGGATCTTTACTGTTGGCTTTTTGATTCATTAGTTTCTTTCTGACCAGTCGATTAATTTAAGGTTATTTCTGAGCAATTGGTGAACATTGTAGATCCAGATCAAATGGCAAAGATGGGTAGTAAAAGGTTGTAAATACTATCTCAAGCAGACCTACAAACTGTTGACATAATTTTCCTGTAATTGATTACATTGTCATCTTTTGTATTCATGGTAGGAATAACTATTCATAAGATCTATGATTGTTTAAAATATAAACAATAATTACCGGTATGTATATGACACCTGCAGAAGTTCAACATCAGCAACAACAACAACATAATCTTTATTGTGATAAGATATTACTTATTGAATCTAAAAGCCAACAGTGAAGATCCTGATCAGATGGCACCAATATATTGGCTGATCTTGATCTTGATATACACTGTTCGCCCATGCCATAATAGTTTCAAAGAAATAAAGTTGATCAGGGGAAAATAATGGTTGTTTGCCTGGTCACCAAAATAGACACTGGCCTAACACCACAACATTTTCATTACTTTATAATTATATTGTTGAAATTTTCAGCTTTAACACATATGTCTTCCTTACAATGTCTAACTTTGAATACAAAAATCTAATTAAAAAGGCTAGGATAAAACCTCTATAGTTTCCCTATGCTAGATTTAATTAATCCATCAGTTTAGTGTATTGTCAAATGAGTTCCATTACAGACTAATGAAGGTTGGGACTTAATTAAAGTCTTGTAATGTATTTTTTATAACATAAATTGTCTTGGAGGCTTATTTAATCAGATTTTTCCAAATACAGTTATGTTGTTGAACATAAATCAGTGTTAAAAGAGCTCTAAACCTGGCTGAAGTCGGTGTCTCTTCGGTAAATGAACTTGGATATACGTGACTTTATTGCGTAAGACTACAATACTCCAAAAGACATAATTATACAGTAATTAAATGATTCAGCAGAAGATCTTAAGGACTCTTACAGCAGCCAAATAAAGTTCTTGACCCCTCACCGTACAATAGCAAGAATATAATAAATGCTCTGGAAAGTGTTCCCACAATAGAAAGAATATTTTGTGGAGATTTTTATTTAAAAAAATCATTTTTTAAAATTTTTTTCAAGAGGGTGATTTTTTTATGAATGATCATTGATTTTGTTATAAAAAAATATAAATCAACCAAAAATTGTGTGTTGCAGCTGCCTATCAGACTCATTTAATTTGGTCCAACTGTTTGATCCAACTCATGGCATCCGTGCCATCTGATCAGGATATGCATGGTTCGCTTTTTGATTTGTTAGGTTTTTTCTGACCAAAATGTGAACAGTGCAGATCCTGATTAGGCAGCATGGATGGGCCAGCTCTCAGATCTTATTCCACACTGGTCATGCATGCGTAAAAATGCGTATATATATATATGGAGAAAAGGT
Source organism: Corbicula japonica (assembly GCA_038501625.1). Lineage (NCBI taxonomy): Eukaryota > Metazoa > Mollusca > Bivalvia > Venerida > Cyrenidae > Corbicula > Corbicula japonica. The sequence continues at coordinate 925,041 of JAZAYU010000085.1, forward strand.
TTCAACAAGTTATCCTCACACTTAAAGTCCCATCATGCTCTCATACAAACAAACATATAAGTTGCCTAGGTGAATTAACTCCAACCCTACCACATATGCTAAACCACATACAACATATAAACAAAGTAACTGGCATAGTACTCTTGGAGGAAAGATCCAAAAAACTAGGACCAATGATAATCAAACTGAGATTAAATACCAGTCTCAAATCTCAAGCATCTGATTGGCTGAAATGGAGACAAGTCTCCATTTCAGCCAGACAAGTCTCCATTTCAGCCAATCAGATGCTTGAGTTTTTAGACTGGAGTACAGTTTTAGTTCTATGATTTTTGGCAAAGGAAGAGAAGAAAAATTCGCTTAATTAACTGTCACAAAAACTATCTTAGAACTTTCAATATCTTCTGATATCTGTTATCTATTGTACAGAAGCATCATTAATCTTGCTGGGTTATTGATGTCATACATGTTTGATGAATGGCATTCTAGTAATTTGTACCTTCATAAAACATGATAGGAGGAAAACTACTTTCTATGTTGAAGCTCCCAACGGACACCTGTGACCAAGGTTATTAAACTGAGCATAGAAACCAGTCTCATATCTCAAGCAGTCTCCATTTCAGCCAATCAGATGCTTGAGATTTGAGACTGGTTTCTAATCTCAGTTTTATAACCTTCAACCCTGATGCTAATATGTTGATGAATTAATTTTCAAAATACTGTGCATTGTTAAGATCTGTCTAGCAAAAAATGCAATGTTTAGATTTACAGACTTTTATTGTTTATTAAAAATGAAAAGCATCAACATTGTGGTTAAGTTTTTTCTTAAAGTCCACCTTTTCTCCATAACTCTTCAAGGTAGAGCTTTAAACTTAACATGGTTGTCTGACATCACAATAGCAATTACCAGGACAAGTTTCATAACTTTTATCTGTATTTTGTCATAGTTATGACCCCTTTTTAACTTTAAATTTAAGAAGAAAATCAAATTTAAGAAGAAAATCTGGAATTTGTCTGATTGTGGCATCTTCTTGATATTTGTGCTTCCCAGTGTATAATGACAAATTTTATGAGAGATATTAAGGTGATAATCTACATTTCTGAATTTTTTTTACAGTTTTAAATATTAATACAGCCTATACATGCTTTACGTTCAAGTTTGTCCTTATGACATCATCATGATTAAATGACAAAACAAACATTTTCGCAACCATTTCATGCAAAACATGTTGAAAACATAAAAATAAATAGAACAGCTGAAAAAGAAAATTGATATCTTAAAATGATTTTTATTTTTAAGAAAATGTTGAAAAAAATAATTGTTAAAATGGTTTTTAACTTTCTTTTGAAAATTATGAGGGTTAAAATAAAAGCAAATATTTTATGAGAGAATGTAAACAAAAGTTCTAAAGAGACTGGAGTTTATACTATTCTAGCTAAAACGTTGAAAACGTTAATTGATCATACTATGGTAAAATTGAGATTTTGAAGTGTCTTAAGGTGCTTTTATTGAGTCCTATAAGATCTCAAAGGGTTGTCCAGCCAAATAGTAAACCAGAATTTAAAGAAAAGCTATGGAACAAGGGTTTAAATTAGTGGTCTATAACCATTAGGCATAGATTCCTATGATAGGCTCCTGCTGGAGTAAATAGTGTACATATGTCTGGAACTACAGCTACATGCATACCAAACAGGTGTTTGATGAGATATTTCATGTTCAATTATATAACATGTCAGTTACATGTGATCATAATCATCTTATAGCACTAATTATTAGAAGATAAGTGGGTGCTCCTGTTTAGGTTTCTTGCTAGTTATGATTTTTCTTTGTAACAGAGCTGTAAGAACAATGGTCAAAATGCAGACTTCCTAATCATTAAGTTACTGTTAATTTTGCATTAAATTTTATTATTTTCTTTGATGTAACAATTTTCAACTAATGATAGGGCAGTGTCATGAACCTAATGGAATTGTAATATAATAATTATAATATGCTGAGCTTAAAAAGTGCAAAGAGTGCAGTATCTGATGGCACATAATAATAATAATAATAATAATAATAATAGTAATAATAATAATAATAATAATAATAATATTTATTATTTTTATTATTATTATTATTATTATTAAACCTATTATTATTATTAAACCTATTATTATTACTATTATTATTATTATTATTATGTTAATAATCAGTATAACAATACTTATATCATTGAAAAAATCTTAAAAATAGCCAAAATAATAGTGTTTATCATAATCATCATCATCATCCTCATTCAATAATTGATGAAAACTTACATAAATAAATAAATTTTAATAAATTATTCTGGAAATCATGGATTACAGTTTCATATTCTTCAGAATATTATTCTTACATTTAATCAACTCTAGGAAATCTAAAGTAACAGATTCGTAGTGTTTATTAAATCTTACTGTACTTAAGAAGTATGTACTTGGTGCAACATATCAGAAATGCCATGCATCATTATGCAGTCGCTAAGGCGGCAAATACTTCAGGTTATGATATATTGTCAAAATGAACAAATAGTATGATAACTCAATTATTACATTTGCTTAATAAAATAATGTAGCTGTATGACATTATGTAAAAATCTGATTACAGTAATTGAATCCATAAAGGAATAAGAGATGGTACTTTGGCAAGCTTTCAAGGGAGTTCTTTTGAGTAAATAATTAACAATGGTATTATTTATAATTGTGTTAAGGTGCCATGTTTGGTGTCTGTAGATCAATGCCAAGAAGAAAGTCAAGATCAAAGTCTAATGCTTTAAGGACTATAATATGGAATATAGCCTTGTCCTTACTGTGTACTCAGCATTCGGTTTAACCCTTTACTGTACATATATAAGCCTTTAATCACACAGTGCCATTAGATCAGGATCTAAAATGTTCACTATTGAAATGGAACATTGAAGATCCAGATCAGGTACAGATCTACACAGCTACTTAAAGGGAAGAGTAAAGATCCAGATCAACCAGCCACATATATGCTGTATGATCTGGATCTACACTGTTCGCTCACTCAATAAAGGCATAATAATAGCGTAAAGGGTTACAAATAATGAAATAATTATAAAACAGAGGAGCTATGTAAGTTGAAAATAGTGCATCCAGTGAACATATTGTTATCTCCATTTAATTTGATAAAAACCTAACATTTTTGCCAAAGTGTTCTTGTAACAGAATGTAAAACACTTGTTGCTTAATGTTGCTTTTTGAGAAAATGTCTGATAAAATGCAAGTTTTATGGCTGTACTTATGCAGAATGAGACATAAGCTGCAAGATAGGAAAACTATCTGCCAAAACTACCTCTTAACAGATGATTTCTGTGATAGAGATCTAATTAAATAGAAATTCTTCCATAGGAGATTTCCATTCTTATGCACCTTAACAAGATAGCAGAGAAAAATCACTTTACCTTAAAATAATTATTCTAGATAGAGTATCAGTTAATCTGCAAGAAACCTGACATTAGGGAATTCTCTGCCTTGAATGTAATGTCTGAACAATAATTTGTTGAACCCTTTACTCCATATATCGGCACCTTAGTGCAATAACTCCATCTTATTTCACTGGTATTTGCTTTGAAATTTTTAATATTCGTATGGTACTTATTTTTCGTGGATTTCATGTACGGACTCTGTCCATGAATTTAAAGCGGCAACAAAATTAAATTATATTTAAACATAATATTATTTTGGAAAATGAAAACCCACAAATTAAAAAAACCTATGAAAATGCTATTTTTAATAAAAACCACTAGCTTGAAATGCCCACAAAAAATAAATGCATTTTCAGTATAATTTGGTATAAAAAAGAAAAACACTTCTTCAAAATAAAAAAGTATTAAAAAGTACGTTAGTGTCAAATATTAAAGAGAAAAAGGTGAACAAAAAATTGTTCTTCATGAATAACCAGAAACTTGAAGAAAATATAAAAAAAGTTGTCAAAAAGTACATGTGTACTTACCAAATAATAAAAGATTCAATTTATTGTCCTTCATGAGTAACTGGAAATGATGAGGAAAATAAAAAAAAATATTCAAAAAGTCTATTTCTCACTTATCGAAAAGACTAACAGATTAGATTTATTGTTATTCATAGATAACAGGAAACTTTGAGAAAAGAAAAGTATCAAAAGTAACACAGGTCATTTCTCAAAGAGTAAAAGATTAAATTTAATGTTCTCCCCAAATAATTGGAGACTTGAAAAAAGTAAAAAACAAATCCAAAAACTGCATGTATCACTTGTCATTATTATTTATAAATAATAGAAAACTTAAAACTCGGTCAGCTCTACCTAACTGAATTTTTTGCTCACCCTTTACTCCATATATATGCATTTTTATGTGTGTGTGACCAGTGTAGATCCAAATCAGCTGGCACATTGTTGCCATCTGATTTGGATCTGCACTTATTGCTTTTTGGTCAGAAATAACTTAACAAATCAAAAAGCAAAAAATGTAGATCCTGGTCAGACAGCACAAATATGCCAGGTGTTCTGGATCTACAGTAGTCACCAATATGAGAAAGGCGTATCAATGGAGTTAAGGGTTAAAAAACAATATCCTGGTGATACAACAAAATTTCTGTAACATTTGTCATACAATCAGTTTTTGTCTTGGAACATAATAGAAATTCTTATCAGAAATAACAATCTTGTTTTCTCTGAAATAAACATAATAATACTTGTTGCTGATTGCATTATATGCGTTATGGGTAATGCATTATGTATGCTGATATTTGAGTTATGTAGATCCCCACTCTATAAAACATTAATTTGGGCTCTTTAGTGTCTAATGGAAAGTGAATTATGATGATGATGAATTGCTGTTTCTTCTGAAGGTCTCTTGACCCTCAACAAAGCAACATACAGTCGAACCTGCCTAAGCAGCCATCTGCATTCAGCAACCATCTGTCATAAACAGCCAGTTTGAATATGTCCTTTACTGACATTTTGTTTTGATTTATACCTGTCTGGGTAACTTAAGCAGCCACTTTCTGTCACTCCCTTGAGTGGCTGCTTAATATAGGTTTGATCGTATGTGACAGTTCCAGTGCCCAATGTTATAGAACTGAGCATAGAAACCAGTCTCAAATCTCAAACATCTGATTGGCTGAAATGGCGACCAGAATTATAATCTTCAGCAATGATCACTTTAGCTATAGTGACAAACATGTTATGAATTTTTCATGAGAAATGTCACATTTTTTTGTCTGGAACAGCCTTGATACATTATTAAACCAGCATCTTTAGACAGGAGATATTATGTTCTAAAAAGTCTTAGAATCAAATCAAAACATCCTAATTTTGTTTGGTCCAATCAGGCACAATTTATATATATTACAGTTGAAATTCTAAACCTAGAGAACATTATTCTTAGTTTTTCGTATTGCCTACATGTCTTCTCAAACAAAACGAGAAAAAAACTAATTTAAGTTGGCTGTTGAAAGCAAACTTCATTGGAATTCTTAGATAGATGTCTCTGCTAAGGTCCTGAAATTGAGAAAAGTATTTGAAATCAAGCGGAGATCATTTGTTTCATGAATATCCAACTGAATTTCCATCAATAAATTCCGTACTTGAAAGTCTGCAAGTAAGTGGATATAAGAAATTAGGTGGAGGTTGCAATAAAATGGGTATAATTATGAAGGCAAGGATTAAGGAGTCCTTTATGCAAAGACACCAAATCAGATCACTGACATTTTCATTTAGTGCCCAAATTTATAAAACTGAGCATGGAAACCAGTCTCAAATTTCAAGCATCTGATTGGCTGAAATGGCGACAGGTCACCATTTCAGCCAATCAGATCCTTGAGATTTGAGACTGGTTTCCAATCTCAGCTTTATAACCTTCAGCCCTGATGTTATTATATAAATATCACATCCTTCAGTGGGTGATAGAACGGAATGTTCACCCGAGACAGGTAATGTCAACCGAGGCGTTAGCCGAGGTTGACATTACCTGTCAAGGGTGAACATAACGTTCTATCACCCACTGAAGGATGTGATATTTATTTTATTATACCGAACAAAATAATTCGGAAACTTTTACAAATTTATTCAACAATGATATTAACACAAAATAAAAAGTCAATTTAATCAATAAAACATTAAATTGAATGACTAAAACTCGGGTCCCGGTATTCAACGCACGCGAGGGCCGATTCGTAATGTCAAGCGGGCGTATAGGTAATGTCAAGAGGGTAACATTACGGATTGTCAGCATGTGACGTCACATTACGCTATATAGTAAACTAATCACGTGAGGTATAATAAAAGTATAATACCAGCCTGTTGTTAACATAAGATGGCAGCAGTGTTTGTCAGAAGATCACCCAGGGGCAGTATTATAGTACTAGATGTTTACTTGTTGAAAGGTTCCAACAATTATGTTTTAGACTTGTTTATGTCCAATGCTGAATTAAAGTCACGTTTCAAGCTACTTGACATTTGAAGTTTTTAACATTGTTTTATTTAAATAACATGATTATGCCATTTACAGCTCAGGATAAAGATACAGACCTTTTCTTTTTTTAATTTTTTTTTCTATTTAGTCAAAACAGATTGCCAATTAATATTCTTTTTTCAAAAAATGTTTCCAATAATATAATATTTTAGAGATTTCAACAGAGAAATTGCGCAAATTTGGTGATATCAACAGAAGAAATGCCCAAAATGTTACCCCCAAAAATTGTTAATGACCTAGCATTATGTCATGACAAATATACACAAATTTTAAATGTTCTGCCGTGGGAAATAAAGCCAGTATAGATACAATGCAGTGTAGACAAAATTTTGCAAATAAAATGGATATTCTGTTGTTTTTAGAACAGTAGATTATCTGTTTAATTTCATCTTAGAAATTTCCATATTTCACTGCAAACATAAAATAAAGTTATCTGGTTTATGACTTTTTCAATATTTTCAAATATGTTGAAGACGTTGTTTGAAATGATTCTCAAAACAATATTCTGACTGTTGTTTGCTCAGATTTTCAGGGTACTTTATCAATGTATATTGTTGACACTTCATTCATAATATCTAATGATTTCCAATAGTGGATGTAAATGATGAAAACCATTGACCCGACTAATGAATGAAAATTGTTCTTGTGCCGGCAATCTTGATGAGTGATAAATTGATGAAGTTATGATTGATTCTATGATTATATTGTTGCAAGTAACCAAAAAACATAGCTTTCAGACAGAAAATTCATGTTCTTGTCAAATCTGAAATCTCATAATTATATTCATTGTTGTTAATGTACTTTGTCTCTATGTTTTGTATAAGGATCATACAGAAATCTGTATGAATAAATGATTGCCAGAAAATATGTATGTGGTGTCATAAATCTGTGATGCCAAATATGTTTGTGATGCCAGAAATCTGGGATGCCAGAAATGTGTATGTGATGCCGGAAATCTCTGATGCCAGAAATTTGTATGAGATGCCAGAATCTGTGATGCCAGGAAATGTGTATGAGATGCCAGAAATCTGTGATGCCAAAAATTTGTATTAGATGCCAGAAATCTGTGATGCCAGAAATTTATGATGCTGGAATTCTGTATGAGGTGCCAGAAATCAGTGTAACAGAATTATGTATGAATGTATGAATTAGATGCCAGAAATTTGTATGAAAGAGAGTTCCGAAATCTGTTCGGATGAGATTCCTGAAATCTGAAATGCCAGAAAACTACATTAAGGAGATGCCAGACAGTACCAGACATGATACCAGAAATCCCAATATGACTGATCATTATGTTACATTCAGTTGACTCTTTCTTATTACTTAAACAAACATTCATATCTACACAGCTGGCTAAAGGCTTCCAGTACTTCCAGAACTGTCACTGATTTTATAATTTAATATCTATGGAAACCTGATATTTTTTATGTTAAGTACTCTTCTGAGTAAACAAGAACAGCCTGAGTGTTAATTTGTCAGAAATTGACCCTTCACTGATTTATGGCATATTTCCAAGGCTTCTGTAATCCCCCTGATTATTGCTAAGAAATAGTGGGAGTTAAGTAGAAACCAACTTTAACTGTTGACGATTATATATACATCTTTTATCACATGAGTAACCAGTTTATATCCAGATCAGCTAACCACATCTTTGCCATCTGATCTGGATCTACAATGTTTGCCTCCTGATCAGAAATAACCTAATGGAGCTCTACTGCATAATATATATGGAATAAAAAAAAAACGAGCTGAAAAGCAATTTCTTTGTTGCTTGTTAAAGCTAACCGTTATTTGTTGTTTATTACGAACAACTAAGATTTATTTTTTTGTTGATCTCGGAAAGCTAAAAGGTTTTTTTTTGTAGATGTACAGCTGAATTTTGTTTTGTTGTTGGTGTACAGCTAAACTTTATTTTGTTGTTAATGTACAGCTAAACTTTATTTTGTTGTTAATGTACAGCTAAACTTTAGTTTGTTGTTAATGTACAGCTAATGTACAGCTAAACTAAAGTTTGTTGTTAATGTACAGCTAAACTTTATTTTGTTGTTAATGTACAGCTAAACTTTAGTTTGTTGTTAATGTACAGCTTAAATTTATTTTGTTTACTGCTCTGATTTTTTCTGATGCCTGCTGTGATTCTTTTTCTGCAGGTCTTTCAAGGGAGAATTTCAATTATTTCCCTTCAGACAGATTTCAAAGAATGTCATGTTATTGATCCTAAAAGATCCTATATTTATTTAACCTTGTCACTATTCAGAGTAATGTTACCATGAGTCTATGTTAGTCTCAGAATTTGTAAGTGGTCTTCATTCATGCAGCATTTATTTGTGGTTTCGAATTTTATGGAGAATAATATATTTTGTAGGGTTTTAAATTTAAATATAAGTCTGGAACAAATATAAGTACAAATGTACCCAAGAACATCAGTAAAATTCATGGTATTCGAACACTTTAAGCAACATGGACCAATAACTACAATGTGATTTCATTTAATTCCATAGGGATGTGTTTTTGCGGAACAGCAATAAATTATATATTCTTGCTGCAATAAATTGGCACAATTGCATTTTTCTATTATGACATAATATTAGATAGTGTTATTCAGCTGCAGTTCATATTTGCTCATTAACCTTAGTGCAAAATATGGGAAATTTGAACCTGTGCAAAATATATATATATGTATACCACAGTATTTCAACCTGCCAAATTGCATTTCCGTACCTTGGGCATACTCAAAATAAAAAAAATAAATTAAAACAAAATATTATTGTAATCATCCATCACTCCTTTTTTGCACAAAACGTGTTCTGTATTTGAAACTTGATTCATTGTTTTGATAAAGCAGTGGTACTGTATTTGCTGTGACCATTACGATTGATTTTGTCGGACCATTAACGTACCCAGCAGACATGTTTTCCATCTTTAGACTGTCTCTAATGTCTGTCCGATCAATTATACCAAGCAAATGAGTGTACACACTGATATATCTATCTATCTCTCTTTTTCTCTAAATTCTTAGGGAAAATATATTTATCATTTTTCTCCATGAGATATAGTGTTTATTATTGTAAACAGTGTAGATCCAGATCAGCCAGCACATCAAGAAGTGAACTTTGTCGATTCTTATAAGAATATGCAGATCATGCCACAGCATAAATGTTTTATGTAAATTTAAAACACTTTACTCCATAGATACACCTTGATTGCTTCGAACAGTGTAGATCCAGATCAGCAGCCAGATCTGTGCCATCTGATCAGGAACTACACTTTTTGCTTTTCGATTCATTACGTTATTTCTGATCAAGATGCTACCAGTGCAGATCCAGTTCATATGTGTTAAAATGTGTATATATGGAGAAAAGGGTTAATACACCATTAAAATTTAATGTAAATGAAACAAAATAGATTAAATATTGAACTCATTTTCCTTATAATATCATTTGGTATAGAATACCTATAAACACTATATTGTTTTGTATAAATAAACAAGTGTATCTACATGACCGGTTAGTATTTACTCAGGCAAGATTTTTGCTGATCAATTTACTAATCAAACAAACTTTCTGATTAAACTGGAGGAACTAGTTGGAGTGGTAAACCAATAAGAGGAAACAATCTATCGTCTGATCGGGCTTTGCATGTTTACAATTTTTTACCCTATCATTGCTTTTACATCTGCAGGAATGGACTTGCATTAAAATCCTTTAATTTTAAAGTTCTTTGAATTGAATTTTGTTAAATATTTAAATTTTAGCTGTAACTGTACACTTCAGTAAATAAGTTTTAGCTTCAGTGTTTACATTTCAGCAGAAACTGTCCACTTCAGTGTTTAAGTTTTAGCTTCATTGCTTACATTTAAGCTGTAACTGTCCAATGTTTAAGTTTTAGCTTCTATGTTTACATTTTAGCAGTTGTGTGGATGACAACTTAAGAATTTGTGTTTAGCAGTACTCTTTTTCAATGTTTACAGTGTTTCTGGATACTTTATCATTAAGGCAATGACTGTGTACTTTGGTGTTGACATTTTTGCTGTCTACCAACTGTAGTGGTTTTATTTTGTTTTCTTGAACATGTGTTTAATTTTATTGGTGTTTGGGCAATTTGCCATCTAAAAATGACCAGGAAACTGGTCACAGAGCACCACTGTTCATGTTTGACTTCCCATGTGAGGCCAGTGTACTAATCCAGATTAACCTGCACATCTATGCATGGGATATAAGTTGTAGCCAGAACTAAATGGTTAAATGCATTGTTTCAATAAATATATTTTCTGTGCAAACAATTAAGCTAAGGACTTTTTTTCTGTTTTTAAACTTTTAAATGAATTATGAACTAGTTGCAGCCTTACTGGCATACATTTTTTTTATTAAATTTAATGGTTTGTGTTTCTTTTAAATAAATTAATTGGGGAGCATAAAAATTCCTTTGGTGGAAGAACACAACAATTCAACAAGTTTTAACTTTTTTTCATTATAATTGGCAACTTTTAAAATTGTAATTAGAACGATATTTTTTAAATTTTCAGAAAACTTTCTGACCATATTTTTTAAATTTAATCCATTAGCTTATTATTGAAAAATGTTGTTGACTATTTTGCTGGTACATTTCTTTTAAAATTTTAAAAACACATTTACTGTGATTATCTGATCAAAAATTTTAAAAACACATTTACTGTGATTATCTGATCTGTATATAATACACATTAAAACATTACTCTTGATTATGAAACTTTAGACTTAAAATCTTCATACCCTGTTAATATTGAATTTTAATGTAAAATTTATAGACATTTGAAATTCTTACTGAAAAAGCTAACTGAATTGCATAAAGTGTCATTTATATTTTTCTTTCACTTTTAAGTTAACTTTCATTAAACAAAAATTTATAATATACCAATGTATGGGACATTTTTTATTTTGTTAGAATTGAAACATTTTTAACACTGTGTTTTAATATGGAAACATTTAAACACTTTGAAAATCAAGTTACCTTTAAATTACTCCTGTTTGATTTTGCTAAATATTTTCCAGCATGGATTCCAACTCAGTGCTTTACAGCAAAGCATATTAGTCTCAGCATTCTAATAAATATTTTTTTATTTATATTAAATAATAAATTTTCACACACCTCTTCGCACACTATCATCAAAAGGTAAAAATGCCTGGTAAATTTCTAAAAGATTCTCAAGTTGCGTCTGATATTAAATGCAATGATACAATGATGTGAACCACCAACATTGCTCATAATGTTATAAGTGGATAACTATTTCTTTGAACACTAGTCTAGTTCTCTCCAATACCATTTTCCATTGGGCTGCTTTGCCTGCTCTAGATTGGCATTGGCGAATAATAATCAATATCACAATTCAGCTACTGATACTGCTTTGCGGGTGCTTGGCTCAAATTGACGATAATTCTTTAATTTTCGCAGTAAGCGGCATCTTTTCAAATAGCCTTACAAGCAAATTCAGGGAAAATTCAATGAAAATTAGAGAAAGTAGCACAAAATACTTAACAAACCACAAATACAGATTTAATTACCAGAATTATTTGCAGTAATACTAAAATATTTAGAGGCTATAGTATCCAGTTTTTATTGAGCTTTAAACAGTGTTTATCACAAGATTAAAGACGTAACATCATTTTTATTGCCAGCCCTGGAAATTTACACAATTTTATCCATTATGGACCACAAGATGAAAGAGATAATGGCTTTGTTTTATTCTTGTTTGACACTTTAGAGAATTCAGTATCAGCTTTAATTAATGGATAGTAGCCTCTGTGATGATTGTTTACTTTACACTTGATATTCATTTACTTAATTGAGAAAACATTATTTTTCAGGGATACTAATTTGTGAGGACAGCATTGATCTCTTTAAAGATTTATATCTCAAAAAACATATCCCATTATAAATTATTCCCAATAAAGAGTTTTCTGCTTGTTGATGCTTTTTTCTAACTACTAGATAAATAATGTTTTTGCCATTAATAAATTAAAGATGTTCGATTATGATATATTGCGGGGTCAGATGTAAATTTTTTTTATAGGACCTTTGGGTGCAGTCTTTGGATAGTAACATGATAATTTCTAACTTTCTGATAAAAATTCAATATTGCTTCTCCAAAACAGGTTTGAGCAAACCCACTGAACCCCTCTGGATCTACACTTCTCGCTCATATGATAAAACTCATATGGGGCGCGTCACGGGAAAAGGTACCTTCGGACAGTTGACGTCAATCTTTGAAATGACGTCATAAATTTGAGCAGACGACATTATCTATTATGCATTTCGCGGTAAAAATACCATTTTATTGTCAAAATGTGTAATTAAATCACATTTTAGTTATAAGAAATTGATTTAATAGTTGTAAGTTCTTCTAAATTTAGTAAAACCTAAAATATCACTAAAAATGACCGAAGGTACCTTTTCCCGTGGCGTGCCCCATATAAGAAAGAGTAAAAAGTTATTTAAATATTGCGCTGGTGAGTGACCGATAGAAACTTCACCCACTAAGGGTTGGAATTACATCAAAATGTCATTTCTATTTTTATTTAATTTCTGTGTCATTTAAGCAATTATGTTATCATCATTGCATTTATTTCTCTGGATGAATTTTCAAATTACTGCTGGATAGTTTTATTATAAAGCATTGTCAACAAATTTAATACATTCAAACCATACAATACTTGGAATCAGCAAATTTATTCTGGCATTTCACAGCCTCTGGGTATTTCTTTTTTCAGCTTTAATTTGATTTAGGAGCTTTCAGAGAGTTGAGTCAAGTTAGCTTGAGGAAGATTTTGAAGTCATAAGATTGCAAGTGAGCTTTTAAGCTAGTTTGATAAAGGTTGGGAGTTAGAAACTTTATTGCAAATGAGATCTAAAACTAGCTTGAGAAAGTTTAAACTCAGAAACTTTCTTGCAAATAAACTCTGAAGCTAGCTTGAGAAAGGTTTGAAGTCAGAAACTTTCTTGCAAATGAGTTCTAAAGCTAGCTTGAAAATTTTAGGTTTGAACTCAGAAGCTTTCTTGCAAATGAGCTCTTAAGCTAGAAGGTTTTAGGTTTTACCAAAGATTCTGGCCACCCCATTCCTGAAATAATCTATGAAGTGATACCTTTTGTACTCCTTTACCAAAAATGCAATAAGTTATGTGGCCACTTGGGAGGCAAGGGTGGCATCAAAGCATGATGAGTTCTGTTAAAATCAGTTGTTCGGTAGAAATGATTCATAAAATTAGAAATAAGATGCCAACAGGCCTTTTCAAAATTTTATGGATATTTCTTATGAACAAAGTTTCTGTTGTACACATAACTACCTGGATAGATCTAATAAAATTTGAAGATGATACTTATGAAACAATGGCTGAAGTGTTTGGTATCTGACAGCTGTGCACATCTCTAAGGTTGGGTCTACCTTTGTTAATTATTGTGAATGTTGAAAATGCTACCTTGATAATCAGTTTTAGAAATAAAATTTTTGAGTTTGATAGCCAAAGAAATTGATATCAGACATGGTAAAAAAATCTAAACAAGTCTAAAAGAAAAAGCTTTATTCCAGACATGGTTCATACATGCCAGGTATCTTAAAAAAATTAAGTGAGACTAGTAACATTTTTAAGTGAGATTTGAATAAAAATAAGTGAGATTTTCTAAAGTGTGTCGAAACGAGGTATATTTTTCATGTCTTTATATAAAAAGTAACAATAATCAAATCTATTAATTTATTAAATGAAGTAAAAACACAATTAAACATTTTCAAAATGAAATAAAATATTATGAATAAAATCTCTATTGTATGCCATATTTATTTTACAAAGTCAATTGCAAATTAATACTATTCAAACCAATAACCATTTACTAAGTGCAATTACTGACTTGGCATTTATGAAAAATGTTGAGTTGCATTTGCATTAAAAAAATATGCTTGTAGCTATACAGTAAGGAGAAAAATGGCCCAAAAGTTTGGCAAATCTTTTTTATTCAACTTTGATTAACACTTCAACATGCCAATTAAAACCAAAAACTCTGACAATTAACACCTTCAAAGTAATTCACCCATCTATATCCGAAAACTGTTACACTTGCATTGAAATTGTACCTTAAATGAGACATGAAGATTTTTGAGTAAATGTATCAATTAATCAGAAAAGATAATTGCATAACACCTTATCAAACATGGGACATTAATCTGTTGCCCCAGGGTGATGAAATATCCAAAATGTCATAATTTCCAATAATCACTGTCAATCAAGCGTTTCATTTCGGATTTGGCGATCCTCGGACTTTTTGGAGCTATTGAAAATTGCCTTGCAGATGACAATTTTTTTTTTAAAGAAGGAATAAAAAATATGTGAGTTTTTTGTTTTTATCCGTTAGACCGTGAGGATGGGTGAAAATCCGTGAGTTTTTCCCTCACGGCGTGAGACTTGGCATGTATGATGGTTTCAGGCCTGCCAAAACTTCTTCATTAAAAAGCCGGAGATTTTGTCTGAACATGTCAATGATGATGACGACGTTGATGTTGTTGTTTTAATGTCTTGTTGATGCTTGATGATGATGATGATGAGGCTGATGATGATATTTTTCTCATATTCTTTTTTTATAAATGAATTTTGTTGATTTTTTTAAAAATGGTTAAAGAATTTGTTTTTTTGTTGTTCTTTTTTTATCATTCATTTTTAAACTTTCTGTTAAGACCAGTTTTTAACAATATTAGAATGAACATGCAAGGAAAATAGATAAAGCAGGTGTAACATAGAGGCCCTTGTTTAGTTTATGACACGCGGTTATTGTATAGTTGCGCCAGAGGCACAAAGGCAGCATGTCACTGACCACGTCCTCGTTATCTCATTTTCTCGTAATAAACAGAAATATGTGACTGCAGTAGAATAACTAATACGTTCATTGCACAACTTTAAATTAGGGTTTATTAATCTATATTTTTAGAAATCCGGAGATTTTGACTATAAATCCGGAGATCCGGAGAAGTAACTTAAAATCCTGAGATTTCGGATAAAATCCGGAGATTTGGCAGGCCTGTGGTTTGGCATGAGTGATCTTAACATGAACTCAAATTTTCATTTGTGCCAGAAAATCGGACTTGTAAATTATTTTGCATGGAAAAAATATAGTGTGGTTCACTTATCAACACTGCCCCTTCGGGCTTCACACACTTTAAACAAACCAACTGTTTTCCATACCCAAATGAAAACCATCAAATATCTATTCAATCCTTAAATAATACTTGTAACCAAATTTAAAGTAAAATTTGTGCAATTTGTAATGACATTCAGTTACTGTGTTGGAAATCTCAGCATTGTTATTCATATCTCATACAGAAACATGTCTATAACTCTAACCAAAGATTAATGATATTTATAGCTAATTTCCTAATTGTTACAAAATGAGGGGACACAATTCTGTAAAGGTTGGGAATAGTGCCTGCCATACAAGTTAATTAATTGGACAGCAATTTGTGTCTGCAGCTTTTATCACTATTTATTTCTTATTTACGGTTGTGTGCAAGAATGTATTTTGTATTGAGGGAATAAATCAATATTTGATTGTGTTCATTTGGGTATGGAAAACATTTAGGTTATTTGAAGTATATGAAACCTGAGGGCTTTATGCTTACTTTATACAATCCAAATGTTATTCATACACAAATGAACACAATCGAATATCTATTCTTATATTTATGAAAATATTAAGTGTTTTCAAATATTAACCTGGTAATAACACAGTCAAATCGCTGCAGTGCATGTGCGGATTAGTTAACTATTTCAGTCTTTTATAGGCATTACATAATGGTACAAACAATATAAAGCACAATTGAGATATTGAAGTATTCCACAGAGAACTGTGAATAGGCAGCTTTAATCATTTAAGACACATGACAAAGATAATTGCTTTATGGGCTTGTTGGTCTTTTACATTGTCAGAGCCCACATATCTTTATTACTAACCTGAGTCCAGGAACTGTCTAGGCCTAATAAATAGTTCTGAAGGAGAATCATTAAAGGATGAATTCCTATCAAGAAGAAAGTCTCAATTTTAAGTTTTTCAAAAGATAAGTTTTTCAAAAGATAATTCTGAAGTAAGATGACCAGATATGGTGTATCATATGCATTATAATGATATTAAAAAGACGAAGAAATGGTGGTCAGGGTTATTTTTTGGATTTAAACTGTCAATCTGTGGTGTAAAAATAAGAAATTGAAGGAATTCTTTAAACAGTTCACTAAATTTGCAGCATTCTATATAAAATATTCCATTAAAGCCCATGGAAAACCAATGAAAATATGTGTTTCTCATTTTCTTTAAAAAAAAAGTATGTACAAAGTATTTATATACTGGTATGTAAGATATTATAAAATTGTATGATAGTCTGTAGTGGTAGGAAATGCTGTTTTGTAGATATTGCATATAATTATTTGTCATTTGATACTGTATATGTAGGAGATACTGTATTTATAAGTGGTAATGTATATGTAGGAATTACTGTACTGCATATGCAGAAGATACTGTATAAGTAGGAAGTACTGTTAATGTAGGAGATAGTGTTTATGTAGGAAGTACTGAATATGTAGTAGATACTGTATATGTATGAACAGCCTATGTAGGAGATACTGTTTATGTATGAAGTATTGTACTGCCTATGTAAAAGATATGTTTATATGTATGATGGAAGTACTGTATATGTAGGAGATATTGTTTATGTTGGAAGTACTGTATATGTAGGAGATATTGTTTATGTAGGAAGTACTGTATATGTAGGAGATATTGTATATATAGGAGATTTAGTGTATGCAGGACATGCTGCCTCACAGTATATGTAGGAAAACTTTACATGAGTAATGCTGAAGCAAGTAATGTACTGAACTGTACTGTTCGATACAGTACTGTACTGTACTTAAAGGCAATGAGTGCATATCATTCTTTTTTCCAAACATCATAATGACTTTAAGCCCATTCTTTCTTCTAAGATGAATTTGTTTTGTTTCTTTTCAGGTAAGAAATGTGTGCTTGATTGTAAATTAGACATGCCAGCAAATTGTAAGTAAATATTTGGATTGTTCAAAGTGAAATTTAATAAATACAGCTTGCAGCAGCCAAATTTCATCCGGCAGAAATCAAGGTGGCCTGCCAAACATTTGAGATTGTGTTGAAACTAATGATAATCTGTGTGAAAGAAACAAGCCAGCTTAGCTTTGTATGCATGTTTGTAGATGGGTGATTGCTTGTTTAAACCCCAGGCAGAGCATTTATGTTCACCCCCCAGACAGAGCATATTTGTGCTCATGTTTAGGGCTTCCATTAACTCAGAAAATGACCTTTTAACTGGAACTTTCCAAAAAGACTTATTTTTACCCCCAATTAATTTTCCTTAAATTATGGGTAATTTGCCTTATGATTGGCAGAATCCCCTAAAAATAGTCAAAATGACTCTAGAGAGATTCAGCAGCTAGTGGAACCCCCTGTTGATATTGTTTTTGATTTCCAGGAAAAATATTACTATTACCCTTTAAATGTTTTCTCACAGGCATTGAGGCTTATTGACAACTTTCATGATGGAATAATTAAATGATTGAATGAATACTCAATGTCCCTATGGATTTAAAAGTACATTGTTGATTCTTGAGGAATGTTTCACAAGAGATGAATTAAAGGAAATATGTTAACACAATTACTGTTACATGTATTACAGTACTGATGTAATCATTACACTTATCAGGAGAGGATCCAGAGGGGGTTAATTTCGTTGCTCAAACTCCCTTTTAGGGCAGCAATATTTAATTTTCATGGGAATTTTGGCCAAAAAGTTAAAAAATTATTATGTATTTACCAAAAGACTGCCGATAGAACCCTCTTTCTGGAAATCTTGCATCTGACCATGCTAATAATAATGCTTTTACGAAATATATTTTTGTCAGTGAATGCAAAACTGCATTTAATTTGGTCAGTAAAAGAATGCAAAACTGTGCTGTTTAGTAGCTGAATGCAAAACTGAACTATCAAGACAATGGCTAAAAGCAAAACTACACTAAATGTAAATGAATTAAAATGAATAGTCTGATTTATCATTCCTTCCACCACCAAATGTAGAAGTTTTATTTTTTCGAAGATAACTCTGCACTCATGATCTCTGGACACAAATTTTTAAAATGGAAGTATTGTTCAATTAGAGTGGCAAGCCTATGTTATGTATTTCTCCCCTGGCACCAGTTTTCCTCTTCCTTCTCTGAAATTTTGTAAATAATGTATTTTCTACTCAAGCAATGTTTCCTGTCACAACCATTGTTTCCTGTCGGCACAATTCTAGTCGACACAGTTCTTAGTTGAGGTGTGACAGCAGAAATGTTCTAAGTGATACTGGGGTGAAGGTTATAAAGCTGAGATTGGAAACCAGTCTCAAATCTCAAGCATCTGATTGGCTGACATGGCGACCAGTCTTAAATCTCAAGCATCTGATTGGTTGAAATGGCGACTGGTCGCCATTTCAGCCAATCAGATGCTTGAGATTTGAGACTGGTTTCCAATCTCAGGTTTATAACCTTGGGACCAAGAAGCTGATAGAAACTATTCACTTTCACACCATGAAGTGCTCGTTGCCCAGATATGCCAAAATGTATCAAGAGACGTGGTATTTCAAGTTCTTTTTGTCCAATTGTGAAAGAAAACTATTGGACATTCAATGTTATTCAAGAAAAGGAGATTTAATGAGCAGCTGGCCCCTATATCATTAACAGTATTGAGTTTGATTTTAACAATTTCCTACATATATATAAATTTGTATAAACACCTTTTTGTGCATATGTGACCAGTGTAGATCAAGATCAGCCGGAACATTCATACCTTCTGGATCTGCACCGGTTGCATCTTGGCTAAAATAACCTAGGAATAACCTGATGAATCAAAATGTGAATCCTAATCAGGCAGCAGGGATGTGCCGGCTGATCTGGATCTAAACTCTTGGCCAACAAGATAAAAGCTGTATCTGTGGAGTGAAGGGTTAAACTGCTCCCAGTGTGATCATTTTAAATTTCTTGTGATACATTGAGCTTTCTTGATAAATTAAGGTTTTTAAAAATACAGTAAGCTTATGTTTTTGAAATATTTCTTGTTTTACATGAAGTTTTGATTATTTATTTTGTTACTAGTGTATTATTGGGATTAAAAATAACAAAATGGTTTGAGTAAAATGTAAATAATCAAAGTTTGAACTCAAACATTTATTATTTATTCATTTATTTATCTAGATTATTGTTACTAAAAATAGATTTTAAACGGGTTTTCAGGGTTATTATAGCCTTTCATGTGGAATTCCAGTCATGGTTTCATGAAATGTTCAGGTTTTATTTTATATCCTTTATGCCAATATGTTGTTTATAAGTGTAAGTGAAGCAATAAATCAGCAGGCAGTAACAATAGCTAAATCTATAATGTTTTTATTTAATCTTAACTTGGATGTTCATTGGAAGGGAAATAAGCAATAAATTGGAATCCTCTGTCTATTTTTATGATTGCTTGCTTTGATTTTATCTAAAAAAAAAGAAAAATGAAAAAAAAAACACCTAATCTGAAGGTCTTGTGGGTAATGAGAATATCAGAATTTTCAATTGCTAGCGTCACATTTTTTTCTTTTTTTAACTTCAAATAATTTCTGGGGAGAAAAAGATTAAATAATGATTTCTTTGGTCTCCAGGGTGAATAGCTCTGTAAAATTTATGACACCTCAATCAGGAATTTAATATATGTCTTTATGTTGACTTCAGCAATGCAGGGGCAGATCGAGAGGGGGTTAAATAGGGTTGCTCGAATCTCCTTTGGTGGCATCATTATTTATTTTTATATCCCCGGCATCTAGTGATTGAACCGTCCGTCCGTACTTCCATACGTCCTTCCAGTTAACCATTTTGGCAAGTTGGATATTTCACAATTTCTACAAAGATCATTGGCATGAAAGTTTACTTATTTACATAACAGATCAACGGTCATGACCCTGACAAGTTACATAACTCCAACTACCTTATTTCTTGGGTTATCTCCCATTTTGTACTTAGAGAAAAAGGTTAACCTGTTTCGGCAAGTTGGATATTTTTCAATTTCTACAAAGAGCATTGACATGAAAGTTTACACACTTACTTTAAGTTACTAAACAGTGCACAGGTCATGACCCTAACAAGTTCCATAACTCTGGCTACCATATTTTTGGGGTCATCTCCCTCTTTTGTACTTAGAGATAAATGGTTAACCTGTTTGGGCAAGTTGGATATTTCTTAATTTCTACAAAGAGCATTGACATGAAAGGTTACAAACTTATTTAAACAGTGCATGGGTCATGACCCTAGCAAGTTACATATTTCTCTATTTCTACAAAGAGCATTGACATGAAAGGTTACACACTTACTAAACACTGCACAGGCCATGACCCTGACAAGTTACATAACTCTAGGTACCTAATTTCTTGGGTTATCTCCCCATTTTTTACTTAGAGAAATGGTTAACCTGTTTTTGCAAGTAGGATACTTATCAATTTCTGAAAAGAACATTAGCATTAAACTTAACACTCTTACTTAATAGTGCACAGGTCATGACCCAGACAAGTAACATAACTCTGGCTACCATTTTTCTTGGTTTATCTTCCCATTTTGTACTTAGAGAAATGGTAAACCTGTTTTGGAAAGTTTAATATTTCTCAATTTCAATCATGTGCCTCTAGTTAGTACCCACCCCTCCAATACTTGCCTCACCAGTGTTTCTACTAAATGCCTATGCATTAATTACATTAAATTCTGTCAATGTTGCAATTGTGTATTTAATAATCTTTACTTTATAATCTTAGATTATAGGTTTCTTTACCTGATTTTTATTTTAAATTCTTTCATGTACAGGTTCTGGAACCAGAAAGTTATTTTAATTATTTAGAATTAATTTGTGATTTTAGTTGCATTTTTAACACTGTGCTATTATTTAAAATTTGTATCGTGAAAAACTTTGCTACCGGGGGTGTTTTATGAACACAGCTTCTTGTTTTATGGAAATATTGGCCAGAAAGTTGGAGATTATCATGTAACTACTGTAAGACTGCCCCAAGCAAACGCCCTTTATGCAAATCTTGTATCCAGTCCAGCAGTGCTTTTATGACCAGCATCGATCCAGATCAACCTACATATGAACCACTTTATTAAGCCAAAATGGTACTCAGGAGACAGTCCTTTTTTTCTGTCAAACACCCCTGTTTACGAGAAATGGACTCCCACCAAGAGTTCAAAACCAGATTGCCATTACAGAAATCCTGTGGGCTATGAGTTAAGAGGGTCATTAGCCTTTTCCATGAAAAAAATATAAAGGCTAATGTAACGAGAAATTGAGACACGCTTAATTTGGCTACAGTGTATGAATACAGTCGTAATTGTATCTCCTTGTTTGGTAGTACTATTGCTAATAAAACGGTTCTTAAAAATTCTTCCTAGCATGCCTTAATTATCTACAGTTCATTTAAAATGCTGTAATTATCGGAGAGAGTTTTTTTTTCATAGTGATAGTGGGTTTGTTTGGGGCATTCTTAGGGTATTTACATTAAGTCTCAAACTTAATGTCCATAATACCCCCCCCCCCCCCCCCAATCAAGGGGGTTTCTGCAACCCTATCGAACCCACTCTGGATACGTACCTGCACTGCTTTGGATCTGCCCATGTTGATATTTCAGTCTCTTAATTAATCCTTTTCTAGTATATACCTTTTATCATATATAAGGCCATTGTTCATCAAGTTCTTTCTGCATATCTGCCCAGTCTGATCTGGATCTACAGTGTTCGTTTTTGGTTAGTATTAACCTAACGAATCTTAAAGGAAACAGTGTAGATTTTGATCTGATGGAACAGATACACCAGCTAATCTGGATCATTACTGTTTGCCCATGTGATTTAAGTCATATCCATGAAGAAAGGGTTAGCTAAATAACAATTCGTCAAATTTTCAGCGACACTTGAAATAATAGTTGTTAATTCATTGTATATAAGTGAGTTGTGTACTATCAAGTTTCATACAGATCAGCCCATTTATTTCAGTTATCTAAACTCTGTGAAAGAATTTAATATAGCAAGATAGACAGGGGATGTAAGATGTTTTTTCGGCGTTAGCTGTCTAAGCTCACTTTTGACCTAGTTTTTCGACCAATGAAATATTGTAAATAAAACTTATTATGCAGCGGGAAAATCAAATAGATTATTTTGATTGGTTATTAGTGGGTCTCGTTAATGATTACCGTAACGATTTTTATATTGTGTGTTAGTATTTACATGGCACTTATATGTTCGGGCATTTTCGTTTTTAAAAGCGATAATTGTATTGGAGAAAAAAGTATTTACGGTATAAATAACCAGTTAAGTCAATTGATGGCTTAAATACGATTTTATATGGAATATTCATGGGTGTCAGGTAAACACTCGAGTACAATACACAGTATAAAACGACAGAGAAGTGCAGATATTTCTGGTTCTTACTGGTTCCTTTCTAGTTCCTTTGATAGTGATTGTTAATTTCAAGCCGAGCTATTCAAATCGCCTTGGTGTAGTGGTTATCACACTCGCCTGTTAAGCGCAGGCCCCGGGTTCAATACTCGGGAGGGACACGTTTTTTAAGTTAATTTACGTAAAAGTTGGTAGATTTCGCTCTTGTAACAAGTTGTTATTATTTTCATTTATTGTATTTTAATAACATTTATTCGTCATTAGAACTAACTCTACAAGAGTTATTCTATTGAAACTGAATAAATGTACTGTTAATGTTAGACATTCTTCTTTAATCGACGTATTATCACCAGACGAAATTTTTGCACGCTCTTTATTTCTTTCTTTCTTATATATAAAAATCTTTTCCATCAACGCCGTTTATCTTTTTTTAAAGATATTTCTTGTTTAGTTATAACCTGATTACTTCCCCTGACAAAATTATCAGTGTAACCCTTTACATTATCTCTAAGGTAAGCAGTGTAAATCTATTAGCTTGTATCTCATGTCATCTGATCAGAATCAACACTTTTTTGCTTTTAGATTCACTATGTTATTTCTTATAAAAAAACAACAAAGTAGATCCAGAGCAGAAGGAATGCATGTACCACTGATCTGGATCTACACTGTTTGAACATGAGACTCTAGCAAAATTCAGGACAGATTGCATGGAACTGTCTTTTCTGAAACAACCTAATTAAACTTAACCCTTTCCTCTATAAATATGCATTTTTAGGCATGCGCGACCAGTGTAGATCTAGATAAGCCGGCACAACCGTGCTGTTTGATCAGAATCTGCACTGGTCACAGTTTGGTCAGAAATAACCTAATGAATAAGAAAGAGAACAGTGTAGATCCTGATTAGATGGCATGGATGTGCTGGCTGATCTTGGTCTACACTGTTTGCCCATGCAATAAAGGTCAGTGAAAGGAGGAAAGGCTTAAAAATGAATAGTGTAGTTCCTTATCCAACTGCATGGATGTTCTGCAAGAGGCTGATCTGGATCTACCATGGTCGCCCATGGAATATAGGCAATATACATTAAGGATTAGGAGTTAGTCGGTAATTTGCACGTGAATTGGTGAGTATTTTTGCCCTTGATTGCTTTAATGTGACAATCCATCTTTTTTCAAGAAGGACAAATATTTTCCTTGTAATCCGCATTATGGTTTTACTGATCTGTCCTCGACATGACATCAGTTAATTACAGAAATAAATATCCAGGGGTTTGTTGTGTGAGAACTTGAACTAGCTTTTTCTCAGCTTGGTTACAGGCCATAATTAACTGTAATTGCTTTTAAAAGTACATTGAGCATGATTTTGCTTCGAAAAATATGACAGAAAAGCCAAGTTGTTTCCAATTTTCAATGAATATGGAAATGTTGAATGAATGTTGAATGTGGAAATGTTGAAAATTGAGACTATACTTAACCCTTTCCTGGATATATATGCATTTTTACGCGTGTGCGACCAGTGTAGATCCAGATCGTCCGGCACATCCGTGCCGTCTGATCAGGATCTGCACTGGTCGCATTTTGGTCAGAAATAACCTAATGAATCAATAAGCAAACAGTTTAGATCCTGATCAGATGGCACGGATGTGCCGGCTGATCTGGATCTAAACTGTTCGCCCTGGCAATAAAGGTGTATCTGTACGGGAATGGGTTAACACAAATGTGACATAAGCTGTGCTTAGCACTAAATAAAGGGCGAACATCAGTTTTAATACAGTTACAGTAAAATTTAACATAACATTTTTGAAAGATATGTTATGTTTTATTGTTAACAGCAAACAATAAATTGTTTTGCCAATACACTACAATTATTTAAGTTAAGATTTCTACAGTACAAAAACAGTTTTATATTTACCTTAGACAAAGAGTCATTTGACCTCATACTAAATGTAACAGGCTTCCAATCAATCTGTGGCTATATGTCTATGAAGTGCATAGAAATCTGTTAAAATGTTTTTAGTCGCCACATCAGTTTAAAAAGTTTATCCAATAAACTTGTGTTACCTTTATTAATAATATAATCTTCCATTTCAACATATACTGATAAAACATTAAATTTTTTAAATATTAGCTGTGTCCTCCATTGGAATGGACCTATAATGTACCTAAATGAATGAAGTTTAAATGAAATGATATAGAGGATATTTGTTTTTGCCAGTGTAAGATAGAAATATATTTCACCGAGTGAGCTCCGGAATTCGTATTTTCACGAGTGGCGAAGCCACGAGTGAAAATACATAATTCTGGAGGTCGTGAGTGAAATATATTTCTATCTTTCAATGGTAAAAACAAATTTTCTTTTTATTTTATGCTTTAAGAGCACAATTTGTGTGAATTTCGTGACGTCATGACGTCAAATATCCAAATTTGAGACCGTTTTCTAAACGTTCTCATTCGGTATGTTATGTGCATTTGGGTACCAAGGTGAAAAAAGCAGTGAAAATAAAAATGATATTCCACTGTTTGAAAACAGTCAAATACCACTTTTATTTCACCGGGAAAATTCTATTATTCTCTGAGAAGCATAAAATTAAAAATATTTCACTGACTGGAAGATTCGGAACTCAGTTCCTTTCTATTTTACTCATGAGTTTTGAGGCTTTTTTGGTTTAATTGTGTATTGGGAACAGCTTATTTTAATAAGTAAAGTTTATATTGTTAGTTTATTGTTGTATGAGCAGTAGTTTATCACTTGAACATTTTTTATGCCCCCGAAGGGAGGCATATAGTAATCGCACTGTCCGTCCGTCCGTCTTTCCGTCTGTCCGAAATAATCTTGTCCTGGCTTCTCCTCATAAACAGCTTGAGGGATTTCTTTGAAACTTCACAGGAATGTTTGTCACCAAGCCTAGTTGTGCATATTGTCAGGAATTTCTGCTCGGATTATTTTTGGCTGAGTTATGGCCCTTTTAAGCAAAATCTTGTCCTCGCTTCTTCTCCCAAACCGCTTGAGGGATTTCATTGAAACTTCACAGGAATGTTTGTCACCAAGTGTAGATGTGCATATCCGAAGGAATTTCTGATCGGATTATTTTTGGCGGAATTATGGACCTTTTTACCTAACCCTAAACCCTAACCCTAAACCCTAACCCTAACCCTAACGTAAACTGAAACCGCTTGAGGGATTTCATTGAAACTTCACAGGAGTGTTTGTCACCAAGACTTATTGTGCATATCCAAAGGAATTTCTGATCGGATTATTTTTGGCTGAGTTATGGGCCTTTTTACCTAACCCTAACCCTAAACCCTAACCCTAAGGTAAATTTTGTTAACGCAGTAGAGGTTACATTTTTTGTCCGATTGTCATGAAATTTGGTCAGGATGTTTGTCCCAATGATTTCTCGGACGAGTTCCAATATGGGTCACCAGGGTCCAAAAACTAGGTCACTGTTACTAAAAATAGAATTTTCTTGTTAACACTCTAGCGGTCACATTTTTGTTCTGATTGTCATGAAACTTGGTCAGGATGTTTGTCCAAATGATTTGTCAGAAGAATTCGAATATGGGTCATCTACGTCCAAAAACTAGGTCACTGTTACTTAAAATAGAATTTTCTTGTTAACACTCTAGCGGTCACATTTTTGCTCCGATTGTCATGAAACTTGGTCAGGATGTTTGTCCCAATGAATTCTAGGACGAGTTCGAATAAGGGTCATCTGGGTCCAAAAACTAGGTCACTGTTACTATAAATAGAATTTTCTTGTTAACACTCTAGCAGTCACATTTTTGCTCCAATTATCATGAAACTTGGTCAGGATATTTGTCCCAATTATTTCTAGGCTGAGTTTGAATATGGGTCATCTGGGTCCAAAAACTAGGTCACTGTTACTATAAATAGAATTTTCTTGTTAACACTGTAGCAGTCACATTTTTGCTCCAGTTATCATGAAACTTGATCAGGATGTTTGTCTCAATGATTTCTAGGATGAGTTTGAATATGGATCATCTGGGTCCAAAAACTAGGTCACTGTAACTAAAAATAGAATTTTCTTGTTAACACTCTAGCGGTCACATTTTTGTTCTGATTGTCATGACACTTGGTCAGGATGTTTGTCCCTATGATTTCTGGGACAATTTTGAATATGGGTCGTCTGGGTCCAAAAACTAGGTCACTGTTACTAAAAATACAATTTTCTTGTTAACACTCTAGAGGTCACATTTTTGCTCCGATTGTCATGAAACTTGGTCAGGATGTTTGTCCCAATGATTTCTCAGACAAGTTCGAATATGGGTCATCTGGGTCCAAAACCTAGGTCACTGTTACTAACAATAGAATTTTCTTGTTTACACTATAGTGGTCACACTTTACTCTGATTATCAGATTGTAAAGAAACTTGGTCAGGACATATGTCCCAGTTATTAATTGGACGAGTTTGAATATGGGTCACCTGGGGTCAAAAACTAGGTCACTGTTACTATAAATAGAAAAATCTTGTCCAGGCTGTAAATTTGTTATTTCTCATTGGATTTTAAAATAACTTGGCTTAAATGTTTACCATGACAAGGTGTACTTTCGCGTACAGTACCCATGCCTGTTGGTCCAAGGTCAAGGTCACCTTTACAAAAAATAACATTTTCTTGTCTGGGCTGTTAATTCCTAATGAATGAAGTGATTTCAAAATAACTTTACATAAATGTTCACCATGACAAAGGCATGTGTTGCTTACAATACCCATGCCGGTAGGTCAAAGGTCAAGGTCACTGTTACGAAAAATAGCATTTTCTTTTCCAAGCTGTAGATTTGTTGTTTCTTATTGGATTTTAAAATAACTTGGTGTAAATGTTCACCATATGGAGACGTTGGGTCTTGTACAACACAACTTTGTTGTACTCTGGTGAGTGATAAAGGGCCATCATGGCCCTCTGGTTCATATTACCCACATCACATGTAGTAAGGTTCATAACTCTAATAATCATTTTCCAGGATAATTTTCCCAATAATCTTCAAATTTTCTAAAAAAAAATGTCATATTTAACTTTATTTAACTATATATTTACTACAGACTTAAAACATATGATCCTTTCATCTTTCACATTATATGCATGCAGTATGCTTTGTCTTCCACAAGCATATTTTTCATTACATATGTTTATTTATTACATATGTATACCTATTCGATTTCAAAGCTGCATTTCGGGGCATATGTCAATTTCAAGTGACAGCTCTTGTTTTATGATTTTTTGGTTATTAAAACCAAATGTTTTTATTTATAAAAAACGAAGAGTTGATATTTAATAAAAACATAACAAGGGGAGGGAGTTTTGTTCTTTTCTTTAGAAAACATGAACAATATATTAATATCTGTTATCTATTGGATTACTTGTTCTGGCTAAAATGGAAACAAGGCAGTCACAAATTGCTACACTTAGGCAGCACAGAAACATACAAGAGAAAGATACATTAAATTTTGAAACTGATACAGGGTATTGAAAAATTTTCCACAAGGCAGCAAAGTAAGTAACATTTGAAAATAATACAGGGCAGTCAAAATTGCAGCAAGGCAGCACAAAAAGTTATATTTGAATTTGATTCAGGGTAGTCCAAAATTGCTACATTAGGCAGCACAAAAAGTTACATTTGAAACTAATACAGGGCAGTCAAAAATTGCTAAAAAGCAGCACAAAAAGTTATATTTGAAACTGATACAGGGTAGTCAAATATTGCTTAAAAGCAGCACATAAAGTTATATTTGAAACTGATACACGGCAGTCAAATTGTTAAAAAGCAGCATAGAGTTATATATGAAACTGATATATTGAGCAGTCAAAATTGCCAAAAAGCACCTCAGAAACTGATTTATTGAGCAGTCAAAATTGCTTCTGGACAACAATGTCATTACAGGGAGTCAAGAGTGGGATCTATGATCAAAAGTCAATAGGCCCGTAATGTCCTTTGGGAGCTATGGAGGGCATATGTGATCATAATTTACTTATTTCCCTGAAAAAAAATGAAATCAGTTGTTTGGTTGGTTGTATTATGTTAGCAAAATCTCTGTCATGGAAGCACTAACCTATTATTGAGAGCAAAATATCCATTTGCTTCTGACGCCACACTCGTTCAATGAGTTATTGTTCTTTTGGTCAAATTAATCAGCTCTCAAAATAATGTAATATCCGATAATGTGCACTGTCTCTCTGGTCTGCAGTTATTGACTTGCAAAGATGGTGATTTCTTTGACATATTTGTCTGCGGTTTTACCCCTAGGAAATCATGGAATAAATAAATAGATAGCTGTCCCCTGCAACTTGACCAAATTTACTTATGTTTCCAACTTTGCAGTATTATTTAATAACATGTACCATTTTTGCATACCTCTCATTATTTAGTTAAAACACTATCTTTTGTGTTTCAGAGGGACATTGTTTGCAGCTATATAGCTACCAGTAGTTTGTTTCTTACAAAATGAGCTCAGTTAATAGCCTACTCAGTGTTTGTCATCGTCTATCTTAGATCTGCTTAAGCTTTTTGCTGAAATCCAAGCTTTCTCTATATCCATTCAAGGAATTTACATAGTTGTGTGACATCAATAATAATAGCAAACACAGGTGCAAGTTAAATAACTATTGATTGCATTTTGTCATCGTCATGTCCCTTGATTACTTTTGGAAGAATTTTTGTTAGGTTTTATGCCTTCCCCAACAAAGTGGGAGACCTTATAGAGTTTCTTATTCCATTGGTATATCCTCCAAAATTTTGCACAATCAACACCTCATTAACAACCTGAAGTACTTTCATACCTGCATAAAATATCAGGTAGGATGTGTAGATGGTTGTTATTTCCTGCAACCATTTTGGTTACCACAGTTATGGCCTTTTGTTAATATCAGTAATAAAAATAAGTGTCACTCTATGCATTTCGTCTGGGTCAGCAAGCATGAGCCAATTTCAAAACAATTTCAGAGGAATGGTGTCTGGGTGACCCTAAAAATAACATCTTAGATGAAGAAGACTTGATCTATCAAAATTACTGCCACCAAAGGTAGATTTAATTGTCTTTATCCTTGTAGTATAGACAAATTAGAAATTCTCACTGACTTCATTGTTGTATTTGTATGACAATACACTTTGAATAAATAGTTTACCATGGTCAGCACTTTTTACCATGGGAGACCATATTCTACAACTCTTACCATGGTGGAACATGGTCAAATAGTGTGCAGTCCATTGTTGACCATGGTTAAAATGATTCTTCAGCTTTGACAATGATGACCATGACCAACAATGACCATGGACAATACCAAGGTTCTTCATGATTTTGAGGGTCAGGCATGGTAATTACTGTTTTACCATCAAATACAGTGAAGAATATTGTTGACACTATTTGGCCTGGAATGGTTCACTTAGAACTTCCGTTAAGTTTTATGTGCGAGGGCAATTTTCTCAGCAACCATTCAAGCTTAAGCTTTAAATGAAATGTCATTTCAATTGTTTGCACCACAGCTGCTCCAAACTCCTGATCTCAGTCTATAATTGTTATGCTTCTTAACTTAATACACTAAACAGATGAGTGTCAGGAGGCCCATGCCAGTGGTGCTTTTGTTTCAGGTATATAAAATAAGTGAAAGCTTTTCAAACAATCCGAAAAAGGTTTTGTAGAAATGTGAATGATTAAGTTAGAATTAAATTGATGCACCTGCAGCACATTTTAGTTTGTTTTTTTTATAAAGCTTGTGAGTTATCTCCCTTATTGAAATCATTGAAATTGAAAGTAAAATTACAGGAAATTATCATAAAATTATCCTTAATTTTAGAAAAGGTCAAAATACCAGATAAGAATTTTATTCTTATTGTTTTAGATAAGCCTGCACATCCATGCAGTCTGATCTGGGTTTACATTGTTTGGTTTTTGCATAGAAATTACCTCTTGAAGTAGAGTTAATTGTGTAGATCTTGATTAGACTGCACAAATGTTCATACTGATCTGGATCTACACTGGTCACTCATGGCAATATAAGCTATATCTGATGTAGTAAAGGTTTAATCAAACTTGACAGAACATCTTGCTAACTAAACTTTTTATTGAAATAATGACGATAATGTTGCGTGTTTGGTAACCAATACCCTGTCGCCCAATATCCGTTAAATATTATCCAATATGTTATTAATCAGAATTTCATCTCCTTCTAATTATGGCAGTAGTTGAATGGTCATACCAGGAATATATCGAGGGCTTGGCGCAAAACTGGACCAACTCAGTTTTTGTAAACTTTTCAGGAGACACAAAAAACTTAATAACTTTCTTAAAATTATGATTTCATGGATGAAAATTTACACTTTTGGTGTGCATCCTGACTGAATTTGGTCAGTGATATTATTTTTTAATTTTATTTAGTGGAATTATGGTTTTAGACAGTTGGACTTATAATGCACTGAGCTTTTCAGTGCAAAACAAGCCCATCTTAAGTTAGACTTATTATGCAACAGATAGTTCAATGCGAAAAAGGTCCAACTTAAAATGGACTTCTTTTGCACTGAAACTTAAAAGTAAATAAGGTCTAACTGGCAGAAAACAGTCTTTTTGGAAAAAAAGAGTAAAAATTAAAAACAAAATAATAGGTTTAAACACAAATAGGGCCAAATTGTAAAATAAAAATCATCTGCTTCTGTTGCAGGAACTTAGCTTAGAGATTGTGACAAATATATTTTTATCTGATATGAAAATATCCAAAAGTTTCAAAGTTATCTGTTTATAACTAATCCAAATCTAATAATAAATAAAAACACTTTATAGTGAACAATAGGATTATTATTTATCATCAAACTCTGCAAATGCAAAACACGTTAACAGCTGCACTTATAAAAAGTGTGATGCACTTTTTTTGCTTTAGCCTGTTTGCCCTTTGTCACATGTGAATTGCCTTAATTAAAAGTAGTTCATTTATCAAACGGTTTCCTTCAAATCTAGACAAAACACTTATCAGAGCTTTGTGTTGGTGAACAGTAGAAATCATGATCTATTCTTTGTATAGTATTGCTCTTACATTTCAAGCTGTTTGGGAAGGTCTTAAATGAACAGTTTGCATTAATTACAGAAACTGTGATTTGCCCTAGCCTTGTACAGTTAGCCTCTTTGTCTGACACCAAGGTTTAATGTTAAAAATGTCGTGCTGATATAAAAAAAATTTAACAATACTGTTATCTTCAGCAGCATTTTTATTATTTTTTGTTTTCAAGCCCTTTATATTTTGTCCCTTGATGTCTAAACATAATTTGGTATAGTTTCAGCCAATTATTTGTTCAACAGCAGCATGCATGGAGTTTTTCCAGAATTTCTTTCACTATTTTCATATTAAGTGCAATTTTGATTTAGCATATTTGTGCATAATGCAACAAAGTTTTTGTTTCTATTTGTCCCCGGCCCCACAATAATCAGAATACAAAATGGCTTTCCTATTTGAAGGATTGCTGTTTAAGAAATCTGTACACACATGATGCAATTTTACATGACACTGAGCCAGATATGTATATAGTACATGTATATACATTCACCTAAAGTTCTAATTAGTCACAATTTTGCAGAATTTTGAATTAAATAGACATTTATTCAAATCTTTAACTGTCCATTAACTGTCAATAAAAGTCTTTTATTCATTATAAAACTTTTTATCATAGACTTGGGAAAAAGTTTAAGTTACTGTATAAGTGGTTATTTCTGCGGGCTCCAAATTCTGTACTTTTGTTAAAATTCATGGGTGTTTTTATTTCTGCATACATTATTTCTGCGGCATCAAGTTTTTTCATAGTTGGACTAAAATTCTGCGGTCTTGCAAGAAAGTGGAAATATAAAGATTTTTGTCATTGCAATACAAACTTATTAAAATAAAGTAAAATCTAATACATGTATCATGTTTAAGTTACCAATCACCTGTAAATGGAAATTCTTTCCGTAATCGTACAAGAAAACAAAACAAACCATCATAGCAAACACGGTGTAAAATTTTATCCAACCTTAGTAAAATCAAAAATATATTTATTCAAATATTGTGTAATAAAGCACGTACATAATGTAGAACGCACACTGCAAAAAGCGTCAAACAACCTACTAAAGTGTACATCTGGACACATCCATCAAAATGCACATCTTCGTGAAACTTGTTGCAAAAGTCTAAATCACAACGAGTGTGTGTTTGCTTGCTTTTATTAGTGTCAATGGTCAGGTGCACAGGCTGATTAGCAAACATTTTCACTTATAATTAGGTTTTCAGTTAGAATGATAAAGAATAATCTTAAAAATGGAATTTAAATTCATTTTTTCTTTTAATTTTAAAATTTGATAAGATATTTCATACAAGAGCGGGTTAAATTGCAGTAATGCAGCTTTAAATTGTGAATTATTTCCTTTTGGGCCTGCAATAAGCTTTATAATATTCAAATAAATTTAAATATTTAAGTAATTTAGTTATTATTATGATTATACAATAACATTATTTAAAATTAAGATTTCTCAGATATAAAGTTTTCAGTATTTTCAAGTTTTTTGCCGGTATTTTTGGTAAATATAAGGGTGGTATTAGCAGACAATTGACTGGCCTAGCTGCATTCAATTTGCTTGTACTTTGCTTTATTGTAGCATAAACCTGACTAGCAATATAGCCTCATTTTATGCTGATGTCCCCTTCATTCCAACACTCTGTATTTCTTTTGTCTATGTAATCTTTAGGTGTTTTTTTTTCATCGCACTTATTATCCAAACAAAAAAATTACAACCCTTTTTCATCAGCCTTGCTTGTTAGATTGTTTGGATAATTACTTATTGGAAGACTTGCCCCAAGTTCCCTCTTTTGGTGGGCCATATTTCTCCCAGGTATTTTCACTTGTTGTACTCTTTCTTCTTATTATGATACATTTTCAACAAACTTGATGCAAAATAAGTCCATCTGAGATAATTCAGTTAAGATTCATTAATAATTTCAGAGCAAAACAAGTCCAACTTGAGTTGGACTTCTATTGCCCCAATGCAAATTGTTGTTTTGAGATGGACCTGTTTGTTTCTTAGCAACAGTTTCATAAATAGTAAAGATGTAGTCATTATTTTTGCACAGAATGTGTACCTTATTGATTAATGTAAGATTATGTAAAAAAGTGATTTTGTGAAAAAAATTGACTTGGACCAGTTTTGCGCCAAGCCCTCGATATCAATCTAATAAGTACAGAAGTGTCTCCGGTGTTAGCCCATATCCTGATGAACCCAGAAAAACTTCATTTCCTTCTGCAGTATTAACTAATGAGCTTATATTTCTGAACTGCCTGTTCAAGGTCTTTAAAGAAATTTCTGGGAATAATCTAGGCTATAGTTCATTATGGATAACTTGACAGTCATGTGACAAACCACTTAATTTAATCCTTTCCTATATAGATACACCTTTATTGCTAGGGCGAACAGTTTAGATCCAGATCAGCCGGCACATCCGTGCCGTCTGATCAGGATCTAAACTGTTCGCTTTTTGATACATTAGGTTATTTCTGACCAAAATGCGACCAGTGCAGATCCTGATCAGACGGCACGGATGTGCCGGCTGATCTGGATCTACACTGGTCGCACATGCGTAAAAATGTGTATATATCCAGGAAAGGGTTAAATATGGTTTATCAGCAATAAGTTTTGCCTAAACCTTCCATAAGATTGTGCTTTAAGTTATATAAGCAGGGTATCATGTGACTGTCTACTTATCCATAACCAGTTATAATATTTAGAATGCCAGTATTTTTATGGTGATTGTTGAAATCTCTGTGATTACAAAGAAAATTGCTCCAGTAAAAATATTTGTGAAGTAATGACTAGTGATGTGCCGATGATCGGAAGACATCGATTAGCGACGTGTAAATGCTTCTCGGTGTCGATGATCGATGTCGTTCTCTCATAATCGATTAACAGTTCAGACATGCGCAGTGTTACGAGTCAAAATATAAAGGTACGGGTTCCGGCTTTTACACTGGTCATAAAGGGAAATCACTTTGAAAAATTGAAAATTAAAATGGCGACCCGACCCGAGAGATTTACGAGAACCCAGGCAAAAAAACTTAATCAGAAGTGTGGATGCACTTTAGATTCTACAAGATTAACAAAGAACTTTGACCTAACAAAGACATTTGCAGAAATTGTTGTAAAGAGAACAAAAACTTAACAAACATAAACGCAAATAGGCGCCGATTTTGACGAGCGTCTGAGTTGCGAAGCTATATGACGATGATAAAAATTCTTCGAATAAATATGTTTTGCATTAACTAGACATCTAAAATTAGTTTCTTGCGTCTTCAGCCTTAAAATTAGTAAATTATTCATAGGAAAACGTAACAATTTTGCTGTTGAAAATTCAGTGGCAGATCTAGAGGGGTTCAGTGCAGTTGCACAAACAACCTCTTTGGGCAGCAATGATAATTTGATTAGGATTTCGGTCAGAAAGTTGGAAATTATTAGTATCCAGTACTTATGAAAGCTACTGATCTAAGACGATTTGTAAACCTAACACTGAGTAAATTTAGAAACCGATTATAATCGTGAAATCGCATCGGAAGAGGCAACCGATTCCAACCGATGATCGATTATGATTTGCAACCGATTTCCCAACACTAGTAATGACAGACAGACAGATGAACATGTGGACAGACAGACAAGGCCATCAGTAATGTGTTCCAGCCTTCAGTGATTGTGAAGGTTAAAAAAGCTTTTAATTTTCATTGACCACCTATTTCAGTATTTTACAAAATTTTCAAAATGTTTATTGCTGCAAAAAACAAAAATTATGGAATTAACAACTTAAAGGGTTTGGCTTACATCCCATGTGTGACCAGTGTAGATACAGATCACCTTGAGCGTTGGTGCAGTCTGATCAGGATCTAGGGTGTCTGCTTTAAAATTCATCAGATCATTTTTATCTAAGTAGCAAACACTGTTAACCCTTTCCTGTACAGATACGTATTTTAATGCATGTGCGACCAGTGTAGATCCAGATCAGCCGGCACATCCGTGCCATCTGATCAGGATCTGCACTGGTTGCATTTTGGTCAGAAATAACCTAATGAATCAAAAAGCGAACAGTTTAGATCCTGATCAGACGGCACAGATGTGCCGGCTGATCTGGATCTAAACTGTTCGCCCTAGCATTAAAGGTGTATCTATACAGGAATGGGTTAATATCCAGATCAGTCTGCAAATGGAATACAATGACATTGGTTCATCTTCAAAGCAGTAGTTATCTTTTATTTTTAATGTCAAAAATGTAATTTTTCTTCCAGAAAGTTAAGGAAAACAAATATACACTTTTGTGAAAATGTCATGTCCTTTCACACTCTGTCTGTCAGCTATTTTGTAATTTTATATAATTTCTGTCTGCCCAAAATGAACAAGATCATTGTCTGATGTGGTATAAACAATGTTTTTTCTAAATGTGTTTTTGTCTGTTTTGAGCAAATCTGAAAAGAAGATTATAGAGGACATTTGTTTTTACCAGCGTAGGATAGAAATATGTTTCTGGATTTCATTGTAGCCACGAATCATACATATTTTTGGAGTTCAAGAGTAAATATATACACTGCGGACTCTTTATAACGCGCTTCGTTTAGATTCGTGCTCCATTATAACGCGGTCGTCCCGTGGATCCCCTACTTTTTTTCTTAGTCCATTTTTTACCATGAAACGGCAAAAAATCGAAACCGGAAGTCATTTTTGATCGTAAAACGGCAAATAAATCGAAACCGGAAGTCACAATTGTAACATGTACATAAGTGACGCACACATTTTATCCCTATAACAACCGTGTTTTAACACCTTTCCCAGTGACAGATATCAGCCCGAGGCAAACTTGTGAATGCTTACTTACTGTTTATCATTGATCAATTACTAAATTCGACTGTCTCTATAATTATGACATAATCCGCACAATTCAGAAAGAAACAAAAAATATTCCCAATCATGTTTTAAAACCTGTCGGTAGTTCATTGATGTACATTTTGCTTTGATCCGCCTTCCTGTTAATTTCATGGATGTTGCATTTTTTGACTATGGAGGTAAACAGCGATAATATCTGTCAATGAAATGCGACTTCAAAGAAAAATGTCGGCTCGTATCGAGACTGTGATGTTTTTTCGGCTCTGCTATGAAATCGTTTGATCTACAAGAAGTGTGTACGTGACATTTGGCATTTTTTAGGTGGTTTAAGTTAGTTGATGATGCAATAATACTGAAATATTATACTGGAGATAAAATTAGGATGTTATCATACATGTGATAACTGAAATGGGCCAAAACTGGAATTTAATTGAATTTTAGCTGGAATTTGGGTGTCAAAAACTGGAATTTTTTATCGACTTCAATTTCAGCGCGCGTTCGGCAAAATTTGATGAAAAACCTTTATATTTAGTGCGCGTTCTGCAAAATTTGATGAAAAACCTTTACATTTAAAACATTTTACAATGACATTGTTTTCTATTACTTTATTCATGACTACTCATCACATGTTGCTAACCTGTGGAGTTGAATTTACAACTTTTGCAACGTCCATATGTCCTAGAGTAATCGTATGTTTTGTCAAGTCATTTTTTCCTCCATAACATATTTTAAATTCAGCATTGCACCATTTGCAGAATGCATACTCCGGTCCTTTCATCCCTTTCCTCGCCCATTTAAATTCCTTCTCCATTCCAAATTATATTTTGTTTTTGCTTAAGCAACTTTTGGCTTGGATTCCGAGTCCCGAGCAGATGGGGAAAGCGCACGTTTAGGCATCTTTCACCATTATGCCAGAAAAGTGCAAGGCTGTCCATTTTATCATCCATCGTAACAAATAATATTCACTCAATTACAAAACGTGTTAATACAATTTTTGTTGATCAAAAAACTAATAAAATGTTTCGCCGATACTGTCCCTTTATTCGGATACTTACATCTGTTATTTTTAAACGAACTTCACAAGATACCGCTTATTGTTTAACTAGTCCGCTAATTGCATTCAGGTGGCAAATTAAACGCATCATAAACTTGTGATTTCGATAAGAATTGCCTGTGCAAACAACCAATTATCCAATTAACAACTTCATCGGTCAAGTGTCACCTAATTATCGCGTTAATCCTTTTAATGACACTGATTAAACGTTCGGCACGTTTTGATAAAGCCGTTATGTAGTCAAGTCCGAGATAAGGACGGTGTATCGGCTCGATTTTGGACTTTTATGGTTGACATTTTATTTATTTTTTACTTAAGGCGAAAAAGCGGGAATTCGATCTTTGAAAGCAGGAAACGGGATAAAGGCCCAAAAATCGGGAATTTTCAGTATCCCGGCGGGATATCACATGTATGTGTTATTTATAAATTATGGAATATGTTCACGATGGTTAGTGTTTTAATATTTATTTTTCATTTACGTTCGTAAATGTGAGAGTTTGTGTCATAAAAAAATAAAATATTTCTGCAGGCATCTAAACAAACTAGATATACGGTCTTTAATTCCATTACAATAATTTAAGGCCGATCCGATTTTGATCTTGGTGTTATTAGTCAGTCTCTTGCTGTTTTGCTTTTTTATTTGAAATTTGGTAATTATATGTTTTGTAAGAAATATTATTTGTCGAGTACAGTGTGGGGAATCATGACGTTACGTGGAATTATGCATAATCTCGTTAGTTGTGTATTAGGTAGTATATTTGCGCGAGAAAATCGGGTCATGTATTTTTCGCGGGAAAATCGGGACATGTATTTTGCGCGGGAAAATATAACGCGGTTTCACTTATTAACGCAGTCGGGATGATGGACCCGCAATACCGCGTTATAAAGAGTCTGCAGTGTATATGGAATATTATAACAGTATGCATTCTGTAGGTTCTTGTTGTAGGTTCTTGTTGTGTATGTAAACAATATCACGCGAGACTGAAGGTCGAGCGTGATCTGGTTTACATACGCAACGAGAAATAATACAAAGCTACAGACTGCATAGTGTCATAATGTTCCTCTTCTTATATGCCCTTCTCGCTCAAACAAATTTAAATAAACTAAACAACAAAATTTTAGTCAAGAACATGGTTTACATAATAGCAGAAATAAAAATAGTAACAGGATAGTAAATTTATGAATGGCGAAGAAAATTTATGAATGGTGTAAAAATATGTTAACAGTTGTAAAACTGAGACAGAAATTTCCTATTTAGGAGTTAATTGTGTGCCAGAAAATTACGACAAAATAGTTTGACGTAGTAAATAATTGTGCGAATTCATGTCCATGCAAATGTATGTTTTTTGTTTGTTTGTTTGTTTTGTTTTTTTTTTTTTTTTTTTTTTTGCTTGAAAAATTGTCCCAGCGAAATTAAATGATACCACAGTGACTGTGGAATGTTGTGTTGGGCCAAACAAGGCATTATTGTCTTCTGAAGTATGTGTTGTTGTGCAAAAGAAATAAATGAAATATGGATCAACTTTATAAAAAGTACAAAGAACAGTACATTTTAGAATTAAGAAAAACAGCATGCTGAATTGTGATAAATCATGAAATATTATTAAGAAGACACCAGAATTGGACATTCAACATTTAAAATACATTGTATGACAAATTGATTTAGAAAAATCCAGAAATGCTCTTCTGACAAGCATTATGCCTCAAAATTTTTATGATGCAGTTTATAATTTCATCAAAATTCAAACGCCTTCTTGAATCCTGAGAATTCAGAATCTTTCATCTGACGAGGTGCAAATTTTCTCATTGTTTGTTACTCTATTTCTATTATCCAATCAATAGTAATTGTTACTTCATGTAGCAGCCTGATAAGAAAGTTCAGTGTCATCTATCTTATAGAAGCTCACAAATTTACATATGGGATGACTGTCATTAAGGGTTAAATTAATTCGAGTGAGAGCATATTTCCCTGGAATAGAATGTCCAGAAAATTGCAGTTGACATTTCTGAAGGATATTGTGGAGACTGCATTATCTGCACTCTTATTAAGTTGTTTATTAGTGGTAGAGAGCAGCTGTCATTAGTGCTGTAAAACAGTTATTTAGTGAAAGTAGGGAGCAGTTTTTATAGTGTTACAGCTGAGATATTTGATGATCTTAGGGACTGTTTAATAGTGCTACAGCTGAGGTCTACATTGAAATAAAGAACAGTTCTTATAGTGGTACATCTTTATTGCTAGTAGGGAGCAGTTCATATAGTATGACAGCTGAGTTATTTATTGAAGTATGGAGCAGTGCATTATAATGTTACAGCTGAGTTATTTATTGATGGGTTATTGCATTATTGAAGGATAAGGGAGCAGTTTGTATAGTGTTGCATCTGAGTTGTTTACTCTTACAGCTGAGTTATTTATTGACGGTATTTCCCATGTAAATATTGCATTGAGCTACTGATAAAGAGTTGCAGATGTTCAAAATGTCCAAGTTATCTTTCATAAATTCCAGTTTGTGTTAAAGTTAAATTAAAGAGAACCTTGAATCTTACATATTTAGACAAACGATACATATAGCTATATAATGATTCAAGATTTTTGTAAAGTTTCATTGAACAGCATTTTGCCGTTATTGAGATTTTGATAATTTTCTTATTATCAATGAAAATGCAGGGGGATGAGTGTAGTGAGCCCTTAACAAACATTCGGGGAACACAAAGACATCATTTAGAATATTACGACAGATAAGTGTAATTAGTTAGCAAGTTTTTGCATGTTACTCCTTTGAGAAAACATGCTACCTTTGTTGTTCAGATCAGTTAGGGAGTGTGATAATTACTAGGAAATCTCCCAGTGATTGGAATGATAGCCATGGTGCATATTTTGGGTGGGTCCCAGTAGAGATCCTTGTCAATATTGATGTACAGATGCTAATATAATCTAGATACTGGCTGTGTGCAAACAGCTATTCAAGGAATGATGGTGGAGCTAAAGTAAGGTGTTAAACACTAGCTTCTTTTGACACTGCTTCTTCTGCTTTTCCAGATTCTATTTTCCAAGTTCATTAAACTGAAAACAAAAAATTATACAATATAATAATAATATAATAATATTGAAAAACAGACCTTTGTTTAAGAGTGCTGTCCATCTTTCTGTGTACACTATCTTGCTTGTCACAAGAGGATAGTTCCATAATTGTTTTGACTAGAGTTACCAAAACTTGTTTGTGGAAAGACCTTTATGCAAGGATGATCCATACTGATTTTGAGGTCACTTGTCATAGTCAAGGTCACAGAATCAAATAATGCCAAAATCTTGTCCACATGATTGTGCGACAGATGTGGACTGCACAGTCAGCAAAACTTGTTAAGCTCTTGATGTGAGGATGATATATGAAATTGATTTTGAGGTCAATTGGGTCAAATGTCAAGGTGACAGAATCAAATAATGCAAAAGTTTTATGTGAATCCCTTTACAGAAAACAAGTTATGTTCAAGACAGCAAAATCAACAGGGAAATAAATAAAACAAAAAACTTAACTATTTTTTTGCATCTTATACAAAAAGGCCCCATTTTAACTAAGAAGTTTGAATGTGCATGCAAGCTTGTCTTTTATTTTACTATAAAACTACATTTATGAATCCAGGGTAGTTCAGTTGTTGCCCATGTTTATGTTTTGCTGAGTAACATGACCTACCTCTACAAAATGCTCCATCTCGCTTCTCCCAACACTCCTCCCCACCACACTCCTCTTTGCTGGATTTTTTATGTTTAGCTGAGTATACCTACCTCCACATAACCCTACACCTCTCTTCTCCTATCACTCCTCCCCACCACACTCCTCTTTGCTTGATTTTTGATCCAAATTTAATTTTCTGCTTCCAAACTGCAAAACTATTCATTCTGTTTGGATACAAATGTTCTGTTTATCACAAATGTTGCAGTGTTATTGCAGATGCCTCATTAATCCCTAATCTCATTTAAAAATACTTAATTGTGCACAGGATAAAAGAAATGTCATTAGTTAAATGGAACACTCACTTGGTACCTCACAGCCTATTTAAACATGATTAATTAATGTACTTGAGTTGATGAAACTGATTACAATGGTTCTGGTTTTCATGTTTTTAATTCAGGAATTTCACAGTGAACTTAAACCAAATGGAAAACAACCATTTTATCAATGACCATGTAAAAATGTAATTTACAAAGGGTGTAATATGTAATTTACAAAGGGCTTATATGTGAAAATTTATCCTTGAGAAATCAGATGATACCAGATTACCTGTTTTGTTAGCATTGTTAACCTTTTTACTCCTTATATACATGTTTTATCGCATGTGCGAAAAGTGTAGATCCAGATCAGCACATTTGTGCCAGCTGATTAGGATCTGCACTGTTTGCTTTTTGATCTGAAATTTAATGACCTACAAAACCAAAAAGTGAAGAGTGCAGATCAGATGGCATGGATGTG
Source organism: Corbicula japonica (assembly GCA_038501625.1). Taxonomy (NCBI): domain Eukaryota; kingdom Metazoa; phylum Mollusca; class Bivalvia; order Venerida; family Cyrenidae; genus Corbicula; species Corbicula japonica. Next base: position 967,414 of record JAZAYU010000085.1, read on the forward strand.
TCAACTGATCTGGATCTACACTGTTCACCATGGGATAACAGCAATATCCCATGGAGTAAAGGGTCAATAGAAAGTTACCACCCACTAACTACTACCCCATTTAACTGATTGATTCAATGTGACTGGCATCATGAATTTTGACCAAGATGCAATTATAGCAATTCCAGATCAGACAGCACAGTTGTGTTTGCTGATCTGGATCTACTTTGGTTGCACATGCATAAAACACATATATAATTATTACGGTGTAATGGGTTAAGACAGTGTTAAGATAAAGAGCACACTTCCTGAGTTCTCTTCCCTTAAACCTGTTTCCAGTTTTATGCCAGTCTGCCAAAATGTTTTCAAACTTTGACCAACTAAACAGTAGTTAACAGTCTGTCTCATACAACTCCTAAACTTAAGCTTCTGTGACTTAAAATTGACCACCCCAAATGAAGAAAGTTAGAAAGTTTTGAAACTGTTTTCTCATTGACTTCTATGCAATTTTTAAAGGTTATTTTGTTGTTTCTATGTAACTTTGGGTAGCTGTAGGAGCCTTATAATGATGTACAATTAGTTGAAATTGCAAATTTGTTCTAGTGCTTCTGTGTCATACTGAATAATTCCCATATGCAATTAAAGTGGTAACTTCATTAAAATGTTGTGACCGATAAAGGGATTCTTTTGAGTACAAATATTGACTTCATTGGACTTGGTTTTTTTATGCTCTCCGTCAGTCTGTCAGTCCATCCATCAGTACGTCCCAATTCGTGTCCGGCCCATAACTTTTTTATTTGAAGTGGGATTTTAAAATTGTTTCACAGAACTGATCACCATAATGAGACGACGTGTCGTGCACAACATTTGGGTTGCTACCTTGAAGGTCAAGGTCACAGCATGACCTTGCAGCAAAATCATATCCAGCCCATAACTTCTTTATTTGAAGTTGGATTTCAAAATTATTTCGCAGAAATGATAACCATAATGAGACCATGTGTCGCGCGCAACATTTGGGTCGCTACCTTGAAGGTCAAGGTCACAGCATGACCTTGCAGCAAAATCGTGTCCGGCCTATAACTTTTTTATTTGAAGTCGGATTTTAAAATTATTTCACAGAAATGATCACCATAATGAGACGATGTATCGTGCGCAACATTTGGGTTGCTGCCTCGAAGGTCAAGGTCACAGCATGACTTTGCAGCAAAATCGTGTCAGACCAATAACTGTTTTATGTGATGTCAGATTTTAAAATTATTTCACTGAAATGATCACCGTAATGAGACAATGTGTTGCATGCAACATTTGGGTCTCTACCTTGAAAGTCAAGGTCACAGGATGACCTTGGAGCAAAATTGTGTCTGGCCTATAATATATTATTTATAGTTGGATTTAAAAATTATTCCACAGAAATGATCACCATTTCGGGGCGACATGTCACATAACATTAGGGTCTCTTCCTTGAAGGTCGAGGTCACAGCATGACCTTGAAGCTAAATCATGTCCGGTCCATAACTTTGTTATTTATAGTTGGATTTTAAAATCGTCTGATTTTATAGCACTACAGTGTTTTCAAAACTCACCTCAATAGTTATACAACTAACAGTGTTTGTGACAAAGTACCCATTCGGGGAGTATCACCCGTCTTCGACGGTCTCTTGTTTTTTCGAGACTGGTGATGAGAGGCTTACCTAAATTATTAATTCTTTACATCATAGGATATGGATGTTATCCCATTAGTGGAGAGTGTAGATCCAGATCAGCCAGCACATCTGTGTCTGATCAGGATCTGCTGTTTATGAGAATATTGTGCCAAATGCTTCAATTTGCCCTATGGCAGCAGTAGCTCATTCTTTTAATTATTTCCTCAAAATAGAAAAATATTCTCTATCTTCTTTGTCTGCTTTTAACTTAACTTGGTAAGAATGTTTACAGGATAAGATCTTTGTTAAGTTTGGTAGCCAGCCAGATTGCCTCCATCACAAGGGAGTTATGGCCCTTTAATTGGCAAAACTTAACCAATTTAGCAATATCTACTCTCTCAAGTGTGTATTTCGTGGCAGATTTGGCACTCTTGTTCATCTTTTTTTAAAGTATAGAATTCTAAAGTTACTTAATTTTTTTGTTAATCAAACTAGTATAATCACATCATTATATGTCTTATTGACAAGAAAAAACAATATTGGTACACGTAAACAATTACTATAAAAACGAAAGCATTGCAATATTACTAGCAAAAATGAAACAATAATGATATAAGCAGGATTTTGAGAACTGCTATTGTAATCAAGTTATCATCACCTATTATCTTTGATCATTTGTGTTCCTATTCAGAGGTCTGGCAGCCTGACATCAAATTGTTTGTTTTTTACATCAGATGGATAAAAACCCATTTCTAATCTAGCACTGATGGATTGGGCAAACATTTTCCCAACTCCAGGAACATCTAGGAAATGTTCTGTTTTGTTAGAATCAGATGTGTGTTGGCAAAAATAATCTTTTAATAAACTATTTGCACCTTGCAACACAGTAGGGGTAGAGGGGTGTCTGAAACATTTCTGAGTGATGGGGAGCCACCCATGTGTTATTACAGTGGTATAAATGTCAGTAAGTGCCGTTGTATTGTGCTTTGAAACAGAAACAGAAAATATTATAGTTAGTTTTAGTGCTTTATTTATCTCATGTTTAAGAAAGTGCCAATTAAAATACAATTCTTGGGAAAATGATTTCACTTGGTAATCAGTTACCAATGTCGTGTAATGGTGATCAGATTTATCAGGTTAGCCGCACAACCTTTTTTGGGGTTGTCCTTGCTTAGACTAAGCTCAGTTGGAAGCATCTTAGGATTTGCATGGCTAGGCACTGTGACCATACCAGTTTGATTCCCATCATTTAAAAGTAAGGTGAACTAGTTATTATTCTGTAAAGTTTAATTAACAGTTCAACAATTTCTTTTGCTACCTTTTACTCTTAGGCTTTATAGACTTTATTACTTTAACTTCAGACCTTTTATAATGCGGAAAAGCCAGGTTAATGGATACTTGTAGTTTATTATATTTTTTATAATTTTAACATTGTGTCTAGTCAAATGATTTACTTTACACCCACAGATCTGTAGGTGAATAAATAAATCACAAACATCAGAACTTGTTTGAAAAATGGAGGATAATTTGTCAGACACTGCAGTTGCAGATTCAAGTTTATAGTTATTACCTCTCAGCAGCCTTAAATTGATTGTTTAGACTTAATCCTTTCCCTACATCAGGGCTTATAAAGTCTAAGCCATTTAACCATTACTCCATATATACGCCTTTTTACCCATGGGGATGCAACCAGTGTAGATCCAGATCAGCCAGCACATCTGTGCCGTCTGATCAGGATCCGCACTGTTCGCTTTATGATTCATTTGGTTATTTGTGACCAAAATGTGACCAGTGCAGATCCTGATCAGACGGCACGGATATACCAGCTGATCTGGATCTACACTGGTCGCATGTGCGTAAAAATGAGTATATATGGCGGAAAGTTTTACGACAGCCCCAAACAAACTAACTCTCCAATGCCCAAGATTATAAACCTGAGCATGGAAACCAGTCTCAAATCACAAGCATCTGATTGGCTGAAATGGAGACCAATCGCAATTTCAGCCAATCAGATCCTTGAGATTTGAGACTGGTTTCCAATCTCAGCTTTATAACCTTCAGCCCGGGCCTTTCATGAAATCTTGCACCCTGACCTGGTTCTTGCTTTCTAGAAGTCTAATATCAGTAGCTTGTATAAAATTATAGCTCTGGCTTTCCAATACAAAACCTGAGGTAATACCTACTGAGATAAACCACCTACATATTCTGGACACCACATTTTCTTCCTTAAATTTATGAGAAATCTGTTAGATCATTTTGAATGAATAAAGTATTTAGGTCTGAAAGAATTATCAACAGTTACTGTTTCTGGAATCCTTTGCGAACAATCATATCACAAACATAGATATGATATCCAGAACCCAAATGTTCAAATGTCCAGGTATTGATACCTCATCCCAGTTTGATACATCCCTTGGAACAATACTTGAAACATCAATTACACCTCACTTGGAGTTCTGAGCTACCCCAGTGAGGAAATTATTTGCCAACACTTATTCAAGTTCGAGTTTAAACCTTGAATCTCTGTATTCAATCATAATGTAAATGATATTTGTTTTTAGAAAATAGAAAAAAACATGTATTTAAAATTTACCCATAGTTCAACATGAAATGGAAACTTTATTATTATTTTTGTTTGAGATTAATCTAAATATATGAAACAACTTCATCTATGTAAGAGGAAAGGAAATTAAAATAAAACAGGTCTATTTTTAAATCATGAAAATGGTGGCCACTCTAATAAAATTTCGAAAGTGTATTAATGCATTTCGGCACATTATCACCTTTTTCGACTTACAAAAAATGTCTGATCAGTTAGGACATTTTCTTATAAAACAAACACCCTAGATAATTACAAAATCTGATGAAAATTAACATAATTATGCTAAAAAAGGGGGGAATTCCCTTGAGACAGGTCTTTGGCATTAACAGCAATATATCATAATAGTGTGTGGTTATTGGCATGTCTAGGCTGAAAATTAAGTGCAAATGTATTGGGTGCCAATGAAGATGCATTATATTGTGATTTAATGTCTAGAATATTACCTATCTATTACAAAAACAACTGAAATCACAATTTTCATTACATATCTATTACAAAAACAACTAAAAAATGCAATTTTGGTTACATTTCTAATAGATGATTTCTATAACTATAATGTTTTTTTTATACTTTTGGCGAATGCTTCACTGTTACAATAAGAAATCCGTTATACTGTATAAGTACTAATATTGGCGGGGATTTAATTTTGGCGATATTGGCAGTCAGGGTCAGTTGCGCCAATATAAAACACCTCCAATAAAAATCCCCGTCAATTTAAAACACCGCCAATTTCAAATCTGGAAGGTAGATAACTAATTTACTTCGCAGTTTCCTCCCTTGATGAAGAAAGATTGTTGCATGTTTTTAAATTATGTATATTCTTTGAAACCTGAATAAAAACTTAAACAACACGAAACAAGAGTAAATGAATTTGTTTTTTTCTTTAGATATAGCCAGAAGGAGTGTTATTTGGCGCGTGTCGTCCATTCCTTTCAGTGGCACTTGTTTTGAACTTGAAATAAAGCATTATAGAATTATAGCTTTTGTACATGTAGTAAATTAAATTGAGTTTTTTTCAATATCTCATAGAAACCCGCTTTAAAATAATTAAATAATATTAAATCGAACAAGTACTAGGTAAACTTATGATGCGTCAACGAAAGGAATATAATTGGAATATCAAACAAAGCAATCAAGTACTGTATTAGGTAGCTGCGATAATGTTTTTACACTTAAAATTTAATAATAGAAAAAATGTGACGTTTACCTTTCTCTTCCATTGTCCAATGTCCGCCAGTTTTCATCAAGGGTTGTATTTTGGCAGTCTGGCTTATTAGCGCCAATATATGACCCCGCCAATGTAAAACACTTTAAAATACGCCAAAATTTGACACCGCCAAGCTATACAGTAATTGTTATACTATAATTATTTCCTATCAGAAATAATATTTTTACATACTCGAAAAAATGAAGAAACTATTTGACCAAACATGAAATGATGATGTTCTTTAAAAGAATTTGGTTAAGTTTCAATAAAAAATAAAACTTTTGTCTTATAAGATGAGTTTATTCTTTTTTCATCAAGCAATCAAATGTGAAGTTGGGAAATATTTGCAGTACAATTGTATTTTGAAGTTGCGTTTCTTTTTTCTTTGAGTATTGTTTAACCCTTAACTTCATATATACGCCTGTTTATAAGTGTGCAACCAGTATGAATCCAGATCAGCTAGCACATCCGTGCCGTCTGATTAGGATCTGCACTGTTTGTCTTTTAATCAGAAATTAATCAAAGAGTGTTCAGTGCAGATCCTGACAAACGGCCTGTATATGGAGGAAAATGTTCAATTATAAAACAAGAAATGTCTTTAAAAAACCCTGTATCATTGCATGGAGTATATGGTTGACCTTGACAGTAACTGTTGATTAATGTTCTTGTCCTACCAAAGCTAACCATGTATCACAGTAAAACCATATAGCGCTTTGTCTCTTATTGTATTGTCTTCAAGCATTTACTATGTGGTCATCTTCTGACTAGAAGGGGTCTTTGACATGGCTATATTCTGATATTCTTTGACAAACTAACTCAACTAGAAGAAGGTAATGATTTTTTGTTGAGTTCAAACTTACCTTGTAGGCTTTCTAAGTTTCAGCTCAGAGCCTACAGAGTTAATTACCGAGACTGTCCATAAACCATGCTTTTAGCCTGAAACCTTATATTGGTGTTTGATTGGACCAAATTAGGAGCAAACATATTATGCCAAAAGAAATGTACTCTTGTATAATTAACAAGATAATATTATATGATATAAATTAAGTACAATAATAATAGTAATCCAGCTCCAAAATATGTTACAGAAAGCTTTTAATTGCTTGTTTTGTGGACTTCTCTTTCATGGGAGAAAACAATATTATATTATAATCATAATTATGTTCCATATTACAAAATTTTGACTTCTCAAAAGCCAACCCTGATTTACTGGAGGACACCGGAAACATATTTAAAATCCAATTACACCGTTGCTGTTTCTTCATACTTAAATTTTGTCAAAATAACAAAGTGGAACCAAAACAGTTATCCAGTATTTTAGAAAATACCTATATCTACCTAATAATTACTTATCAATCACACTTTTTGCAATTGCATAAAAATTAATGACTGTTAATTAGATTAATTGATTTAGGAATTTTCTGTTACATTCTTCCAGCGATAACCGGAATTTTACAGTTTGGTTACAGCCATAACGTAACAGTCAGCTTTGAGATTCGGGATTTTTCTGACATGCATATTTCACTTTTTTTCACAGAACAAAGACTTTAACTTCAAATAACCTGCTTTACCATTATAAGGTTTCTAACAATGTTTAAAATTTGGAATTTCATTAAAACCTGTAATGGATAAAAGTGTATAAAGCTTTATTACAACAAACGCTCATCAACAGGCATTTTAATATTATTATGCCGATTTACATTACAAGTTTTAAAATCATGAAAAAAGCATACAAATTTTTACATTACGGGTGCCTGACAAGAAATCAGTGTCAGTTTTTGGAGGCTCAACATTTCTGCACATTCTAATATGTTATGGTTGTCCGTCCGGAAAACAGGATCAGTGGTGGAAAGGATATGTTTATTCGAAACAAGAAATATCTTCAAAAAAGATAAACGGCGTTGATGGAAAAGATTTTATATATAAGAAAGAAAGAAATAAAGAGCATGCAAAAATTTCGTCTGGTGATAATACGTCGATTAAAGAAGAATGTCTAACATTAACTGTACATTTATTCAGTTTCAATAAAATACCTCTTGTAGAGTTAGTACTAATGACGAATAAATGTTATTAAAATACAATAAATGAAAATAATAACAACTTGTTACAAGAGAGAAATCTACCAACTTTTATGTAAACTAACTTAAAAAAAGTGTCCCTCCCGAGTATTGAACCTGGGGCATCCGCTTGAGAGGCGAGTGTGATAACCACTACACCAAGGCGATTTGAATGTCTGGACTTGAAATTAACAATCAGTATCAAAGGAACTAGAAAGGAACCAGTAAGAACCAGAAATATCTGTACTTCTCTGTCGTTTTACACTGTGTATTGTACTCGAGTGTTTACCTGACACCCATGAATATTCCATATAAAATCGTATTTAAGCCATCAATTGACTTAACTGGTTATTTATACCGTAAATATCTTTTTCTCCAATACAAGTATCGCTTTTAAAAACGAAAATGCCCGAACATATAAGTGCCATGTAAATAGCTAACACACAATATAAAAATCGTTACGATAAGCATTAACGAGACCCACTAATAACCAATCAAAATAATCTATTTGATTTTCCTGCTGCATAATAAGTTTTATTAACAATATTTCATTGGTCGAAAAACTAGGTCAAAAGTGAGCTTAGACAGCTAACGCCGAAAAAAAAACATCAATTATACACTGAGTACATTTGAAAACGCACACCTTAAGTTTAATCAAATATCTCAAAAAACGATAAATGAATAACAGTCAAAATTACGGATCAGTACATTCAATATTTATTCATTTCATATGCAAAGTTTTATCAAAATCAGACAAGCATTTCATTAGAATTCATTTGCTCAATATCATAGTCATATTTCGAAAATCGCACAATTAATATCGTATGTGGCCACCCTGAACATCAATCAAGCTTTGACATCTTCGACGCATGGACAGAACTTTTTCTGCAATGCATCTCTGTGGAATATTGTCCCACTCTTCAATCAACGCTTGTCGGAGCTGAGCCAAATTTTCTGGGGGGTTAACACGTGCGTATACACGGCGTTTGAGCATATCCCAAATGTGTTCAATGGGTGACATGTCTGGTGATAAAGCTGGCCAGTCCAGTACATCTATACCGTTTGCGATGAAGTTGCGAGTTACATTTGCTGTGTGAGCTCGAGCACCATCATGCTGCAGAATTCCACCTCCTCTAGGAAAGTGTCGGTTCAAAAATGGAATAGCAACTGGTCTCAAAACATTATTGATATACACATTTGCAGTAACGTTTCTGTCAAAAATTACCAATGGTGTTCGTTGAAACTGGGTAACTCCTGCCCAAATGTGGAGAGAACCCCCACCCCATCTGTTAAACTCAATCGTACAAGCATCATACCGCTCGTTACGACGTCGCCAAACACGCTTCCGGCCATCCGCACGGCTCAGCTGAATGCGGGATTCGTCCGAAAACAGCACATGACCCCACTGCCTTCTTGTAAAGCGAATATGCGCACGTGCCCATCGAAGTCGATTTCGTCGATGCCTTGGAGTGAGTCGCTGTGCCTTGTGCGGTCTTCTTGCCTTCAGCCGGGCATTTCGAAGACGATTTCGGACAGTGTTAGGATGTATTCTGCGCCTAAAAAGAAACGTGCATCATTTAAAATTGGACAAAAATGATTTCATTTTTTATCACATAAAAAATTGAATTCGTATGAAATTAACGCGTATGCCACTTACCCACGAGTGCCTACTGTTCGTCTTGCGGAAGTTGCTGCTGGTAGGAACCGGTCACGTAGATGTGTAACCAACAAATACCGCTCCTGTCTGAGAGTTGTAACACGGGCCCTACCAGGTCGAACACGGTCACGCACAGTTCCAGTCTGCTGGTAACGAGCCACAAGCCGGGAAATTGTTGAATGGTGGCATCCAAACCGTCTTGCTATGGCACTTTTGGAACTTCCGGCAACAAACATTCCAATTGCCTGATTTCGGTCAACTTCACTTAGGCGTGCCATAATGATAAACGGATAGAATTAACTTTCGCTGTGTTTTTACTGTGTATTGGTTCATTGTGTTTCGATAAGCCGCTTTAATGCGCTCGAATAACCCGTGCATAAAATTGTCTCGTGCAATTCGGGAATTGTAAGGTTTCCTACATAGCACTAAGAAAGGACAATATTTGATTGATTGTTTTACCTCATATGCAAAGAAATGTTAGTAAATACCCCAATTATTAAATATGGTTAAACTCTGTCAATTCTAGGTATCAGAAATAATCATGGAAAACATGTGCGTTTTCAAATGTACTGAGTGTACTTATAATGTCTTGATTCAGGTTTTCAGTCTCTCCATAAAATGGTTTTTGTTTTTTACAGCAACAACTAAAAAAATTGATGTCAGTCTCTAAACTCAGTTACTGAGGGATATTGGTCTTGGGGGGAGATAAACCTCATGTTGGGGTCATTGGGCCAAAGGTCAAGGTCGCAGTGAATGTTCATTGAAGTTGGCTTTGATCAGTAACTGAAGAACAGTTTGACTTTTAGTCACCAAACTTGGTGTAAATATTGCTCCAGGTTCTTAATTTTGTATCTAAATGTCAAGGATACAGTATAAATTAGTTGAATATTGGTGTCTTACTCATAACTCATGAACAGTGAACCTGATATCACCAGACTTGGTATGGAGATTTTTTTTTCGGGGAAGTCAATGGCTTGTTTTGATTTGACATATCAATAGGGTAAGAACCTGTTTTTACAGAGTCTGCATCTAGACAATGCTCTTAACAAACATAATCATTTGTGTTGGCAGCATTTAATTCTCTGAAAACGAGTCTTTTATTTCATTTAAAGTTTACTGCTTTTTAATAGTTTCATATTTGTAGTTATTTCTGATAAACTGGTTTGATAGGTTAAATCTATTGCAGGAAATGCATTTTTTAAGGAATTCTTAATCGGCTGTTAATGTAAACTTCAAGAACTTAACATTTTAATCTTCAGTTAAGTATTGGAATATGTGAAAAGATTTTGTCAATATTTAATGTAACACCTGTAGGAGTTCAAAAGCCTTAGTCATATAGCTTAACTCATTCCTCCATAATACTGTAATGCCTTTATGGCTTGGGCAAAGTGTAAATCCATAGCAGCCAGCGTATAGGATTAACTGTAAGGGGAGATAACTGCAGTGGGGAGATTAAGTGCTGAGTCTGGCAGCCTGTGTGTTACCCCGGGTGTGTATCATGCTAGCCAACAATTTTCTCTGGTTTTTGTGATGCTGACAGCAGCCACATGTTTCCTTTCATTGCCAGCATAGTTTGATCCATTTTAAATGTGATAGAACATTTTATGATCTCCAATTAACTTATCTTAATATGATATATATCAGATATCCCGAAATCTTCCATTTAAGTATTACATAATGGCTGATATCTCAAACATTTGAACAGGTCTGTGTTTGCTGACATCAAAACACTTAAGCGTAAATGATGAGGTACAAAGATTTTATTATTTTGAGAATTTTATTGGTTTCTTAGGCCTGAGGTCTGATCCGAGGCTATAAGTTAATGGGTATGCTAAATAGAAAATTACCTTAAGTTCTAGTTACAGTTGTGATAAACTCTTCAGGATATGTAAGATTGAAATAATATTTATTTCTGTCCCGTCATGTTGCCAATCAAACACAGATGCATTTTATATTTCTTTCATCATGTGATTGACTGCTTCCTGGTGTGCAATGTGTTGGATGCTTTTGATTGTGAATAACTAAATAATTTTAAAGTTATTTGATTGAAACTAATGATTAACATCTAGATGGTACAGTCTGTCTCTTTGCAGAGTTGTTGCCCTTTGACTAAGGAGTTTTTGTTTTTTATGGGTACGGTAAGTCTTCATGCTCTTCTAACAGTAACATGGACTGAGCAGTTTAAATTGGAGTGACACTGTTTTCTCCTTTGTTGGAAATAATCTAATAAATTATATATTTTAGCTGGTTTTAGGGAATAAACTTGTTATGTATGTCAAACACAACAGAGGTTGTTGACAAAGTAAATATAAACTCTGGGCAATAGTGACATCTGTCCCCATGGCATCACAGAAAGTCACATATGTAAAGGCATGTCAATGAACATAAATATATTATATCCAACACCTATAAACCACCTAGTAAAGGAATAAAGCAATCCAGTTATCTACTTGAACTTTCAGATTTGTACCAAGGGGTCAATTTTTTGTTCAACAATATTACAAAGATGTTGAAGGTTACATCAGGATGTGTTTACTATGACCTTAGCTGTCAGAGCCACATTATCATTATGTAAACAAATAAATAAACAAAAAACACATACTCAGGTCTTCCATTCTGATAATCGGAAACTCACATAAAGTGGAAGTAAGCAATCTGAGGTAAGCCATTGTTAGTGTCTGATTAAATGTCTGATGCAGCCATAATAACTTAGGATAACTGGAATTACAATGGACCTTATCTACAAAAAGATCTATCCAATTTAGAATAAACTCTAAAAGGTTACAGTGCAGATGCAGGAAAATACATTCATCTGCAAACAATTTGATCTAGAACATTATTTTCATTCGCAGATATTATAAATCATGCGGTCTTTATATCAGATAGAAGTTATTTCAGCTCGCTTGCGCTGACTACATCTTTCTGGTTTTCAAGTTTCTAGATAACTCTAAAAGTTAAACATCTTCCAAGTGTTCACAAACAAAAGCTGAAAACTGGAAAATTAGTATACATAGACTAATTTTAAGTCATACTAATTTCTAAATTGGACTTATTTCTAAATAAAAATTAAACTTATTTCAGAAAAATTTCAAGTTAGACTAAGACTAATTTCTAGTTAGTACTGGAATAATTTCAGACTAATTTCTAGTTAATACTTAGACTAATTAGTAGTTAATATTTAGACTAATTTCAGGTTAATACTTAAAGTAATTAAAGTTAATACTAAGACTAATTTCTATTTAATACTTAGACTAATGTCTAGTTATAATTTTGACTAATGTCTAGTTAACATTTATACTAATTTATAGTCAAAACTTTGTCTACTTTCTAGTTAATACTTTGACTAATGTCTAGTTAATATTTAGACTAATTTATTTGGACTAATTTCTAGTCAATACTTAGACTAATTTCTAGTCAATACTTAGACTTTAATAATTTATTATTAAACATAATCAATTATACAGCTACCATGTGTTTACAAATAAAAGAAATTTGAAAACTGGAAAGATTTAGCCAGCGCAGGGACTAAAAATAGCTAGAAATAACTTCTATCAGATATAAAGAGTAAGAAAACATGTAGAAAATAACAGGTACTGACATAAGAATTTGTTGACTGTCATGTTTTTCATTAGGAATCTTCAGAGAAAATATAAAAATTATTCTTTTTGTTTGCCTAATTTGCTATTGAAAATAAATGTGTTTAATTTACCTGACTATATAGTGAAAGGTATGTATTGTAATGTAAATGTTGTTGATGCTGTGCTTGGCACTCGTAAATCCTATGCTTTGCATTATTTTAAGTGATAATTGAACTTGAAAAATATATTTTCTAACCAAAATAGCCAATAATGAGGGTTGATGACTTTACTGTATATACATATAATTTGTTTTAAAACTGCTTAGACTGGTCTTGCCGATTTGGATCTACACTGGTTACACATGCGATAACAATCTGTTATCTCTTAATTTTGACCAAAGCAAAGTGTCAGCCACTCTAAGGAACATCATTAATTTAATAGCAGTTCATTTGATTGGTATTGGCTAATTTTATTTCTTTTCATTTTTAAAGTAATTGATATAAAAGTTACCATAATTGTGTGGTTGATCATTTATTTATTTTTAAATTTATTAATATTTTAAACAAACAAAAGCAAAATGCTTTATGAATATAAATTAATTAGTTTACCGCCCAAGGAGTATTTCTAAGAACAGGATACAATTACATAAAAGACATCTTAGTGTGCACAAAATGGTTGCAAAGATTGATGCTTTTATTTGAAAAAAAGGCGAAAGCTATCTTAAAGGTACTTTTCCACATATCCGGAGGAAAATATTTAGTGTTTCCAAATATTAAAATTAATTATATAAAGTGTAGAAGACCTGTAAAAAAACGAAATTTGATGAAATATTCGTTCACAGTCAACATACAACTGAATATATTTAAAAGCCAAAGTTGTTATAGCGTTACTAACGCTTATGTTTATATGTTTGTATGCTTTTGCATGCAACATTGTTGAGCTGATGGGTGGGTTGGAGTTATTTCACCAAGACAATTTGTACTTGTTTTGTGATACGTTAACCTGTTGGGGCAAGTGTGAGGTTGGTGCACCCTAGAACCTGGTTTAAACCCCCAGTGGCAATTTGTTTTGCCACTGACCGTTCCAAGGCGGTATCCCCAAAGGTTCTCTTGTTTATTAATTGTTTGTGGCGTCCTATTTGAATTGACATACATATATAAAACATGCGCTCTCTCTCTCTCTTCCTCTCTTCTTTTTCGCTGCGTGGGGAGGCTGTGTTTTTTGAGTGTGGCGATTCCTGATATGCATATGTTGCTTTTTTTTTTAACTCACAACAGGTCCTCAAATGAACAGATTATTCCAAATTTGCTCCTGTTAAAGACATCGGTAATTATTTTGGTTGGCGGTCACTCGAATGTGGGGGATTAGGTATGAGGAAGTCATGACAAGAAACTGTAAAACAACTGTTACTGTATTCATTGAATCGTTGCAATTGAGGCCTGACTGCTTAATTTGTAAGTGTAATATGTTATGAGTTTACAAGTGAATGTAAATTTAAAACAAATGAAAACATTTTGTCACTTTTATTAAGAAACATTTTAACAGCAATGGAATTTGGCATTGTGTTAAGTTGATAATTTGTTAACAGTGATTGTAAAAATAGAAGTCTGCTGCGTTTATATAGGCATGCCATTTAACAATCAGACGGGCCTTATAAAAACATCCCTATTAAATGATGGCTTGATGTACCGTTATTAGTACAGTTGCACATGGTAAGCATGTATAATTATACAGTATAAATTTTGGAGGCTGTATGACCCTGAATAGGCTCCTTTAAGTTTGTGTGGTTGATTTATAGGATTCAGATCAATGGGAAATGCATTCATCACTCCAGTTGTATTGAAGATGTTAGAAATCCTTCATTTTCTTTGCAAAGAACATTGATAAATTTGGAAATCTTGTGCATGCTGGCTATTTTCTTTAAAAAGCATCATGTTTAATAAGATTGATTTCATTTAAAAAATCCCTCAAGATTTGCTGGGGCACTCATGTTAGACTAAACAGGGACAAACAATGAGGGTTGGCATTTATGCAACATTATGCACATGCAAGTAAAAAACTTTATTTTATACTTTCTGGTGAATTACAGAGTTTTCCCGGTGAAAAAAATTGGTATTTCACTGTTTTCAAACAGTGGAATATCATTTTTATTTTCACTGATTTTTCACATTGGTACCCAAACGCAAATATCATTCCTAATGAGAACGTTTAGAAAACGGGCTCAAATTTGTATATTTTGACGTCATGTCACGTCATAAACAAGTGCTTTTGGTGCCATTTCTTGCAACTTTCCTGTCAAATTCACGCAAATTTTGCACTTGAAGCATAAAATAAAAAGAAAATTTGTTTTTACTAGTAAAAGAAAGATATATTTCACTCGTGAAATCCGGAATTATGTATTTTCTCGAGTGGCTCCGCCACTCATGAAAATACGAATTCCGGAGCTCACTTGGTGAAATATATTTCTATCTTACACTGGTAAAAACAAATATCCTCTGTGTTACACCAACTCTCCAACTAAAACAATTAATAATACCCCTTCCTTAATAAACACCCCATTTATAATCATTTTCAGGGAAAATGAAAAATAGAAATGTCAAACAACAAAGGAAAAAAAGTGCATAAACTCATTAACTTAATAACTCTGGTGATTATGTTCATAAAAAGTGAAAATATTGAAATTCAGACTAGGAAGAACATATATAACACTTACCCAAAGGAATATTCTTCAAGTCATTTAATGTGAGCAAGTCTTACTTTTAATATAATTCTCTCCAATTGCAGATCTGGATTTTTATGGAATTCCTGGATTCTCGTGTTTTTGTGTTGTTTTTGACTGAATGAATTTTGCTCTGAAAAAGTGAGTTCATATTACATTTAAAAGAAATTTAAAGTACATAATTGTATATGTAAAATATAGAGGACCACAGGGAAGATTGGGCTTGCCCAACTGTGTTTCCTCTCTAAATAAAGTTATTATTATTATTATTATTATTATTTGTGTTTTGGCTTGCCCAACTGTGTTTCCTCTCTAAATAAAGTTATTATTATTATTATCATTATTATTATTATTGTTATTATTATTATTATTATTATTATTATTATTATTATTATTATTATTATTATTATTATTTGTTTTATGTATTCAGATAAATGAACCCTGGGTATCTGCAAAACTATAATATTTAAGACGTCGCAAACATTCAAATGGCGAAAACAGGCTTAAATTCCAAAAATTAATTTTGGGGAAAATACTTATTGCCATCTAGATTTTAGTAAAGAAATGTATTTAGCTAAGGATGTAGTTAATGTTTGCAAGCTCAATTTAGTCTAATTCATGTTCTATTTTTTAATTATTATCAAGCACATACTAAAACAAAAGAAAAACCGTTTGCATGAGAACTCTGAAATTCATGAACAATATACCAAAGCAACTCATACCTGAAATAAGTATATGCTGGTCTACAATGTATAGTGCCAATTCGCCAAAATAATGTTTAGGGTTTTCAAGAAATTCAAAGAAAACTTACTTCATGGTTCAAACTGAAAGTAGATTTCTTAACAAGAAAGGTTTAAAATACATAGATGGATAACATTTGATGAAAATGGAAAAATTAATGGAAGTAATTAATTTATTTTAATCTCATAAACTTAACAAAAAATCCTGTATTCAATGTATGAAATAGATATTTATACAAACTCTTATAATAAATGCAAAAATGTCTAAAATCTTATTTGTTGCAGTGTAAGTTGTGGTGTTTTCTAATTGAGTTGTACATCCTAGTTGTCTTTTTTAAATTTTGTGTAAAATCACATGCAAGCTAACAGTAATAATTGGGCTGTTTAAAAATAAAGAGGCTGGTTTGGGTTTTCCTGTTATAAAAATGTACAACAAACAGTTACTTCCATTTTCCTACTTTGCAAAGGTGTCTCATCATGCCCTTTAAAGATTTGTGAAGTTTCATCAAAATAGCACCATCCGTTAAAAAAATATTCTAAAATAATGTCAGGAGTGTGACAAAAAAGTGTGACTCTTTTCAAAATCACATTTGTTCAGAGTCTTCAGACCATTATTTTACAAAAAGCTTGAGTAAAGACAAGTTTTAGTGTTGTTTTAGTAAAATGTGCATTTATTAGGCATCAAATAATGATAAAATTGAGCATATTATACTTAAAGTAATCAAAATTTATGCTATTAAGTCAAGCGTGGTAGATTAGAAAATACCTCAAGAAAATGAATACATCTTTGCTTTATAAATTTTTAGGACTTAAAAGATTAATAGTACATAAGAAATGTTTTGTGTATCATTAAGTTTTATATTTCTAGATGCAATAATTATAATATTATCACCTCTACTGAAATTATATTTGTCTGCAGCTCCCTTCAGAAAATGTCAGCTAAATTTGTCAGGAGTGTGACATTATGCACATATTGCAATATTCTGTCAACATATCCTTTACATGAAAACAAGAGCATATTTTTTCCTAGAAGTCTATGTCATGTTTTTTTAAATTGTGACAAAAAGGAATGGCCTTAGTGAAACATTTTTGAGTACACTGCACTTATGTGGTTGTCAGGAGTGTGACACACTTTTTAAACAATATGAATTTTTTATCTTTATGCGATACCACAAGTTCTAAAGCACTTTTATTTGATGCTTCAACATGTATTTTAACAGAAATACACATTTACATAATACGAAACAGTAATACTTGTAATTTAAGCACATAAATTAAAATTCTTTGATTTATTTAATATTGGTCAAT
Organism: Corbicula japonica; assembly: GCA_038501625.1. Taxonomy (NCBI): domain Eukaryota; kingdom Metazoa; phylum Mollusca; class Bivalvia; order Venerida; family Cyrenidae; genus Corbicula; species Corbicula japonica. The sequence goes on from JAZAYU010000085.1 coordinate 984,904, forward strand.
AAAATAGAGGATACAACATGAGTGATCATTTTATACTGAAATTATTAAGCGAGTCATCTAAATCGATATAAAACGAGGCTTTTCCGAGTTTTATATCGATTTAGATGACGAGTTTAATAATTTCGGTATAAAATGAACACGAATGATGTATTCTATTTATCACATACCCTGAAATAACAAGCAAAACCCATGAATTGTGCCTTTCGATCGCCTTGTAGAGGGAAATTAAAACGTGTGTTATTCGGTCGTATCGAGTGATACATAAGCTAGTCCCCAAAGAATTTATCCTACCGTTTTCCCATTTGCAAAAATAAGTAAAAATAAAAAAATAAAATTAACTGCGCTAGAGTCTAGATAAAATAATCTACCACCAGTTATACGTTTCTGAAGTTGTGTTTAATTAAATAAATCGATTTACTGTATGACGTCATTTGTGTAAACTTTCATAGCGGCATTTGAAAACATTGAAATTTGCTGGATATAAACTCATATTTGGATTGAAAATGTGTTTCTAGAGTTTTTATTTTGTTTCGGGGATGTTTTAAGATCATACCGACGATGTTCTGAAAACAATGTCAGCGTCTGGGTCATTTTGTTTTTGATTTAAACGAAATGAAAATGGCTTTGTTGCTGTTGTTGAATTTCATCATAGACTTTCGGCGTATTTCTATCTTACGGAGTAAACAAGTTATATTTTCCATGGATATTATCAATATAAGGGATGCTTAAGTTACTTATAGAAGTTGATTGCTTGCCTGAAGTGGTCAGATGGCAAAAGTAAGTCATTTTCATAAATTTGTTATGATCGGTGATAACGCGGATGAATAGTGATTCGGCTACGATATATAACTAGTTATATATCAAAAATATATAACGAATGTTATTACACTCCCACACCGGAAGGTTGTGATAAAGCTCCATAAAATTTTTATTCTGCCACATATGAGTATAACTTGATTGCTTTTGCTCACTGTATAGACCGTACAAACATATGGACCAACCAGTTTGGACTTTTTATGAACTTAAATTCTTTACATTTTTTTCACTTCACTTGCAATTTTTCAAACGACAATATCTCAGCAACCAGTTGACCGATTAAAAAATCTTTTCAGTTCTATACTCAGTTTCAATAAACAAAAAAAAAACAGAATAACAAGTTTGGAATTTTTATGAACTTTAATTTTTCACTATTTTTTCACTTTTCCAGCCATTTTTTTTTAAACAGCCCAATTGCATTTTCAGTGTGTAATATATTTGCTTGAAAGTGGAATAAGTGTCTTCTTGAAATCTCTGTGATTCCTATTCTAGGAACTCTTTTATTCCATTTCAAAGTTCTGAGGCTTATACAATGCTATATGTAATGTATAAATAAATATATAGATGTTTGATGCACTATTGGTTTTATTGGACTCTTGTCAAAAAATAACCCAGAGGTGTAGAATTCCACTCGACCGCTCGGCATGGCGAGTAAATGATCCGTTGGGTCAAGTGAAGCGGCCGAAACACTCGACCGACAGGGCGAGTAAATTTTTCAGCTAAGCACATGTGTTTTCTTCAGAAAAATGAAATATTTTCACTTTGTTTACAAAATACAATTCGATTTCCGGTATTCGGTCGATTTCCGGTGTATTCGGAACATTTCTGATGTTAAGGTAACAGCAGCGATTTATTTTTATCCTCATTGGGTTTCCCAAATCAGAAGGAGGCTGCAGGTGCACGTATTTTCCCGCAATATGTCAAAATGTCGAAACAAATGAAGATAACATTTTTTACACAAGGTAGGGGTGATGATGAAAAGCGAGAGAGCGAGCGAGACAGTAAGAAAGAGATAGAACGAATAGAAAAACGAAAATTGCAACAGAAAGAGTATTTTATTTAAAATGTAAGGGTGAGTGTACTTTCTGTAAAGGCGAGTGCACTTACTCATTCACTTGACCTGCAGGGCGAGTGGGTCAAAGAAAATTTCTACACCTCTGTAACCTATTTTGATGAACGGATTTATGGATAAATGACTTCCAACTTTTTAACAGAACGTAGGTAACCAATAAATCTATCAATAGATGTCAGGTGTAGTTGCTACCCTTCTTTCTGTAAACAGATAAATGAAGACCAGAGACCATATTAATTGGTTTTCCACTTTCTACAAAAATAGCTTGCATACCCTTCCAATAACTCAATACATTTTTTTTTATAAAATAACATTTCACATAAAAATTAATTTCAGTTGCAATATATTTTAATTACTTAGACACCAGATTCTTAAAATACCAAAAAAAAGGGATATTTGACTTGCGGGGGCTATTTGACTAGGTTTCCAACAAAAAACATTATTTTCAAAACATATTTCCTAACTACTTTCTTACAAACTCTGATCTCTCTTGGATTTTAATAGATGTACATATCAATAATCATCCAATAATAGTTTACTGTAAATAAGAAGCATGACCAATAATTCATACAGAAAAATTTTAGATTTTTATCTGCTAATCAAACTTTCACAGAAGTGAATATAAAATATAATAAAACACATATAATTTATACCAGAACAACATCTAGCACCATCATTTTCCTCTCAATGCCCCTGGCAATTTTCATCATGGTATCCCATAAAACCTCACAGAAATGAAATAAGTTTCTTAAATAGTACATATTATATGTATTATTTTTCTGACATTTATTTGCCCTACCTCCCGTGCTGAAAAAAAGGTTACAGGCAAAACTGTCTTAACTTCTTCATTGCCATAATGTAGTTCCAACAGCCTTGCATGCAACCCTCATAATACTCAAGCACCATCCTGACAATTAGAGTAATTGATTTCCCTACACCCAAGCCAAAATAAAATCCATCCATTACCAAATGTACAGGTAAAGGTGTACACCAAAATATTTATTTTATCAACAAAAATTCTGCATAACTATCAAGGAAAACAGAAAAGTGCTGCACACCAGTCAAAGAAAAACAAGATTCCTTTCAATTTCAGAATTTCAGGACATAAAAAGTGCCTATTCATCAATGTGATGACTTGAAACAAATGGTTATGAGGTTATTTTTGTAATAGAGAGATACATCATAGTCATTACGGAATGATTGTCATGCAAGAAAGCTGCTGTCAAGAATCTGAGTATACAAAGATTTGGCAAAACCTTCAGGGTAATTTGTCAATTTTAGACAGATTGCTGAAAAACAGCTAATTTTTTCTTTCATCATGGACCTCAACGATTGTACAACAACAGATATTGGTGACTCTGGGACATAAGATTCAAATAAAATAATGCCAAAGATAGTGGACTTCGGTGTTGATGCCTTGAGCAATGAACATTTTTTTGTGTGCAAGTATTTAAGTATTAAATGGTAACCATGGACTCCAACCCCCACCCGCCACCCCAGACTCCCCAACAAACTTTCTTAACCCATTGTCAGAGTATTATGTGTGCTTCATAAAAGTTGTAATACATTCTTGTAATCAGCTAGCCTACCACAGTCTGGCATGAATTTTACATGTGCACCATTTGAATTATAGTTTGCATCTGTTTAATGAATGTTTTATCTCAAAGAAATGTGAATCTCAGTTCACAAGGGAGAGACATATTCTGTTCAACAATAACTGTGACGTCCCCAGTAAATGACAGATTTTGTCAATTGTGACCATGGTGCACATTGTAAATTCATAATTCTGAAACTATCACAATTGTCTATAAATATGATAAGACCATTACTGACTTTCAAAAAAATATTCACTCAGTAATATAGGCCTGTGCATGGTTCATAAGCACTGGATAAAACACATTTAACAGTTTATATAAACCTAACTCTTGTCCAATACAGAATTAAACCAATGACTGGCTATGTGTCAATGCCATGAACAACTCAATAAACAATCTTTAATGGCATCAGAGGTGTATAGATTTTGTTCACTTGTTGGCAGTCTGGAAGACACTTTTCTGGCACCGGCAGAAACTAGTCAATGAGAAATTAATACAAGAACATGTCTAGCTAATACAGAAAACATTACTCTGTTTATTTTGCTGATTTATTTACCAAACCATGACAACTTAACACAATAACAGGAAATCAGTTGGTCTGTGACAAATGGATTCGCAACAGACATGATTTTTAGGTGCATTTGCTCCTTCCTTAATGCTTTTTGGTTTAAAATAACTTGTTTTGACTGCCTGCAAATGGTTACAAAGTAGCACATTGTGAATTGCAGCCTTGTGAATTTCAGTGCAGCCAGAAAAAAGCTGTATTTTGTTTGGCCACTTAAAGATGCCAGTTAAAAATTGATGCCCTTATTTAAGAATTTTGATGTCAGTTGACACAACATTTATCTTTGATTGTTGATTATCTTTCACTGGACTTTGAAATGAATTATACCTTTTTAGTCATTAATAACCTAATTAATCTAAAAGCAAACATTGTAGATCCTGATAAGACAGCACCGATGTGCTAGCTGATCTGGATCTACAATGTTCAACAGCCATATCCCATGGAGTGAAGGGTTAATATTTGTAAGACAAGATCTTAATAGACAGGAGTTAATTTTGTGGTAAAGATACTGATTAAGTCTACATCGATTATAAAATATCTTCCCAATATTGTGTAATATCACTAGAGACTGTCTGTCCGATATAGGAGGTTTGATTGAAAAGATCACATAAAAGGTGAGACACCATTCAGTTTAAACAAATACCCTAAAATGTTTGAAAGAAGCAAAATCAAGCATAACATGGAACTATTTTTTATGGGTCAGTTGGTTTCTCTGAGTCTTGGTTTTGTAAAGAAATCAGAAAAATTTAACAGTTTATGCAACTTTATGGAACAATTATTTTTTGGGTCAGTTTGGCTCCCTCTGTCTGGGTTTCATAAAGAAATCGGAAAAAAATAAGCATTTTGTGCAATGTAACATGTCACTCAGTAATATTTTCAGTATTAGCAAAACATGTTCTTATATTAACATCTCGTCAACAATTTTCTGTTGGAGCCAGATGAAAATGTTCTGCTGACAACTTCTGTACAGAATCTATAGACCTTAAATGCTGATCAGTTCTTTTCTGATAAGGAGTTGTTATTGAGTTGTTCCCAACAGAGCAAAAATAACTGATATTGGTTTCATTATATTTCACAGACAAGATCAGTCAGGCCTAAGAATGTCGAACTGTTGATTATCTCTCTCAGTAGAGTTGTCCAGGGCTAGCTTCACCCTTCACTCCATATATACAGGTTTTATTGCATGTGTGACCAGTGTAGATCTGGATCAGCTGGCACATCTGTGCCAATTTAACACAGAAATAACCTAATGAGTCAAAAAGCGAACAGTGTACATGGATGAATCTACAGTGTTTGCCCATATCTCATGAAGTAAAGTGCAAAGCTCACAGTAGCCATGAATGGGAGGTTATTTCCCTTTACTTAACGCTTTCCTGTATAGACACACCTTTAGTGCTAGGGCGAACAGTTTAGATCCAGATCAGCCGGCACATCCGTGCTGTCTGATCAGGATCTAAACTGTTCGCTTCTTGATTCGTTAGGTTATTTCTGACCAAAATGTGACCAGTGCAGATCCTGATCAGATGGCAGGGATGTGCGGGCTGATCTGGATCTACACTGATCGCACATGCGTAAAAATGGGTATATATGGTGGAAAGGGTTAATGAGTTTTCACAGAATTTTGGCCTTTTGATTTTCTATATAGTATTAGTATTATTACCATTCTTGTTCTGACTTTTCCTCAGCAACCACCAGTTCACTGGAATTGTCTGACTTCCTCAGCAACCACCAGTTCACTGGAATTGTCTGACTTTTCCTCAGCAGCCACCAGTTCACTGGAATTATCTGATTTTTCTCAGCAACCACAAGTTCACTGGAATTGTTTGTCACTTTATTGGAAGCTTCACTAAGTAACAGAAGAGATGCGCGTAATATTATATTGTCAGCACTTTTTGGTTTGCTAAATTTGACAGTTATAACCCTTTTATTTTCTATAAAGCAAGATGTAGGACCATTGTGTCTGGTTTATTTCTCCCCTGCAATTTATAGTTGGAATTCAAAGATTTCTTTAGGGCATAGAATAAAATTTAATGAATAAAATTTAATGAAAATAACTTAATCCAGAGTTCACAAGTGAAATATAATATTTCTATCTTTCACTGGTAACAATAAAATTTCTGTTTATTTTATGCTTTCAATTTGTTTGGCAAAAAGAATGCAAACATGGCACAAAAAATGTTAGTATGTGAAGTTTTGTCAAGACTTTATATGCCCGAACTCCGACTTGTTTTCAAAACAATTCTATTCAGAATATTATGTGTGCACCAACTTATTAAAAAAAAAAACAGTGAAAAAAAAACTGATATTCCATATTTTAAAAACAGTGGAATACCACTTTTATTGCAAGAAACTTCTATAGTTTACTTATTATGCCAAAAAATTTCTATTCACTTTATTTTACCAAGAAACTTCTTTTCACTTTTTCACTTAGAAATCTCTATTATTCACTGGAATGCATAAAAATTAAAAAAAACAACAACAACACAAGTCATGCTTTTAAGTTGTCTTGCTAGTTTATAATATTAGGAGCTAGGTGTTCAGTTCAGAATCAATTATATTTTGATTTTTTTCTCCGTGCCACACAAGATTTTCAAAATTAATACAAGCTGCAGCAGCAAAGTTTTTTGTGAAGCAAGCTGTACAATTTCTAATATCTTCATGTTATTTGGAGAGATGAATGGATTTTCTTTTGATTAAAATCATATCAATCAGATGCACTGTAGAATACTTCTGGATTCTGCTTAATGATAGATGTAGTAATCTTGCAAGACTGTGCATTTTAAGATTTTTTATGCCCCACAATATATATTGGAGGGTGGGCAGTGTTGCACTTAACATCGGGGTAGGATGCAAGATTTCCAGAAAGGTTGTTTGTTTTATGCAGTCTGATGGTAGTTGTATAATAATTTCAAACTTTCTGGCCAAAACTTCCATCATTATTAAAATATACTGTAATCACCTTAAATCTTGGGACACCCTTATTTTTCTTGAAATTTATTATTTTTTACATCCCGATTTTTGGACACTTTTAGGATCGATATTTTTTGGTGTCCCTATGTTTTTACGACACTTTCAGATACAGTTTTTTTGCATTCTTTAATTTTGAGACACAAGATGTGCGCTTGATTCAGAGTAAATACTGTTTTTAGAATTTAGTGATTTCTTTTATTGTAGATATGAAGTTGAATCATTATCTTGACCATCAAGTTTTTAAATTTTCTCGATAAATTATAAAGTAATATAGTTATGAAAAACATATCCTATAATTTCAAAGTCAGATTTAGGTGGCATCCAACACATAACCGAAATATCAAAATCTATTTCGATGAACAGTGTTGCAGGCTTTTAGCAAGCTTTAAAATATATCAGTGTCAATGTATGTCTATTCACAGACATATTTCTTTGGAAAATGGTCTGATTATGTCAGAAACTGAATCATGGTTCTATAAATTATAGCATGTTACATCCATTTTTGATGGTGTTCAAGATTGAGGCAGTATTGATGCATAAATTGAATGCATTTTAAAGTTGCCTTTAATATTAAATTTGTTAAAGAGACAGTTTTGAATTTAGGAATAAGTTTACATTGAAAAGTATTTTTTGAAGCTAAGCACAGAACTGAAAAGATTTGTAAAATTGGTCTGCTGGTTGCTGAGATATTGTCAGTTTAATATTGATCCTAGTATATGCTTGCCACCATTTTGAGGTGACCAATGACATCATCAGTTTATGAGCACAAGTCAATTTTTCATTAATATTTTGTATTAGGGAAATAATTTTCAGAAAAAATTCACAGAAAATACTTAAAATAACATTGATAATTAACTAACAACAGTATTACACTAAAAACCTAATGTTATGTTTAGATTTTTGAAATTAAGTATTTATATTTGTGCACAAGAATTTATGATGTCATTGGTCACTATTCAAAATGGCTGCTTCCAATAGCATTAAATCAGCAACTTCAGACAGCCCTAGTTTTGCTGTTTATGGTCCGATTTTCAAAATTATTGCACTGAGGAAAAGAAATTTGTAGATCTTTGTAAATTTCCTGAATTCCCCTTTGATCTTAAGCACTTATTACTTATTCAATCTTAAAAATTATCTGTAGCAAATTTTAATAGAATAGTTTTTCAAAAAGTAATATTTCCATTAAACAATTTTATTAAGTACATACTTAAGTACAACATACTGTCCATCATAATTAATTTTTTAGAAAGACCTTCCATTTAGGACTTAGGATGATGGTGTTTATTAGATGTGATGGGATGTCCATAACAGGTGCATAATACTCAGGCTAGTGACACCACCACTAGCAGTTATTTATTCTCTACACCACTTTAAGAATTAAATCTCGCCTTCTGTTTGTCATTGTATCCTTTCCCAGACAATCTAGAGTTGCTGAATTTGACATTTCCAGATATTTAGGTGGGTGTTTCTGAAAAATGGGGTTTGTCCCTTTACTCCATTTAACACTTTTCTCCATATATACAAGATTTTTTGTGTGTACAACCAGTGTAGATCCAGATCAGCCATCATATCCATGTCATCTGATCTGGATCTGCAATTGTTGCACCTTGTTCATGAATAACCTAATGAATATAAAAGCTAAAAGTGTAGATCCCTATAAGAAGGCATAGATGTGCAGGCTGAAAATTAACACCCCACAAAAATGAATTATTTCACAGTGTAAGTCAGAAATGTTCTTATGTATTAATTTCTCATTGAGATACTTCCTGGAGGAACGTCAGTGCTGACAGAGAAGAGTCTCTCAGACTGACAGACACGACAGAACAAAATCTTTAGAACTTTGATGCTGATCAGTTTCTTTATGATAAAGAATTGTTATCTAGTGGTTTGTGACATTGACAAATAGCTGATATTGGCTGAGGCTTTTGAAAAAAATTGAAATGATTAAGTTCCCCCATACAGTCCACCACACATTCATTTTGTATTACAAATAGTTTCTTGAATAACCAGGAATAAAACTTGTTTGTATAAACAGGAATAGAACTTAGGGATAAATATATAATTTGATATTTATGTGCAATGAAAAGGATTAAAATTGAAGTATGAAATAAATCTATAACTTCGCCAAACTTGGCATGAACGTAGCCCGTTTTAAGATCTTGCACAAGATTTTATTTTGAGTCAAGGTCACTGATGCTAAAAATATAAGTTTGTTGTCTTGAAAATAACTCATACATGTATATCATTTTAACTATCTTCTATGGTATAAAACTGAAAAGATTGTATTTACAGTCAATGTCAAGGTCACTGGTTCTTAAAATAAAACTTCCTTGTATGGCCAATAACTTGCGGATTGTTTCAGGTATCTTCTTTGGTATAACTGCAGCATTTCTTTGTTTTATGAAATAATAAAATGGCAGATTTTTTTTACAATGGTATAAAATTTCTGGCATTTCCTTTTTTCTTTGGTATACAACTGCAGCATTCCTTTCTTTTTGGGCACAAAACTGTTGCATGCATTCCTTATACAGTCATGTATTATGGTATTAAACTGCAGCATTTCTTTTATGGTATAAAACTGCAGCTTTTTATATTTTAGTATAAATCTGCAAAATTCCTTTCTTAAATGGCATAAAATGCAGCATTTGTTATATTATGGTATAAAACTGCAGCATTTCTTATATTATGGTATAAAACTGCAGCATTTCTTATATTATGGTATAAAACTGCAGCATTTCTAATATTATGGTATAAAACTGCAGCATTTCTTTTATGTTGTATAACTACAGCATTAATCTTTGTTCTTTAGAATTAACTGCAGCATTTCTTTGTTATGTTGAATAAAACTGTAGAATTATTTCCTTATATGGTACAAAACTGAAGCCTTTTTTATACTAATTTTTATGCCCCCACAAAGTGGGAGGCCTATAGAGTAAATACCTGATACACAATTTTGTTACAAATGTTGTTGCAGCGGTGGTGCATCAGTGTCCTGAGGACACACTCACTAGTTTCTGTTACCTCTCACAATAAAATCCATATAGATTTAGCTGACTTATTTCCTTGTAGAATTCGTTTAATTCATATCCCTGCTTAAGTTGGTACCCAATCACAGCACAGTAGAGCAATTATTGTGAGGGCGATGTCTTACCACATGATATAAGGAAACCATATATACAGGAAATTACTACAGAAGTCCTTCAGTTGGTGGTTACGGAAAACATAAAAAACAATAAGACTGATTGCATTTATTTAAGTGGGCATACAATTTTGTTGGTTTCTGTAAAAGGCCATTATTGTGTTTTATTTCTGTTTTACAAGTATACATAAATTTAATTTCATTAATGAAGCATCCCACGAAATGCTAGAACATTCTGAATACCACAGCAGTATAAATGAATTTACAATTCTTTTAGATTTTACACAATACAAAATGTGTGTGTGCAGGTGTAAGTGGGGGGGGGGGGTGCTTTCAATAGGGTTGGTATGGTGCTTATATATATAAAAAACATAGAAACAAAGCAGTCAACCCTTTTCTACATGGGATATGGCTTTTATTATGTCTCCCTACTCCTCTGGGGGAGACATATTGTTTTTGCCCTGTCCGTCCGTCCGTCCGTCACTCTGTCTGTCCATCTGTCACACTTCGTTTCCGCTCAATAACTCGAGTACCCTTTGACCCAGAGCCTTCAAACTTCATAGGGTGATAGCCCTTATTGAGTAGAAGAACCCTATTGATTTTGGGGTCAGTAGGTCAAAGGTCAAGGTCACAGTGACCCGAAGAGTGAAAACCGTTTCCGCTCAATAACTCGAGTACCCTTTGACCCAGAGCCTTCAAACTTCATAGGGTGATGGCCCTTATTGAGTAGAAGAACCCTATTGATTTTGGGGTCAGTAGGTCAAAGGTCAAGGTCACAGTGACCCGAAGAGTGAAAACCGTTTCCGCTCAATAACTCGAGTACCCTTTGACCCAGAGCCTTCAAACTTCAAAGGGTGATAGCCCTTATTGAGTAGAGGACTCCTATTGATTATGGGATCAGTAGGTCAAAGGTCAAGGTCACAGGGGTCTGGGCACAGGGGGGAGACATGCGTTTTTCACAAAAAACATCTAGTTCTGTGAGCAGACAGTGTGGAATCAGCTGGGACATCCATGCTCATTTGGCATCAAATACTATTGCATGACAAATCTAGAATGGTGTGCTTCTCTTGGATTGCTTTTTACATAATATTTGCAAATAAATAGTATAATTAAATTGTGATTATTACAGGGTTACTGGAAAAAAAGTGTAAATATACATAGTGAATTATACCAATAGCAATTTTGTGAAAGCACAGACAGGATGTGCAGTCAGGCAGGATGTGCAAATAAGATGTAGAGGATATTTTTTCAGTGAGATTTCAGATTTATTTCATAGAGTGAATACTTACAAAAAACCAATATTCTTATAAGTATTTTAGATCAGGATCTATACTGTTCACATTTAGACTAATAAGGTTAGTTCAGACCAAGCAGCAAACAATTTAGAACCAGATCAGACAGAAAGGAAGTGCCAGCTGATCTGAATCTACACTGGTCACCCATGTGAAAAAACAGGCTTCGCGAAACTGCTGAAAACTTTGTCTGACATTCGGTCAGACAAACTTCCAACTCTTGTCTGACCGAAAGAAATTTTGTCTGACCGAATTTTTTTTCAAATATATATGTACTTTTGTTTGCTTATTAAATTAAAGACAGAACATCCTTTAAAGGTTTCTGTAACATTTTTATTCTCTTAACATAAGTTTATCCAGATTGATGGACTCTATCTGAAAATCAAAACATTCATAATTATCTTAACAGCCATCATCATAATTAGAGTCCTTATCACAAAACATGTCAATAGAGTATGTGGAAAAAGAATTGGATGGTCTGTATTCCACTGGACGTACATCAGAACTGGGTACAATTTCTTCAGTGTCATCAAATACTGTCTCATCGAAACTATTCTCATCGAAAAGTAACTTCAGGCGTCCATTTCTCCATTTCTTTAAACAAATTTACGCTGTTGGCGCTTAGACTCCTTATTGTTCCTATTCCTATATACTTATTCCTATTGTCTGATTTTGTTTATTTTTTATCAGTTTTTTTTCCTTTTTTTTTTCGCATGGTGTAGCGCCATCGTAATACCGCGAGAACGACATTATCTTTGTACATGGTCAAAGGTTGCATAATGGTAAATTTATCTAGAATTTGAAATGGCGAAACTCGTTTGACATTTTTTTTTATTTAAGGGAGAAAACTCGGTCTTGGTCTTGATCGGACTTGATAAATCCTGGTACTCGTGCCAGATGGATAGACTCTTACTCAGTCATTATCAGAAAATAAAGGACTGAATTGTGCCGGACATAAGGTCCGGAATTCGGAAAAATATTATCGGACCGGTCTGAGTTTAGCCGGACATGTCCGACGGTCCGGCAACTTTCGCAAAGCCTGAAAAAAGCATATTCCTGGATTAAATGATTAACATGCACACAGTTTTAGTGCTTGCATTTATCAGAAAATATGGAAAGTCATCTTGATAAATCTTTATATTTGATTGATAAGTTTTTAATCAATACGAAACTTGTTCATCACTCCATGTTACATGCACATATTTGGAAATGAACATTTTCTACAGAGAAAACATTGATGCATTTGGAAATCTGCGGCCTGCAGGATCATATTCAGAAAATAGGGTGAAAAAACTGAATGGAATTGAACTGAATTGAAGACCATATGTGTAAATGGTAACCCAATAAGCCATAATGACTTATATAATGACTTATGTTCAGAAATATTAAATATAAACTGTCATTGTCACATAAAGTACGGTTAATCTCCATTGTCAGGTAGAGTAATGTTCAAGATAAACTTGGACTGCAAGGTACAGTAATGTTCAAAAAAACTTAAATTGCCAGGTACAGTAATGTTCAGGATATACTTTCATTACAAGAAATAACAGTTCTCAAGATAAAAACTTATATTGCCAGGTAAAATAATGTTCAAGATAAACTTTGACTGCCATGTACCGTAATGTTAGCCTCACTGGGGTTGTGGGGGAGGTAAATCAAATCTTCATGCCATATTTTTATAGGGAATTGGTTAGCTGAACAACTGTGATGTCTACCAGCTGAGGGCTGAGCCTGTCATGAACAATTTACGCCCTTGTCTGGAACAAAATTAATCATGCATTAAGTTTAGAGTGAGAGTGAGAGAGAGAGTGCTAGACAAAAGCTTATTTTGCAGTTAAATAAAGATTCAGAATACATTGATATATCTCCTGGGACAATAATGTGTCAGCAGATTGTTTGGGCAAATTTATCCAAGACTGTCTGCATGCTATTGGCTTTAAATGTCGGGAAGTTTGATTGAAAGATCACAGAAAGGTAAGACGCTTTCTGTTAAATAGATGAATTGGAAATTTGAAAGCCACTGAAAATGATAAATAAGAAATTGTTGTATGGTAAATAAACAAGCAGTCACGAAATGTAATCTACTGTCCAGGATAAATAATAGTAATGCTCAAAGATAAACTTTCATTGCCAGTTACAGTTATTGCCAAGAAAACTTTCATTACAAGGTAGTGTTCAAGATCAACTTTTTATTTCCAGGTACATTAATGTTTAAGATTAATGTTCCTTATAAGGTACAGCAGTGTACAAAATAAACTTTTATTGTCAGATACAGCAAGATAAACTTTCATTGCCAGGAACAGTAATTTTCAAGATAAATATTAATTGCACATGAAATCGTGTTGAAGATAAATCTTCACTGATTAGTTCAGAAATGTTAAATATAAACTGTCATTGCCAGGTAAAGTAATCTAAATTTCCATTGCCAGGTACAGAAATGTTTAAAAAAAACTTTCATTGCCAGGTACAGCAATGTTCAGGATAAACTTTCATTACATGATACAGCATTTCTCAAGATAAACACATTGCCAGGTACAGTAATGCTCAAGATAAACTTGGACTGCGTGGTACAGTAATGCTCAAGATAAACAAATTGCCAGGTGTAGAGTAATGCTCAAAATAAACAAATTGCCAGGTAGAGTAATGCTCAAGATAAACAAATTTCCAGGTACAGTTAAATGCTCAAGATAAAAATATGTCCAGATACAGTAATGCTCAAGATAAACATGGACTGCCAGGTACAGTAATGCTCAAGATAAACATATTGCCAGATACAGTAATGCTCAAGATAAACTTGGACTGCCAAGTACAGTAATGTTCAAGATAAATTTATTGCCAAGTAGAGTAATGCTCAATATAAACATATTTCCAGGTAGAATCATGCTCAAGTTAAACTTTGACTGCTCTGTACAAGATAAATTTTGATTGCCTGGTTCATTAAGATACACTTCTATTGCAAGGTGATAACTTTTTATTCCCAGAAGAAGTGATGTTTAAGATAAACTTTCATTGCCATTGCAGCAGTGTTCAAGATACAAGTAACTGCTGTGGACAGTAAATGTTCTCGAAAATCTATCATTGCTAAGTGAAGTAATGATCAAGATAAATGTTCATTGCCAGATGAAGTACATTTGATTTTATTGCCAGATAGAGTAACTTACCAGAGTAACATAAATGAGCGGTCCTCAACATTGCCTCAATTCCTGAATATCCATCACCAGCATTGCAGCTTTAACCCTTTCATCCATATATAGGTGCCTTTAAGGCATATGGCATGGATGAACAGTGTAGATCCAGATCAGCCAGCACATAGGTGCCGTCTGATCAGGATCTGCAGTGTTTGCTTTTTAGCTCACCTGAGCCATAGGCTCATGGTGAGCTATTGTGACCCGTCTTTGTCCGGCGTCCGGCGTCCGTCAACAATTTCCTTTAAACAACATCTCCTCTGAAACCACTTGATGGATTTTAACCAAATTTGTCCTGAAGCATCCTGGCACTGATGTCTACAAAAGTTGTTCAAATCATGACCACAGGGTCAAGGTCACTGCTGCTAAAAATAGAAATTCAGTCTTTGCTCAATTACTTGAGTTTGCTTAGGGTTATTTACTCCAAACTTGATGTTTGGGTAGCTTATATCAAAAGGCAGCTTGGGGTTGCTACCCAGATGTCTGTGATCAAGGTCAAGGTCACTGTTGCTAAAAATAGAAATTCAGTCTTTGCTCAATTTCTTGAGTTTGCTTAGGCCTATTGACTCCAAACTTGGTGTATGGGTAGCTTATATCAAAAGGCAGCTTGATGTTGCTACCCAGGTGTCTGTGATCAAGGTCAAGGTCACTGTTGCTAAAAATAGAAATTCAGTCTTTGCTCAATAACTTGAGTTTGCTTAGGCCTATTGACACCAAACTTGGTGTATGGGTAGCTTATATCAAAAGGCAGCTTGGGGTTGCTACCCAGGTGTCTGTGATCAAGGTCAAGGTCACTGCTGCTTAAAATAGAAATTCAGTCTTTGCTCAATTACTTGAGTTTGCTTAGGCCTATTGACTCCAAACTTGGTTTATGGGTAGCTTATATCAAAAGGCAGCTTGAGGTTGCTACCCAGGTGTCTGTGATCAAGGTTAAGGTCACTGTTGCTAAAAATAGAAATTCAGTTTCTGCTTAATAACTTGAGTTTGCTTTGGCATATTGACTCCAAACTTGATGTATGGGTAGCTTATATCAAAAGGCAGCTTGGGGTTGCTACCCAGGTGTCTGTGATCAAGGTTAAGGTCACTGTTGCTAAAAATAGAAATTCAGTTTCTGCTAAATAACTTTAGTTTGCTTTGGCCTATTGACTCCAAACTTGGTATATGGATAGCTTATATCTAGAGGCAGCTTGAGTTACTACCCAGGTGTCTGTGATTAAGGTCAAGGTCACTGTAACTAAAAATAGAAATTCAGTTTCTACTTAATTACTTGAGATTGCTTTGGCATATTGACTCCAAACTTGGTATATACAAATTGGGATTGCTACCCATGTGTCTGTGATCAAGGTCAAGGTCACTGTTGCTAAAAATAAAAATTCAGTTTCATGCTCAGGTGAGCGATTCAGGGCCATCATGGCCCTCTTGTTGATGTATTAGGTTATTTCTGACAAAAATGCAACCAGTGCAGATCCTGATCAGATGGCACGGATGTGCCAGCTGATCTGGATCTACTCTGGTTTCGATTGCATAAAAATGCATATATATGGAGGAAAGGGTTAACACAAAGCTTTAAGTGGGTTTTTTTTACAGCAGAACAATTTGTTATATGAAGCACAGAAAATTATGTCAAATATTACAAACCATTAAACTAGAAAATTAAAGTCTTGCTGTATTCACAATTCTAATTATGTCTCCCCCCCTCTGGGGGAGACATATTGTTTTTGCCCTGTCCGTCTGTCCATCTGTCCATCTGTCACACTTCGTTTCCGCTCAATAACTCGAGTACCCTTTGACCCAGAGCCTTCAAACTTCATAGGATGATAGCCCTTATTGAGTAGAAGAACCCTATTGATTTTGGGGTCAGTAGGTCAAAGGTCAAGGTCACAGGGGCCCAAAGAGTGAAAAACGTTTCCGCTCAATAACTTGAGCACCCTTTGACCCAGAGCCTTCAAACTTCATAGGGTGATAGCCCTTATTGAGCAGAAGAACCCAATTGATTTTGGAGTCAGTAGGTCAAAGGTCAAGGTCACAGGGGCTGGAAGTGTGAAACCGTTTCCGCTCAATAACTCGAGTACCCTTTGACCCAGAGCATTCAAACTTCATAGGGTGATAGCCCTTATTGAGTAGAAGAACCCTATTGATTTTGGGGTCAGTAGGTCAAAGGTCAAGGTCACAGGGACCCGAAGTGTGAAAACCGTTTCCGCTCAATAACTCGAGTACCCTTTGACCCAGAGCCTTCAAACTTCATAGGGTGATAGCCCTTATTGAGTAGAAGAACCCTATTGAATAGGGGGTCAGTCTGTCAAAGGTCAATGTCACAGGGGCCTGGAGAGTGAAAACCATTTCCCCTCAATAACAGGAGTTCTATTTCACCTTATTGCCCTTATTGAGTAGAAGAACCCTATTTAATAAGAGTGAAAACCGTTTTCACTCAATAACAGGAGTTCTATTTCACCCAGAGCCTTCAAACTTCATACGATGGATGTCCTTATTGAGTAGAGGACTCCTATTGATTTTGGGGTCAGTAGGTCAAAGGTCAAGGTCACAGGGGCCCGATGAGTGAAAATGGTTTCCTCTCACTAACTGGAGTTTTATTTTACCTAGAGCCTTCAAACTTCATACGATGGTTGCTGTTATAGACTTGAAGAACCCTGTTGATTTTGGGGTATTTAGGCCAGAATTCAACATCACAGAGGCCCGTAGAGTTAATATATATATATATGCATGTTCATTATACCATAATAAATGACACAGGCTTCCGTTTCAAAACATTAATAATTATTGCAGTATTTATTATGCTATGATTATTGAAGCAATTCAAACCATGCAGAATGTCATTCATTGTGGGTGGCTTTCTTAGGGGATATGGAATGCTGTGTACTGTGTCTGTCTGCAGCATGGTTAGCTAGGCCCCGTAATTGTATGGCTATCGGTTATCTTTACATTAATTTTTATTTCTTATTCATATAATACATGCTGTTAGAGATGTAGAGAAGCTGTCGTGCTTTTAGCTTAGAATTTAAACTAAAGTGATATACAGGAATTAGCTGTGTATTGAGAAGGAAATGCTTGTTTAAAATCATGGAAAAAGTCATCAGAATGTGACCTATGGTTGATTCAATACAATCCTTTTTATAATGCTAAAATACCTAGAAAACTTGTAACTAGTGTCACAAACAGTGCCTGAAATATCATAACTGAAAAAAAGGTGCAGTGCCTGATATATCATAACTGAAAAAAATGAAAAAAGAATTTTGTTTACTTGAAGGGTATTGAATTGGGTCAGACTGTTTCTAATGGATTATTTCAGTGGCAAAAGTCATCTTTACCAATGCTGAAAAAGGCCAGTGAAAGACAAGGCATGCAGTGTGATTTATTTTGCTATTTTGAATGAGATATTTTATTATAAATTAGTCTGCAACCATAAAAACTGAGTTTGGAAATAATTAATTAAAATAAGATGAAAAAAAAGATAAAACAAGAAATGTTTGTAAAACCCCCAATATATGCCCCAAACACCAATTGGAAAGGTAATCTGCTGTTATATTATTGAAGGTCACTGTGACCTTGACCATTGATCTACTGACATCAAAATCATTAGGACCCGTCATCTACTTATGATGACAAACCTCCCTGCTAAATCTGAAGACTGTATGTGAAATCATTGTCTAGTTATTGATCAGACAAGGTTGGTTAGGAACAGGGACTGGCAGATTGAGCAACATTTGCAAAGTAATATACCACCACTTCTTCAAAGGGTGGGGAGGGAGTTGCAAAAATGTATATATTACATATGCTGGTTAAGGAAATGTTTATCCTTTAATCTAAATATACCTGTTCTATTACATGTAAGACTGTTGTAGAACCAGATCCCCTGGAAATTTTATGCCATCAGATCTGGATCTACACTGGTCGCTTCTTGATTAGAAACAATATAATTAATCAAAAGCCAACAGTGCTGATCCTGACAGCACATATGTCCCAGCTGATCAATGGATGTGTACTGTTCACCAATGGGACGACAGCCATATTTTATGGAGTAAAGGGTTAAAAATAGGTTTCTATGGTGCACTTACCTGACTTTTGCGCAACATGTTCTCAAGAACAAGCATGTACAAGTTGTCTTGGTGAATTAACGCAAATCCACTCAATGACTAATCAACAATGTTAATTTAACCCTTTCCTCCGTACTTTAACACCTTTATTGTGCGGGCGAACAGTTTAGATCAAGATCAGCTGGCACATCCGTGCCGTCACATCAGGATCTAAACTGTTGGCATTTTGATTCATTATGTTATTTCTGACCAAAATGCGACCAGTGCCGATCCTGATCAGATGGCACGGATGTGCTGGCTTATCTGGATCTACACTGGTTGCACATGCGTAAAAAGGCGTATACGAGGGTTGTTCGGAAAGTTTTGAGACAAGGCCAATATCTAACGTTGGAGAAGATAAAATCAAACGAAAGTTTACTATGTATTACTTTAATACCTGATCTATTATGGTGTAAAATTTCACAACAATAGCTTCGTGTATACGAATGCTACAAAGAGTTAGGCACCGACACTACCAGTGACCCGGCGCACGCAACGACGTTGCCCGACGTTGCCGTTATTATATCAGTATATCAGTTAACATTTTATTAGGTGTGGTCGAACCTATATCGCAAACTTCTGCAACTTCTCTTACTGGTATGCGACGATCGCACTGAAGCAAGTTTTTGGCAATTGACAGTTTATCATTGATGACGGACGGGCGACCGCGCCTTTCCTTGTCTTTTGTTGACTTTATGCCATCCCGATACAACTTATGCCGTCTAAACATCAATGGCCGACTAACAGTGTGTCCGTTGTTTGCATGTTCTAGAAACTGCTTGGTTAATGTTGGCGTTTTCCCCAAGATTAACGCAAAACATAATAACACACGTTGTTCTTCTTTAAACGGTGTTTCCATAGTGGCTGCCTTGTCGCGCAGGTGTTACTATAACGATCTGAGATAACGACTTAAACAACTTGCGACAATGACGTACCGAAGTCAGAAGTAACGGCATAAAACATTCGCGACGGATGACGCAATTTTAGGGGCTCTTTTCATTCAGAAAGCAAAATTATAACAAGAAAATACGCCGTGCGCCAGGATGCGTGGACAGTTGTTGCTATGGAAACAATTATAGGCATAATAGTAACCTTACCACGTTTTAAAGTCCTTACTCAGATAAATTACATATTAAACTATAATTTATATTAAATATACTGCGCAGCAATAATTAGTTACAGAGAAAATCATAATGTCTCAAAACTTTCCGAACAACCCTCGTATATGAAGGAAAGGGTTAAATACAGTATCATCCAAAACACATCAGAGAAAAAGAAACTTATGTAATCAAAACTCTCTTCAAGAAATTGCCTAGCTCAACTAGTTTGATTAATATCACTGTTTCTTTATTTGAATGAATTGCAATATCTTCCCATTTTAAAATTGTAAAAACTGCAAACTGCTTTTGAATAGAAATTAATTTATTTGCCGCCTCCTGTGATTTTCAAAGAACAAGAAGCAATTACATGAAGAAAATCTTTGCGTTGGAAATAATACCGAATAAACTGCTTGCATTTTATCAGAAAGCAGAAAGTGGTCTGAATTATTGTATTTGATTGATACGATTGTAATCGATAAGAAAAGCATTCATCACTCCAAATTACATGAAGATATTAGAAACTGTACAGCACATCTGTTTAAAATCTCAACAGTTTTCTTGGTTGGTGTTGAAGATCTGCAATCACAGGAAATTCGCCAGCAGTATAAGATGTGTCATTACTAAATTAAATTATGTAAGTGAATGCATTAATAACGGTTAAAAATCTTCTTTCTTTTGCAAGTTTACATATATGGTCATATTGCAGATTTGTGTATGCCTGAAATGTGCTTGTGATGTCATTGCCATTTTTTTTATAAAGTGGGTACATTTTGTAAAACAGAAATCCATTTAACAATTAATGTATAAATATATCTGAACCCCCACCCGACCCACCTCTGAGTAAATAAGAAGTACCTTTTATCTATAATCATATTCAGATATTCAAATATATATCTTTAATGTGTAAGAAGCAGAGTGGTGGTTAGGTATTTGGGGGGGGGGATACTAAAATATCGCCATAAATTGATATATCAAACTCAGAATGTAATGGTTTTATATCAGGAAATTTCATTGTGAAAGATTACGTAGGAGTTGGGAAAGAATTAAGTATACATCACTTGAAAAATATTCCCGGAAATTAAATGGATCATGTTGCCAACACCCACTTTCATGTTTTGTCATTCTGTAAAATGTGTTTTGCTTTGGTAAATAATTTAAGCCCCTGTCACTACCTATAAAACAAGTATGTAGTCACATTATTATCAGTTGTTTGTTCTTAAAAAGTTAAGAGCATGCCCTTGTGCCCCTCATTGTCATCACAGAATGATAATGCACAAAGTCTGCATTATTGTGGATCTACTGGACCTGCTTTTAGTGAAATGAATGCTAAGTGTTAACATATCTTATTCATTAAGCCCCTGCCATGAAATGTTAGAAGGACATATAGTATTAGCCCTGTTCGTGTGTTTGTGTGTCAGTGTCTGTGTGTTATGATGTTCGAAAATCGCAAAACCATGTCCGCTCTGTAATTTTGTTATTTCTTATTGGATTTTGAAATGACTTCGTATAAATGTTCACTATATCAAGACGGTGTGTTGCTTAAATACCCAGGCCTGTAGGTCCAAGGTCAAGGTCACTGTTACTAAAAATAGAATTTTCTTGTCCGGGCAGTAACTTCGTTATAAATGGAGTGATTTCAAAATAACTTGGCACAAATGTTCACCATGACAAGGCAGTGTGTCGTGACAGTACCCATGCCTGTAAGTCCAAGGTCAAAGTCACTCTTACAACCCAGTGCACTTAAGTGTCTCATAACAAGGCATAGCGGGGGCATCCATGTCCTATGGACACATTTCTAGTTTATATTATTTTGTTTGTTGTTTTGTTTGTATTTCATGCAAATGCTGATGTACACACTGGCTGCAAGCATCATGGGAGTGCAATGATTTCAGAATAATCAACAGGTTCTTATATCAGAATGATTTGTTCTTTCACTATTAGCAAGACAGCTTCTCCTATTAATTTTTCAAAGACAAGTTTGTTGGAGCCAGACTACTGACAAACTAGTCAACAAAATCTATAGACCTTTGATGCTGATGATTTCTTTTCTGATAGGAGCTGTTATTGAGTTGTTGGTGACATTGACAAATAGTCTATATTGGTTTAATTATATTGGACAAGAGTTTGGTCTCAGAATTTGATTGAAGTGATTTGATATGTTGACTTGTTAATCTCTTTTCATTTGGTTTTTGGATACTTATTTAAGCTAACATGAGTCCCTGGAAGGAATAGAGTGTTCCTAGCTGACAACATTCAAGTGCAGAGAATTGTCAAAGTCTATCAAAACTGGTTGATAACATTTTATTTCACATGTGCATACCAGGATGAAAGTGAAGGTTCTAAGTAATATAAAATAAAGAAGCTGATAGAACCTTTTTGCGATGATATCTTGGGGGAGGGGGGGGGGGGGGCATTTTGCAACATGATCTGTCTGTCCATAAGTGCATGTGTGTATATCTTTGGTTGGTGGGGGGAGCAGATGCCAGATGCCACTTTGTTCACTCTTTCCATTCATTAGTGCATAACTGTAGGTGTGTACGCGCATGCATGTTTACATGCGAATGCATTATACTGGTACTTTTAAAAACTATTGAAGAGATTTGAAAGAAAACTTGTAATATTGATAAATGGCAATAAGAGGATATGCAGTGCACAGAAACTAGATTTAGGTATTTAAGTATTAAATCATTAGAAAAAAGCTTGCCAAAATAGTTTCTAGTGTGAGACACCTTTGTCCTCAGATGTTGGTTTCTAGTGTGAGATTTTATTCAGATGTTAATTTCTAGTGTGAGACATCTTTGTCCTCAGATGTTAGTTTCTACTGTGAGATTGTTCTCAGATGTTAGTTTCTAGTGTGAGACATTTTGTCATCAGATGTTAGATTCTAGTGTTAGACACCTTTGTCCTCAGATGTTAGTTTCTACTTTGAGACACTTTTGTCCTTAAATGTTTGTTTCTAGTGTTGAGATTTCCTCAGATGTTAGTTTCTAGTGTGAGACATCTTTGTCCTCATATGTTAGTTTCTAGTGTGAGAAACCTTTGTCCTCAGATATTAGTTTCTAGTGTAAAACTCCTTTGTCCTCAGATGTGCCAATTGGAGCAGTTGGTGCTCTTTTACTCTCAGGTAGTTCCTGGAAGCACCTTTATCAAATTTGCCAACTGATATAATTGATGCACCTTTATTTTCAGATAATTCTAGACAATAAAACTAAAGGAGTACCATAATGCTAAGGGAGGGGGGGGGATGTTAAATGGATGGGTCAGTGTCACTCACTGGGCCGACATTCTAAGTTATATGATATCGACATTCTAACTTATATGATATGTTTACTTTGAGTAGAACTCCCTTCTTACTGCAAAGGTTTGTACCATTTTTGCACTAAGGTGACGATAAATTGTATAACATCTGTTCAGTTTCTTTTAAATAATCTTGTAGCATAATTTAGTTCCTCTGACAAATGATTTATTGCAAATGAGAAGAGAATGAATTGAGACAAATTATCACTTAGCAGAGCAGATTTTTGTAGTGAAGGTCCATTACTTTGTTGCAAGATAGTTGTGGATTTATTATATGTAAGGATGGAAAGAATTACACAACAAACAGCAGTGGTGTTTTTTTTTTCAGTAGTCTGTTTGTAACATCCTCACTGATACCTGGTATCTTATGATACCAATAAATAACCATTTTAATTACAATCAAAGGACTGAGAGTGCTATATTACACATTGTGTACCAATCTGATTAAAATCATTTCCTGAAAACCGCTATGCTATCAGGATCTGATGACGAGTAACTAAAACGTGTTTTTATCACTAACCCTTTGAACCAATCAGATTGTCGCTAACAAAATGGCAAAAGTGAAAGTAAAAATAGTATTTTAAACCATGGAAAGTGTTGACAGCCTGCGTAAGACATATTTTACAGAAGAAATATGTGTTTATGTTGTATTGCATTCATTTCTAATGTAATGACATCTTCAGATCATTTGCGAGTGTAATTAGTTCTGCTTCCAGCATTGAAAATTTCTAAAAAAGTAATCGGGGAAAACTGCTATTACTTATGTACGGTGTCTGCGGGCCGTCATCAGATCTAAGATTTTATTAGATCTGACTTTAGTGAGATTGCATTGTGTACCTATCGTAAAATTCCTTTTAAACATCTCCAGGGATGTTTCATTTTCTGGAAGGGGGCAATTATATTTTATATTAATTATTTTTATTCTTATACTAAATTCTGAAAGATATTAGATAAACAGATTTTTTCTCTAAAAATATCATTGGGGCATTTATTAGGGGCAGGGCATTTAAAGCGAATTTTACAGTATTTCAGGTGTTTTGAGATAATATATCAAAAAAAGTTTAATACATGTATCATGCATATATGCTATGCACAGGTTTTAAATCGTGTCAGTATATTAAATAACTTAGCAGTATTTTGTAAATTTCTTCCCAGAATTTTATATGATATTTAAGTTACGAACTAACTGCGAGCAATCAAATCATGTTTTTGGCAATCAACTGCTGTACAGCAGAGTAACTGTCACGCCTGAGGCACAGGACAAAAATGAAAGAGATATACAGGAAATTAGCTCTGTATTGGGAAAGAAATATTTGTTTACAGCTGCGGAAATGAGTCGTCAGAATGTATCCTCTGGATGATTCAATACTCATTGCAATACGAAGCACAGAATCAGTGCCGGTGACAGTATGACATTCTAAGCAATTGTTCATGTACTTTATTGCGAATTATTCTTCGAGTTTAAATGGGAAAAATTGACTTATGGTTTGAAGAGAGTTGGCATGTTTTCAGGAGGCACTCCGCCTTAAAGTAAAAAAAATGCTTCTTCCAAATGCTGTGTTTAAAAAGGAGTCTATTATATTTTCTTCAAACCTGAAAGAATTTTCTAAATCTTTAAAGTAATAAGCTGACAGATTTGACATTTAAAATATTGATAATTTATGCAAATATATTTAAATTTAAACCACCATTTGCTTATTTAAATTAAATTGAATATTTTTTTGGTGATTTGAATGCTCATCTATGTTATATTGTGTTGAACTCTGAGTGGGTTGTAGTTGTCCATTGGATAAACACCTATCATCAGCCTAATATAAAAACCTCCTTCGAAGTTTTAAACTTACGAAATATCCACCTATCAGAATATGTTATTTCAACACATGACTTCAAGATACTTTTCTTATAGGCATAAAAGAGCAAAATTTTTAAACATTTTGTGCTAGTTTTTCTGTATATCTGTGTTGCCAAAGTCAGATTTGGTCAATAAGAGGTTTTGAATTATTAGGTCGACACTAGGTTCTTGAGTGTATATGATTTTTTAATAATAATTGGAAGTTTAAAACTTTTAATCACAAATGGTGTAAGTCTTGTTTCAAGACTTTAAAATTGCAGATTATTGCAGTCTGTGACACAACTTTCCATGTTAAGCTGCCAAAAAGGCTAAAAAACTAACTTTTCTATTGCAATAAACTTCAAAAAGGTTGCACAAGTTATACATACAGATGTGTCAATGGAGAGATTTTTACATGTATTCATACAATTTGCCATTATGGAATTTAATGATCTCTAGGGTTCCCAGGTGGGATATAACTGTAACACACATTAATTGTTCAGCAAGTTCTAATTGTTGCTTTGTGATGTAAAATGATTTATAAGTAAATTGATTATTCTGTTAGAATGCAACCCAATTATATGGTACATTTGTTTGGCCAACAGTTATAAATAATTAATTTTCTTTTATCTATGCACTTAGTTATGGCTCTTTGAATAGTATATTTTAGCATCCGTCTTGTGTACCCTCTATACTTCAGAGAATAGTCATCAACTTGTTGTGCACCATATATACTTCAGGGAGCAATCCATCAAGTTGTTCTGTACTCTCTATACTTCAGGGAGCAACCATCAGTTCCACTGATTTGGTGTTCACCACTGATTGTGAATAAATATTTATTTTCCAAACTTGTGATCTGTTCAAAGGTTGTCTTCCATATGAATGCACTGGGGAAGTAAAATCAAAGTCCAATGAAACTCCTATGATGTAAAAATGATTTACAATAATGATTTAACAGTTTATGTGACACTAAGTTATCTCTGTATCAAAAGCAACTAGAAGCATTCAACTTTGTACTATAAATAACACTTCGAGTCCAAGCTAAATCCAAAGACTTTTTTTTTTATTTTGTTATCAGAATGATATTCCAAGTTTGTAGGAAGATCTAAGAATGTCCAGGTCACATGTTCATACAACTTTCCAAAGTTTTCTTGCAGCCTCAACTGACATAAATGCTATCAAAACCTGGACATGAGTTAGAGTATTTTAACCCTTTCCTCCATATAAATGCCTTAATTACATGGGTGAACAGTGTAGATCCAGATCAGATGTGCCATCCATGCCATCTGATCAGGATCTAAACTGTTTGCTTTTTGATTTGTTAGGTTATTTCTGACCAATATGCAACCAGTGTAGATCCTGATCAGACGGCACATGCGTAAAAACACATATTTATGGAGGAAAGGCTTAAAAAAAGAAAAACCTTGCTATTTTGTGAGGGCAGCTGATGCCAAACTTGATGAGATTCTTTCTATAAATTATTGACATCGCAAAGATTTGTAATGGTTCTTTTGTTATTAATGATTGGAAATCAACTAAGTGGCAAAACTGAGAGTATTCTTGCATACAAGATCAGATTTTCCCATATTATCACACCATGTAAGACAAAATTAATGCCTGAACTTAGTAATGAAATGAATTCATAAATAAATAAAACAACAAATTAATGGAAGTATGACACGGGACTAGTATGATCCATCTATCTGGGCCCTTCATAACATTATTGGATCGTTAAATTGCGTTTTAAAGTGTCAATAAATTGTAAAACAATTACTCAAAAAACTTTTTACGTGTCAAAATAAACTGAATGAGATGACAATGATACTGTTTGGTAAAATGTGACCTCTTCTGACTTTAATGCACGGACTTAATTGTCTTTACAGTTTTGAAGAAACATTAAAAATATTCCAAAAGAAATTCGACAGTAATCACTAATTTTGTTTCCTTTTTGAATATAATTATTCAATACCTCAAATTTATATAAATAGCGATACGGTAATTTAATACCAAGTGTAGGTCCATTTGAACATTACCACGTTTTGGATACGTATAAGGAAATTTATGGTTTAATTTTAGCTTAGGTTTTAAATTCGCACACTTGCCCGAGCGCGAAATACTCGAAAATTAAAACATCGCTAAATAAAATGATACCACGGTACACACTTTGCAAGTGAAATACATTGTACTGCTGTAGTGTAATACATGGCCACATTGAAGCTGCAATTTTTATTTAAAATAAAATTATTTAAAATGATATATTTGTTGAAGAAAATTACTACTTGTAAATTGAATAGTATATGGCTTGTAATCCTATAAACTTTAATTTTTATGTACAGGTTGTATTGCACATGCAATCAGTGTAGATCTGTCTAATCTGCATCTACACTGTCAGCTTATTTATCAGAAACAACCTAATGAATCTAAATGTAAACAGTGTAGATCTTGATCAGATGGCATGGGTGTACTGGCTGATCTGGATCTGCACTGTTTGCCCATGTGATTAAGGGCATATCTAAAGAGTAAAGTAATGTTTGTTTGTTTCAGGTGAGTCAGCATCCTCACCAAGGATTACGGAGCTGGGGAGCTGAGGCTATAACACATCTCATACAAGCCGCTCTGGCCTACAAACATCAGCCACCACTACCCTACAACTTGGTAACTACAGCTTTAACCCTTTCCTCCATATATACGCATTTTTACCCATGTGCGACCAATGTAGATCCAGATCAGCCAGCACATCCATGCCGTCTGATCAGGATCTGCACTGGTTGCATTTTGGTCAGAAATAACCTAAGGATTCAAAAAGCGAACAGTTTAGATCCTGATCAGAAGGCGGGGATGTGCCGGCTGATCTGGATCTAAACTGTTAGCCCACGCAATAAAGGTGTATCTATGGAGGAAAGGGTTAACTTAACAACAATCATCTACAATGAGCTTTTCTGACTTCTCAGGCTTGGTAAATATATTTAGGACAATGACAACATTTAGGAGAAGTTCAATACTTAGGCCCCCGCACAATGTTCGCTTTGAGATTCCTGGGTCATATGACATTGTAATGTAAGCTTAGAAAATTCATGCTGTTGGGCTGCCCAGTGGCCCTACTCTAGTGGGTTAATTTTGTTTTGTTTTAGATTCTGTATTGAACATGTCATTTTCTACCATTTGTGATAAACTTTATTCCAACTTAAAATTCAGATTTATCTGAACATTTACTTTACTGGTTGTCACCAATAAAATGTGAAGCAAAAAAAAAAATAGTATCAGAGTGAAAATATAAGTATCAGATTTCCAATTAAGAGGTACTGTCTCTGAGTTTATAAGAAGCTTTTATGTTGTGCAATCCTTTTGTTTCTTTGTGTTTAGTTCTACTTTTCATTGTATTTATTCAATATTCAGGTGGGCAATATATGGCCATTTAGTCCTCTTGTTAGAAAACTTGTTCAGATGAAACTTTACAACACCATTAGTTAATGGATTTAGAGACATAAATTCAGATTTAACAAGTGATTAAATTTGACAAATTGCAGTTTGGGTAGCAGTTTCAATTAACTGCACTGTATGGGCACCAAGTTAAGAATGAAACATGTTAAAGGCACAGAAGAGATAATTGTTCATCAGACTATCATTAAACTTGCTTAGTAAATTGATATTTCCATGTATTAGCATTGTTTTGTACACATGTTATATGCATTTTTAAGAGGGCCACAAGGGAGGTTAGTCTTTGGCTAATTGGGTCACCCTCTATAATAAAGTCTATTGAATTGAATTAGAATGATTATAATTGAAGATACCACAATAAATCTAATGCCTCAGAACTGCAGAACTACTGAGATTTTAATTTACTCTGATTCACAATCAAAGGCTTATGCCTATAAATTTCTTTTAAAGTGTAGGTTGCTACAAAGAAAGAAGAAAACAAAAACAGCTTAACAGACAAATAATATTAAAACGACTAATAAGGGCTATCACTCAAGACAACTATAACACTCACTGCCTGTTTATGCATGTGTGAACAGTGTAGATCCAGATCAGGATTTGCACTGTTTGCTGTTTGGCCAGAAATATCCAAATAAAGCAAACAGTGCAGATTCTGATGCGATGGCAAATATGACCAGTTGATCTGGATCTACACCGTTTGCCAATGTAATAAAGGAGGAAAGGGTTAACTAACAACTGATGTTAAAACTACGCTTTAATAAGGATTATCACTCAAGACAACTTATAATAATACACATAGAAAAAATGAATTGTGCAAAGATGTTTTTTTGCTTTGCAGAAACTTCAGTTGAGCATTTTGGGTCCCCTGCAGGATCTGTCAACCATCAGTCAACCAGATATCCGCCAGAAACAGCTGCAGTGTGTATTCCAAATTCTCCATGACAACGGGGATTCACTCAACCATGGTTGGCCTCTTATACTGGCTGTCATTGGCGCCCTCACCAATGATCAGGGGTAAGATAACTCATGGGAAAACTTGTGTTAAAAGATTGATTCTCCAGAAATACATTTCATGTTAAGATCACGTGGTGGTGGCACACTTTCATACAAGCAGACAGGCAGGTATTCACACACACAAACGTGCACATACTCATCCAATATGCAAAATTTAGTTGACAATTTCAACAGACAATCTGTGTTGAGTGAAAGATTTCCAGAAAGAGGGTTCATTTGGGACAGTCTTGGGTAGGTTCATGATAATTTTCAGCTTTCTGGCCAAAATCTCCATAAATTTCAGTATTGCTGTCCATAAAGAGGGTTCAAGTAATCCCACCTAACCTGCCTTTGAATTTGCCCCTGGACAATAGTATTGATAATATCATTTAGGGCTTTTCACTGGAAAAGGTTCCATTGGACAGTTGACGTAAATTCTTGAAATGACGTCATAAATTTTAGCACACAACATTACTTAACCATTTCCTCCATTGACACACCTTTATTGTGTGGGCGAACAGTGTAGATCCAGATCCAATCAAGATCTGCATTGTTTGCTTTTTGATTTGTTAGGATATTTCTGACCAAAATGCAACCAGTGCAGATCCTGATCAGATGGCATGGATGTGCCGGCTGATCCGGAACTACACTGGTTGCACATAAGTAAAAATGCATATCTCTGGAGGAAAGGGTTAATTAAAATGCATTATGCCTTAAAAATAGCATAATATTGTCAAACTTTTTAATAAAATTTCATAATTGTTATCAGAAAATAATACATAATTGTAAGTTCTCTTCAAATATAGTAATAACTAAACTGTAAAAAAATATGACCAAAGGTACCTTTTTCCGTTGTGTGCCCTATTTTATATTGGTTACATTAAATCATTTTGTAGAATTTCTTTAAAAATTCTTCTTGAATTGAAATGTGAAGTAAATGCTTCAGACACTTATTTTGTGAAAGATGTCCTTGTCCTCTTTGAAATTTCAGACTGGTCTCCTGATTAGTTTTATGATCTTGGGAAAAGTGGTCCTTGTCCTTTCTGGGAAGATAACATATCTCCTTTCTTAAACAGATTTCCAGATTATGTTATAATGCCATTATATACATTAAGAATACAAAATTAGCATCATTAAAAGTGATCAACATCCTCTAGAATCCTGCACTAAATGGCATTAAGACCTAATTGTAGTTTTCTATGTTAATTGGAGAGAGTTTCTTCTTTTTAATGTAAAATATCACATTAAGATCCATTGCCATCATACATTTTCTGAAAGGAGGGCGCTTATTATTTATTTTAATTATTTTTATTGTGTCGCCCTTTTGTAGCAAAGGTATACATAGGCATGGTTTTGTACGTCTGTCATGAAACGTTGGCTATAACTTTGCCATTTCTTAATATTTCTTTATTAAACTTTCAAATTATATTTCTTATGACAACATGCTCAAGATGATGCCAAATTCTTAAGGTCAAGGTCACATTTGATGGTGTTATGCTCCTTTTTGTGTTGCCCTTTCGAAGAAACGGCGATACATAGGGACCGCTTTGTCCGTCTGTCCGTCCGTCACGAAAACTTAACGTTGGCTATAACTTTGCCATTTCTTAATATTTCTTTATCAAACTTGCAAATTATATTGCTTATGAAAACACGCTCGAGATGATGCCAAATTCTCAAGGTCAAGGTTACATTTGATGGAGTTATGCCCCTTTTTGTACTTGGATTTGTACACGAAAACTTAACGTTGGCTGTGACTTTGTCATTTCTTAATATTTTTTCATCAAACTTTCAAATTATATTGCTGATGACAACACGCTCGAGATGATGCCTAATTCTCAAGGTCAAGGTCACATTTGATGGAGTTATGCCCCTTTTTGTACTTGGATTTTTAGCTCACCTGTCACATAGTGACAGGGTGAGCTTTTGTGATCACCCTTCGTCCGTCGTCCGTCCGTCGTACGTTCACAATTGTTGTCCGCACTCTAGCGGTCATAATTTTTATCTGATCTTCTTCAAACTTGGTCGGAATGTTTATCTCATTGATATCTAGATCAAGTTTGAAACTGGGTCATGTGACCTTAAAATCTAGGTCACTAGGTCAAATTACAGAAAAATCTTGTCCGCACTCTAGCAGTCTCAATTGTGTGATCTTCTTTAAACTTGGTCAGAATGTTTATCTCAATGATATCTAGATCAAGTTCGTACCTGGGTCATGTGACCCTAAAAACTAGGTCAGTAGGTCAATTTAAAGAAAAAGCTTGTCTGCACTGTAGAGGTCTTTATTTTGGTCCGATCTTTCTGAAACTTTGTCAGAATGTTTATCTCATTGATATCTAGGTCAAGTTTGAAACTGGGTCATGTGACCTTGAAATCTAGGTCACTTGGTCAAATTATATAAAAATCTTGTCTGCACTCTAGTGGTCTTCATTTTGGTGCAATCTTCTTTAAACTTGGTCAGAATGTTTATCTCAATGATATCTAGATCAAGTTCGTAACTGGGTCATGTGACCCTTAAAACTAGGTCAGTAGGTCAAATTAAGGAAAAAGCTTGTCTGCACTCTAGAGGTCTTAATTTTGGTTGGATCTTCTTCAAGCTTGGTCAGAAAGTATATTTCGATGATATCTAGGTCAAGTTTGAAACTGGGTTATGTGACCTTGAAATCTAGGTCACTAGGTCAAATTATATAAAAATCTTGTCTGCAATCTAGCGGTCTTAATTTTGGTCCGATCTTCTTCAAACTTGGTCAGAATGTTTATCTCAATGATATCTAGGTCAAGTTTGACAGGTGAGCGATTTAGGGCCAATTGGCCCTCTTGTTACATGATAACATAATGTTGGCCATAGCTTTGTGTTTTCTCAATATTTCTTCATGAAACTTTCTAATTATATTGCTCAAGACAACACACTCGTGATGATGACAAGTTGTTTTGGTCAAGATGGAGTTATGCCCCTTTTTGTACTTGCATTTTTCTTCCGACATTGTACCCGAGGGCGACACAAGTGTTCAACGGAACACCCATCTAGTATTGCTTATGGCAACACGGTCATGATGATGGTCACATTTGATTGAGTTATGCCCCTTTTTATGCCCCCGAAGGAAGGCATATAGTAATTGCACCGTCCTTCGTCCGAAATAATCTTGTTGTACTTGCATTTTCCGACAAACAACTAGAGGGCGACACAAGTGTTCAACTGAACACCCATCTAGTTGTAATATTACATTCTTAAGGATATTGGATAAAAACCCTTTCCTCCATAAATAGCCCTTTTATGCGTGTGCAACCAGTGTGGATTCAGACTAACCAGCACATCTCTGCCAATCTGATCAGGATCTGCACTGTTTGCTTTCTGGTCAGAAAAAAAACTTAAAAATAAAAAAAGTGAACAGTGCAGATCCTGATCAGATGGCACAGATGTGTTGGCTAATCTGGATCTACACTGTTCGCCAATGCGATACAGGCATGTATATGGAGGAAAGGGATAAATATGGATTAACTGATTATTTTCCTAAAAACTCACATGGGGGGGGCTTTTATTAGGGAGGGGCATTTAAAAGGAATTTTACAGTATATATCTTGTGTTTCTAGGAAAGGTCAATAATCCCGGAGATATATAACAGAAAACGAACAACATATGTTTACAGAGAAATCTTATACTTAATTTCCTTATTGGAAATTCGGTTAATTCCATCTACTCTACTTCCATTTGCAAAAAAGGAAAGTTTTCTATGAAACTGCTTTTGAATTTGTAAGGCAGATTTTAGAAGACTGCACATGTATTCCAATTTTGACTTCAAAACAGGCTTTTTTAGTTGCATTCAAACTTAAATACTATCACATCTGTCTTCAAATACCTGACTAAGGGGATGAATAATAACCTGTATATTCAATGATTTCATGGGTAAAGTCCTTTCCAAACATGATATTAATCTGTAGAATTCTTTCTACAAAGATATTACGAAAACATTTAAAAGTCTGGCAAATACACACTGTTACAAAAATAATATAGGGAACTGTTGTTGTCAGATCTAATGGATTTGCAAGATCTGGTTGAATAGTGTGGAGCCATGACCCTGGCTGATAGGTCAAGGTCACTCTTAGTCAACATTTAGAAAAAAAATTCATTTTTGGTTCACAACTTGACAAGAATAAACCCAAACTTGATTTATATGACTAAACCCTTTCCTCCATAGATACACCTTTATTGAATGGGCAAACAGTGTAGATCCAGATCAGCCGGCACATCAGTGCCATCTGATCAGGATCTGCACTGTTCACTTTTTGATTTGTTATGTTATTTCTGACTAAAATGCGACCAGTGCAGATCCTGATCAGATGGCATGGATATGCTAACTAATCTATATCTACACTGGTCACACATGCATAAAAATGCATACATATGGAGGAAAGGGTCAAATTGCTTAGGCAAACAGTGTAGATCCAGATCAGCTGGCACATCCTTGGCATATGAGGAGTCACATCCATGCCTTCTGATCTGATCTGCACTGTTTGCTACTTGGTCAGATACTAATCAGATGGCGCAGATGATCCATAACTTTCTACCTAAGTTATTAGCTTTAAACTTGGAATATACATGTACGCTCGTATATTCAACATCATTACCAACAAGACCCACAACTCTACTACAATATATTATTAAAAATAATTATTCCTGTTTGCGAGTGAATATTTGGCCATAGTTGTTGTACTTTTAAATTTCAAACGGCATATTTTAAAGAAATTTCTCAAAAAACAAATATATAAAAATAAATTATATCAAATAATTATAGTGCATAATATTTCAAAAGAATAGATTAGTTGAGCTTGCTGCCTCCTAAGAAAGCTCTTGTAAAACTACCTTATTCATGTAACCATGTTGCAGGTGGCCCCAAGGTTATAAAACTAGGAATGGAAACCAGTCTCAAATCTCAAGCGTCTGATTCTCTGAATAAGGTAATAAAATAAAATAATAAGATAATCAATAAGATGCTTGAGATTTGAGACTGGTTTCCAGTCACAGTTTTATAACATTCAGCCCAGATTTCTGTGCACACTTTAGATGGGATGATCTTTCAGGTTTAAATCTTGAAAGGTGTCAATTTTGATTATTATTATTATTATTATTATTATTATTATTATTATTATTAGGCCTAAAATAAAATATTGTTTGTTTCCCCATCCACGACCGACCCGTAAAAATCGGCGCGACCCGAAATATTTTATCGCCGAAACCTAAATGATATTTTTTTTATTTGGTACGTAAAACCTGGAGAAGAAAAATGCATTTTTTTTCGAATCATTTTGAGTACAAAACTGATCGCAAGTAAGTATTAGAACAGTCGGTGGTAATCAGACGCTTGGCAATAAACCTCGCGAAATGCGTAGGAACATCTGAAAAGTCCGACAGATTTTGCTTCCGTCCGGTAAAATGTCGCATGTCTTTGGTCTTTCTGTCGGGGGACTTTCAATCTAAAGGAAGCAACCTTTTTTTCTTCATAAACTCCGGTTATTTTTATATTTTATTAATTTTCATCTCACGGCAACAATAAAATTGAAGTCTAACAAAGTTTCATGGGATAAAAATGCGAATTCATTTGAAAGATAGGCGATCGGCAGTCGAAGTAAGTTATCTTTGATAAACCGGAAGAAGTGTAATAAATATAGTATTACATGTACATCTCATCTATTTTCTTGTTTGTTATAATGTATAAAAATGAATTCGTTCTAAGCAAAAACTGGTATTTTAAATTTTATTGGTGATATTTTGTTAAAACTGAAATAAAATTTTATACAAGTTTTACATTTTGTTTCAAACAAATGTACCAAAAAAGACAAAAACTAAATATTTAATCTCCATCGTTTGTCAGTCCGGCAGATTTTCTTACGGTCCGGCAGCCCGAATTTATTTTACCTTTCGCGAAGTCCGTAACCTAGGGACCATTCTATACTGAACAATAAATGTTTTGCAACTTTATGTTTTGCATGGAAGGGAAATAAAAAAGACAAATGGTACAAAAACATATGTTTTTATTAAATCCATAACAGAGACACAATGTAAACATAAAATTTTGTAGTAAGACAGTTTTCTAATGTGTTTTGACAACTTAAAATGTTCCTACGCCATCCGTGGAATTTCACAAATTTTCTACTTGAATTTCTCTCATCCAAAGAAAGCAGATCTATATCCAATCATTTTCGTCATTCTTTTTCAATCATTATTGATAAAAGCTTCAATTTGCATAAAAGATATTATGCTGAGACAATTATAGTTCTTTCATATTAGGATAGCTTTGTATCACTTGTTAACTTTCTTTGTTTTTAACTGTTAAAAAATGCAAAAGTTGCAAAACATTTTTTGTTGAGTATATTTGCGTCTGTGTTAAAAATGGAGTCACCCGTCGTTCGTTAATATCCAGGAAAAATTGTAGATTATCAACAAAGTTGACAATGTGTGACATTGATGGTGAAGTTGTTTAGCCTGTTAGTAAAAGGGAAATTGAAAGCAAAAGAATACCACCGACTGTCCTGTTTACAGCTCTTGATTTGCAAAGGAGTTAGAGTGTCCGGTTTCAAACCGTTTCATGTTAAGATTATTGCAACACTGAGGTGATCAGTACCTGAATATATCTTAATTAAAAAAAATAATTACAGTACTAAAAGTTTTGATAGTCAAAATGTGAAATTTGCATTAAATTGTTTTTCAGTTTTAAGTAATAAGGAATTATATTTCATTATTTATATAGCACTATTCCTGGGCAGGCTTATCACAAGGACGACTTTGTCATTTTTCATAAAAGCATTCATCTATAGTACATGTACATGTAAACTTAGTACCTAATAGTATATATTTAAATTTTATAGTGTTGGTATTCCCCTTGGATTTAATTCTAGAATATCTAAATGTGGATCATTATTAAAAAAATATCAAATAAAAAAAATATTTCGACCTACCTACCTACCCATACTAAATCTGCTTGGGTCGGGATGGGGAAACAAAGAATATTTTAAGTCTGGCCTTATTATTATTATTAAAGGAAGGTCATATTTTAATTGTAGTTTTGTTATTTTAGGATCAAGAATAATATACCTTGATAAAACATGACATTTAAATCATTTATATTATAAACCATTTGGTATTCTTATTACTGAAAGAAAAGTTCATATTTTTTATTGAAAGAAAAGTTTATCTTTTCCATGCTGAAATTGTGAGTAGAAATAACTGTTTTCAAGGATTTTATTTATTTAAAAAAAATAACTTGAAGATTTTCAATGAATACTCTTATTGTTCCCAGATTGTCAACACTTTTCTTTCAATTGTATACTTTTTATGTCCCCACAATTCACAGACGCTTCCAAGTCTGATTAAAATCCACTCAAACATTTTTGAATAGTTTCACTGAACACTGACAATTATGTCATTGACACTTCTGCCTTACTTATTGTGATTTATCAACCTTCATCAGATTTCAAGGTTAACGTATTTGCCCCAAGATTATAAAACTGAGATTGGAAGCCAGTCTCATATCTTAAGACCAGTCACCATTTCAGCCAATCATATGCTTTGAGTTTGAGACTGGTTATTGTTTTCAAGGGCAGGTTTTCTTCCAGCAGGTGCTATTGTTCTTGTTCTGTCAACAGATTGTGAATTCATTTAAAGTTCAATGGCAAGGAAGCCTCTGAATATGCGAATGGTAAACAGGAACCCTTGTTATATGCCGGCATGTTTGTAAGCGACAAATCAAACATATATGGCTTATGTAATTATGGAATCGGAAGTCTTGTAATTATTTCGGGAAAGGTTATTGTAGACAAGAATTTATATGATGCTGTCAATAACATGCATTTAAAGTTGGTTTTACAAATTTTTGTACAAAGCTCAACCCTTTACTCCATATATACACCTTATAATGCATGTGTGACCAGTGTAGATCCAGATCATCTGGCACATCCATGCCATCTGATCTGGATTTACACTGGTTGCATCTTGGTAAGAAATGATCTAATAAAGCTAAAAGTGAACAGTGCAGATCAGATGGCAAGTATGTGGCAGCTGATTTGGATCTACACTGTTCGCCCATGCAAAAAGGTATACACTGCAACTCCGTTATATCACAATCCGTTATATCGCGATATCCAAGATCTGTGGATCCCAATTTTGTGTACATTTAGATTGTATATGTTTGTTCATTCTTTGTAGGTGGTAAAAAAAGATCAAATTATTTAATCAATGTTGGCAACAATTTCACGAAACGCATGCTTTTTCCGTGTCGTATTACGTCATTATTGGCGAAGGCTGTATTTTGGTATCATTTAATTTCGCTGGCACGAAATTTCGCGCAATTGCCGAAAAAGACTGTTTGGCGCAGACGTTAATTCGCGCAAATCCAATTTTTCAAACAAAAAAAAATCTATTATCGATATTTTACCGACCCGTTATCAATACCTATTGCTTATTTGAACACGCGAGGTAATCATGTGTCAGTTGGCCCCCTGTCAATTACCACTTCCTTTGTTAGTCAATTATCCGACCGCTGTTTATTCGGCGCCTCTAATTGACACGCGACCCGTTTGATCCATCTATCTGGACCATTCATATTATAATTGGCATGTTAAATTTCGTACCCGTTTTATGGTCTAAGGTGTCAATTAATTGCGAAACAGTTACTCAAAAAAGTGTTGATATATTAAAAATGAGATGACAACGATACTGTGCGGTAAAACGTGACCTGACCTAAATGCGCAGACTAAATTCTCGTTCAAATTTTTGAAGTAACATTAAACATATTGCAAAAGAAATTCGACAGTTATAACTAATTTTATTTTCTTTCTTAACAAAATTATTCGATACTTCTAATTTTTATCAAATTGCGATACGGGCAACAATATATAAAGTGTAGGTCCATTTGGACATAGCACGTTTCGGATACGTATGTGAAACTTTTTGGTTAAATTTTAGCATAGGTTTTAAATTCGCGCACTGGCCCGAGCGCTAAATACGCGAAAATTAAGCCATCGCTAAATAAAATGATACCACAGTATATTACATTTTGTATGCAGAGATTTAAGAGGCGATGTACACGTTCACCAGCAGATACAATTTAACATCAAACAAATGAAAATAGATTAGAGTTGTTTTTTTTACAATTCTGTTGTTTCTGATTTGACATGAAACCCCCTTTGTGACGAACAATAGGTGCGAAAAACACCAAGCTGATACCGTGCGTACTGGCAGAAATTCGTTCACCAGACAAACTGCAAATTAGCGTCAATTAATGCAAGTTGCTAACCATAATAGACATGAGCAGGAAACAGCAAAAGCAAATAATTATTCTCCTTGTTTTAGCGCGATAATTTACTTATATCGTGCTCCATTTATATCGCGGTTGGCGGGCTTGGACCCCGAGGTCCGCGATATAATGGAGTTGCAGTGTATCTATGGTTTGAAATTTTTGTGCAAAGCTTAAATACTGGTGCATTATAAAGCTGTGAATTACTGGTTCTGCAGTTATTTATTTTCAAAAGTAATAATTATGGTGTAAAATGTGACAAATTTGTAATTTTGGTAAAATAGTTATGAGAACTGTCTGCAGACTGCAATAGTTCTCAACATTCATGAACATTTTTGCTAATTTATTTCTATAAATAACAGCAATTTGAAATGGAGAATTTTTTTTTCATGTTAATAAAGTTTAAAGGCATTTCAGACTTTGAAAGATCGGCCATTGGCTGTACATTGTTAATAATAGGAGGGGGTTCAGTGGGCTACCTCGAACATCTTATTTAGGTGGTAATATATTATTTTCATAGGGATAATAAATTTTTACCAGAAAATTGGAAATTATTGTGTAACTACCCTAAGATTGCCCTATATCCTGCATCCTAGCCCGATGTCAAAGATGGGAACACTATGACGCCTTTATTAGTCAGCTGATCTGGATCTGCATTGGTCGCACATGCATAAAAATGCATATAATTATATGGAGGAAATGGTTTAACAGGTTCTAACTAAGATTACTCAAGATTAATCTAAGTGTGAATGCACCTTAAAGATCAGCTGATTTACTTAACTACTTACCCCATGGGATATGGCTGTTATCCATAGGTCAACAGTGCAGATCCAGATCCATTGGCACATTTACATTCTACACTGTTTGCGTTTCAATTCATGTCGGGGTGGGGGTTCTGACTAAGAATTAAACTATGAAGATCCTGATCACTTGGCACACATGTACTGGGTGATTTGGATTTACACTGTTCATACAATGCAATAAAACCAATAGATTTGGAGTTAGTACTCGTATAATACAAGTGGGTTGGATATAAGTGTGCATAGATGTAATTAGTTATGGTGACATTTTTGGAAATCTTATATATATTTGATCAACAACTGTTTAATGATAAATATTCTATTAAATAGTTTTTTTATTAGTTTGGCACAAATTTATTACAATAATAAGATGTAACTTTATTAAATTCATCGCCTTGAAAACTTACAGAAAAACATAATAAAAAAGATAAGATTTTGTACTTTTATTGTTTCATATTCAAGTCAGTGACATTATCCTTTTACACCTTTGTGGTCTATACCAATATAAAATGATATACATATTTGTATTAGAAGATATTGTTATTTTTTGTAACACTATTATCATGTTACGTTTACTAGGACTGTGATATTTTTTAGATTTATCTAGATCTCAGAAGAAATTTCAGGAATGGTACATCAAAATTTACAGTACGAGTATGAAAACGCAGTATGTAACATTAAAGTGCTAATCAGCTATTCATAGTCGGCTAGAGGGTTATTTATCTTTGCACTACCCAAGCATCGATAGAAACATTGAGTATTTTTAATAAAAAATATATAATAAAACCTGCCCACCCGTCCCATTTTTTCCCCAAAATTTGGATGAAAATCTAGGAATTAATTTTCTGTTTCCTTAGAGTAGTAGGTGTCTTTAACTTCAGGGCGGGGAATCTTAGAAAGGGGTTTTACTGTACTGGTTTTTGGTTGTTTATTTCAGTGAGAAGTTGATTCAGACGGCTTTCCAGAGTTTACAGTTAGTAGTGACGGACTTCCTTCCCATCATACCTTGCTGTTACCTCCAGGTGGTCGTCGATGTTGCTGCCAAGTTTGGTCTACAGAAGCAGGAGCTGAACGTCAGCTTGACAGCTATCGGGTTGTTGGTAAGAGAACGTGATATGTTAACCTTTACTCCTTAGATACACCTTAATTGCTTGGGCAAACAGTGAAGATCCAGATCAGCTGACACATCCATGCAGTGCTGGCTGATCCGGATCTACATCCTTCACTTTTAGATACATCCTGGTCTGAAGGTTATAAAGCTGAGATTGCAAACCAGTTTCAAATCTCAAGCATCTGATTGGCTGAAATGGCGACTGGTCGCCATTTCAGCCAATCAGATGCTTGAGATTTGAGACTTGTTTCCATGCTCAGTTTTATAACCTTGGGCACAGGTTTCAGTAATATAATCTGTGTAATGATAACTATAAATTGTACTTGCTGTTTTGAGGTATTCAGTAGTTAATAGTACTTTTTTTCACAAGACATTTTTGTAAGTGCAGTAGTCTTTTGAAATTTCAACTGTATTAAACAAATTTTTGATGTGCAGTATCTGATGGGGGCATCCTTGGCGGAGTGGTTAAGGTTTCCGACTGAGAATCACTTGCCCATCACCGCTGTGAGTTGGAGACCTAGCAGGGTCAAGATCTTTCATGTGAGGAAGCTTGCCAGCTAGCTTGCTGAATGTTGGTTCTAACCAGGTGCCCGATAGGGCCTGAAAATTGTCCGGAGGGGCACCTGGGGTCTTCCTCCACCATGTAAAGCTGGTATTCCAAATGGGCCTAAGAAGCAATAAGCTTAGCATCTGCTGATGTTCTGGCCTCAAGTCTACATGAAATGAAAAAAAAAATTAAATATTAGACATAATGTTTGTAAAAGTGCAGTAGCACTCACAATTGGACATAATTTATGTTCTTAGCTAAAAGTGCAGTAAGCAAACAAGAGACAACAGCCCCGGTGCCATACAACTGAGAATGTACTTTTATCTTTTGGAAACAAGATATTTCTTTGTAAAATTCTAATAAATGAATAAAGTATGTTTAAACAGTCAGTAACTTCTTGCTCTTGCCAGGTCTCAAGTATTAATCTTGTCCAATTTATATGTCTGTAACAAATTGCATGGCAAAGGTTGCTGCTCTGAAGATGGTTGGACAATTTTTTTATAAGGTTTCATATTCTATTATGCTGCTGTAATCATTTTGTTAAAACAGACAAAGTACATCTAAACATGAATACAAGAGCTAGGACGAATGACAAAATAGTCCCATAATTTTTTGCATCATCCAGGCTTTTTTTAGCCAGAGGAGGGGCAGAACCAGAGGGTTCTTTTTTGGCAGCAATATTTAAGGAGGCCGAAAGCTAAACCATGAAACTTAAAAACAATCCACATTTTTTTTCAGGATTGCCCGAGTTAAATTAATCATCTGCTAAGCATTAATGACTTGTTTTAGTCCTGGACCCATGAAATAGCTAACTAAGAGCATGGTTGGATTTATTTAACATTGAAAAAAAGACCAAGACATGATTGGATTTATTTTACATTGACAACTAGCTAAGAGTATGGGTAGATAAATTTATTTGAAAACTTGCCATGAGCATGGTTGCATTTATTTTACATTGATTTCTTTTCAGTGGAACATTTCAGACTTTGTTTACCAAAACCGAGCAAGAATAAGGGAAGAGTTGGAGACAACGGTTGTCCAGGAAGGGGTAACAATCCCAGAGAAGTGTGAAGGGATGTCATCGTTTGATGGATTGTGGATGTGTCTGTTTACACGGCTTGGTGATTTATGCGTGGACGCCAGACCAGCAGTGAGAAAAAGTGCTGGGCAGACGTTGTTCTCGACCATATCTACACATGGTGGGCTACTGCAGCAACAGTCCTGGAAAAATGTCCTCTGGAATGTAGGTCCCTAATGTGTATTATTTACCCTTTCCTCCATATATACTCCTTAATAGATGGTCAAACAGTGTAGGTCCAGATCAGCCTGCTTATCAGTGTCATCTGATCAGGATGTCACTGTTCGCTTTTTGATTTATTTGGATATTTTATGACCAAAAGTGAACAGTGCAGATCTCTGATCAGATAGCATGAATGTGCTTGCCGACCTGGATCTACACTGTTAGCATATGGGAAGAAAGGAGTATATGGAGGAAAGGGTTAATAAACTGCTGAATAAGCCCAGTGTCGTGATTAAAAGAAATACGTAAACAAAAAAATAATGTTCTTGGTCATTGACAAGTTTGATAATAAAGCCTATCATAAATCCCACTGGCTGGTGACCATTTCCCAAAATCATAAACCTGAGATTAAAGACCAGTCACAGATCTCAAGCATTTAATTGGCTGAAATAGAGAAAAGTAGATTTTGTGTCAATGTGCCATTGATAATGTTCAACTTTAAAGGGAATTAAGTACCAAAGAACCATGCGAATCTACTGTAAACTTGTCCTGAAATGTGTTAGTACTGGTAAATAAATTTAATTGGACAAATATCATGTCGCCCTCATGTCTCAAAAGGTGTGGCGAATTATTCTCCCTTACTGGTTTGAAAAACTTGCCTGATCTGGGCACATGCATCACAAAAAAGTACACCTCATTGTCAGAAATTTGTTTAGGTACAGATTAGTTGCCCACATTAAAAATAACTTTAAGATCTCCTCAGACAGAAGCCAGAATTAGGAATTTTTTCCTATAATACACATTTTGAAATTTTGATGTCCCATTACACCAGATGCTTTGACAGTGATCAATGTAAACCAATTAAATACCTAAATAAAACCATTTAATGTACTTTAAGGCTAATCACTTAATGCCCCTTAATGCTTTACTCCTTCGATATGCATAGGTGAACAGATCCAGATCAGCTGGCACATCAACTTTTTAGATTCTTCTGATCAGATGGCACTGATGTGCCAGCTGATCTTGATCTACACTGTTTGCCCACTGTGCAAAAGTGTATATATGAAGTTAAGGAGTTAATCAAACTGGTTATTTTAAACAAAAAAAATTATTTCATCATTTGTCAAAATATTCCTTATGATTCCATTCTTCTTTGCCTAACAATGCAGCTTAATTTACCACACATTTTGATGGAAAAAAAACATCAGAAATTGAAAAAAAAATGATTTCAGTATGATCAATATTGAATCAGCATATCTTAATGTTCATCTAATGAAACAACACTATAGAATCATTAACAACAAAAGGATGATTTCCAATTTGTTGAAAGTTGGATGACAGAAAATCATTTCCATGCACTTTGATATTAAAATATGTCATATTTGACAAATGCCTTATGAAGCCATGGAAAAGGGAGAAAAAAATCATGTGCACAAAATTTCACTTTCTCAGTTTCTCATTTTGCATCTGTCCGTTAAAGGCAAGTTTGTTACATTCAATTTTAGTAAAAGTGATTCTATATTTTTTGCACAT
Organism: Corbicula japonica; assembly: GCA_038501625.1. Lineage (NCBI taxonomy): Eukaryota > Metazoa > Mollusca > Bivalvia > Venerida > Cyrenidae > Corbicula > Corbicula japonica. The sequence continues at coordinate 1,028,806 of JAZAYU010000085.1, forward strand.
TTTGCCTCTCCTAAAAGTTAAAAAATAAAACTCTTTGATTTGTTGTCAACTTTCTCACAATGTAATTTTGTGTTGAAAAATATGAAATGTGTATAGCAAAGTTATTGAAAACAATACGATTTCTGGGTTTTAATGCTTTTAATGACACTAGGTTAGGGATGTGTGTCATTTTTGTTACAAGAAAAATAACCTGGATTTACATTAAGACATATGATATATTCAGTATGAATATTCTTGGTGGCACTGTGTTCTTTTAAGAGCACATTTGCAGAAAAAAAGTCCCAAATGTGTTAGAAAAATTTTAAAGAAGCAAAATACCGTGTAATGGGTTATTTTCGCGAGCATAATATTTTCGCTATTTCGCGATTGTCGTGAATTCGCTTAAATAATAATCGCCAAAAATTCCCAACTTTACTTTCGCCAAGTTCACTTTATTGCTAGAATGTACGGTACGCCTGATCAAAACTGCCGTTTCTATTTCTTTATGTTCTAGGTAAATCAAGTATATTCCATTGTGCACAAATTAAGTATACTCTTCTGACAGATTAGATAAGTATCAATACAATTAACGAGTAGAAATCATTGGTATCGATGACAAGTGTCAAATCATGGGTAGATATTATTTCATACTTTAGAAATTCGCTGCATATACTATGCTTAACAAACAATGCAGATGAGCGATACTGAAGAAGTGTTTGAAATTGCTTTATAATCGTCCAAGCGGGCTAAAGGTTAATTATCGCTTCATAAAGATTATATCTGCAGTGGTCACTGTCATTATTCCGTAAATAAAAACATTATCACATTTGTTATTTAAACGGATGTCAGTTATGATACGGGCAATTTGATTTATAACAGTTTGATAAAATACCACTGTTAAATGCACAGCTTTCACACCATGGCAAACACTTCTTATAATTACCCAGTATACATAATTTTTACACCGGTACATTTGCTGGTACAGGATTACAAGAAATATAGCAATATGAATGCACTGGAACAGTTAAAACGCAAAAATTAATTTCTGCTGGCGCAAATTCGCTAAAATTACAACCGCGAAAATTTAATTATGACAAATCTCGCGAAAATTTTCAGTTGCGAAAATAACCCATTATACAGTATTCACTTTTATTTGAAAAGTATGTTTGTACATAATTGAACAGCAAAAAGAAGTTTATATAAAACACACTAAATCAGGGTAACTGTGTGCCGACTTTGATCATACATTACGAAATATTATTTAGGATGATTATCTAAAACAAAAATTGAGATATGAATGAATATCAGAGAATAACTAACAAATATTTGGTAAAAAATGTAACGGAAATGACAGGATATAACGGAAATGACTATTACTTTGAGGCTTTGCAAAGAGTTTTTAAATTCATAATTAAAGCTGATGAAAACCCACGTAACGGTAATGACGTACATAAAGGGTACAATCTAAAATTACAAAATTTATAGATGGTTTTCTTTACAAATATTTCTGTTTTAAATTCTTTCAAAACTGGAATAGTTCCTATACCTTTTTGGAATCAGTCAAATTAAGGACAAGTCCTTTTAAAGAAGCTTTGTCAAAGTTATACAAGGATTTATGTGTTGTAACGGAAATGACACCGAAACTCAGGGACACAAGTAAAAATCCAATTATATAATTCTATAATTTCAGATCCAGGGAATCTTGAATTCTCTGCTCTGGAAATCAAGATATAAATAGTAGCTATTGGCATAAGTGGAATAAAATCTTGTACATAATCATAAAACATTCTGATATCGACATTTTTATTTGATAACCTCCATACCAGGACAAGCCAAAAACGGGCTTTTCCAGCTTTAAATTGTTAAAAAAAATAAATAAAAACATTAATTAAGTTAACATAAGTATATGTACAATGGCGAACAGCATCAATATTATTAAATATGATGTGAATTTTAATTGCTGTCTCTCTGTTTTCTGAAAAAATATCCAGGACACATGATGTACGAAAAATATAAAATCACTGATGTATCATTTTTTTCAATTTAAATAAATCAAGACTTAGTGTGTGATGGGTATTTATGCTTTATTTCCTGTAAATAGAATTACTGATTTTATGTGATGGGCTCATAACAGGATAATATGTTAATTGATAATGTAAAATTGTTCTAAAGAATAATATGTCGTAAATGGTTAAACAAGATTGCATCATATTTTTTTCTTTCATTACAACTTTGGTTCTTTGAGAAACCTTTCAAGGATACAAATTGTAGTGAAAGAAATAAGAGATTCCATACTTAAAGTTTGTGAACAAAATGGAACTTTTAGAAAACACATCCTCATCATAATTTGTACATGTATTAAAAAGTTTTTGACTATTGAAATAAATAAAAAGGGGTTTATAAAATATTTAATAGTAGCTATTTTTTTTATTTTATTTCAGAATCTATTTCCATTGTTAAAACATCAGAATTTTGTTCCAGGATCTATTTCTATTGTTAAAAGATATTTTGTTCCAGGATCTATTTCCATTGTTAAAACATGGGAATTTTGTTCCAGGATATATTTCCATTGTTAAAACATGGGAATTTTTTTTCCAGGATCTATTTCCATTGTTAAAACATGGAATTTTGTTCCAGGTTCATTTGTAAAAACATTGATTTTTTGTTTCAGGTTCTGTTTCCATTGTTAGACAATGTTAAGAAATTATCCACATCAGCACCCACCACCAGGGATACGTCCACACAAGAGAACATATTGATACACCATTCCCGGGATACTGCAGAAAAACAGTGGGCAGAAACACGCACACTCACATTAGCTGGGGTGGCAAGGACCTTCACAGCTCAGCGCAAAATATTGCAGAAGTTTTATAGTAAGTTCAGGATTTAAAATCAGCTTTAAGTCTCAAGTTGCAGAATTGAGAGAGTCATAACTTTTTTCTCCAAGAGCTTGGCTGATACCCATGAGTGAACAGTGTGATACCCGTCAGTAAACAGAGTAGATCCAGATCAGCCAGCACATTTGTGCCATATGAACAGGATCTACAGTGTTTGTTTCTAGATTATTTCTGACCAAGAGGCAACCAGTGTAGCTCTAGATCATATGTGCTGCTGACGTGGATCTTCAATGTTTAAACATGCAATTAAACCTGTAGATGTGGAGTAATGTGACAATTAAATTCAAACTATGGTTCAATGCAACATGTTTTATGGAGCAATTGAACATGTTTATATAATACGTTACTATAATTTCCCTATGACAATGTTATTAGGTTCTTAGACATCACACACTTTCCATCACTAAGTTCATTGACCAGAGTTCATTAAAGCTCTTTTCTTCGAAACAAAAAGAGAATAAAAATCTGACACTCCTCATTTCTTTTTAAATCATTCAACTCTTCCGTATCAGATTCTGCTAGATCCCTTATCTAAGGTTATGAAATGGAGAACTCATTTAAAGAGAACCCTTCACATTTTACAAGGGCAAAACACTATCCCCGACACCGAGGGACAACTGTTTGACTGTTCCCAAATCAAATATGAAATAACTGTTTTATTACCTGATCAATTACTGTTTTAACAGTACTTACAGATAAAAAAGGAACAAGAAAATTAATTGCAAATATGTTTTTAATTAAACATTTTTAATTTAACAATCTTGTAACTATGTCACACTGCCAACATTTTGTATGTCAGTAGGTTTTCATATTGCTTTTCTCTGTTATTTCATAAAAAAGCATAAGGAAACTGTCATTTTGCTGTCAAAATTTTAATTTGTTTAAATACTTCACCACGTTTTATTTATGGTGAAATTAGCATTGGAGTCAATTTGTTTCTTAACTGTTCCACATGACGTCATGACGTCAGAGCACACGAGGGAAACAGTCGAAACTATTGACCGGTCAACAGTTTGCAAACATGGACTCTTTTAGAATTTCAGAAAACAGTCAAAACTACCAAATTACATTTATATAAGGTATCAGGTAATAATAAAGAATATTCCTTATATAAAATTTACAAAAGACTCTTACAGAAATATACTGTTGTAATTTTAAAATATATTGTGAGAATGAAGTCGGCAAATAACCTGTATTAGTTTCCTATAAACATTCCTGGTAGTCCTGCACGTAGCATGTTGTGAATAAAGGGTAAACTAAATTTATATTTTATTGTATGTGTGACAAGTGTAGATCCAGAACACTACACAGAAACAGTAAAAAAAGACATTGTGAAAAAACACATTTGATATTAGCAGACAAGTATCTGAAAATTGAAAATAATTTAGAGTAGTCATTAATACACTATTACAGCCCAGGGCGTCTGCACATAAACCAGTATAGGGGAAAAATAATATTAGGTTGAAAACACACTAATCAAAATCAACTTAATTTTAAGGAAAAAAGAGTAGGAAGCATATATATGTGCTCAATTTCAAAATTTGATACATGCCAAGTCATACACTGTGGAGTACAACCTCACAGAATTTCACCCATCCTCACAGTCTAACAAGTCATACACTGTGGAGTACAACCTCACAGAATTTCACCCATCCTCACAGTCTAACAAGTCATACACTGTGGAGTACAACCTCACAGAATTTCACCCATCCTCACAGTCTAACAATTTAGTGTACAAAATGGAAGAGCCATCACTGTTAAATGTGTGTACCGTATGTTTAGTGCACAAAAATATAAGGATAAATTGATTGATCAGGTTATTTCTGACCAAAAAGTGAACACTGCAGATCCTGATCAGATGTCACAGATGATCTGGATCTACACTGGTGGCACATGCGATTAAATGCATATATATATTTATAAAGTTAAGGGTAAAATAGTTTAAATGAAACAGCATGTTAATCTCTGAAGTTAAACATTGTCTGACTTTTCTGTTTATTTTGCAGAGGAGTTTCCACATGCATGGGCGTTGCTGTTGGAGCATATTGAAGGCTCTGCCCTCTGTCAGAATGCAGAAATCTCAATAGCAGCTATAAAAAGCTTCCAGGAAATGCTGCTCATATGCAAAGAAGACACAAGCTCCTATATGATACAGACACTTCCTGTCAAGCCTCCAAGTCCTGAGGCTATAAATAGAACTGGGGAACCCCTCACTGTAGACAACAAATCAGCACATGAAAACAAAGGGAATACAGAAGTTTCTGAAAACGCTGATGATTATGACATTGCTTTGTGGACAGCTGCCTGGAAAGTGTGGCTTAATATAGGAATACATTCCACAAAACCACCAGAAAATTCTACATCTCTGTACATACCTTCACAGCCATTCTTAACTGCTTTGATTCAAACATTCCCACCTATGTTAGAACACATTAAAGTGCGTTTCTCAGTGACAGATCTGCAGAAGTTATCTGAAGTGTTAAAACGGGCTCTTACTGTGCCTGTTCATGGCGACTCATCTCCATTTATCATTCCAACCTACCCAGATGTGTCCACAACACCACTTCAAGAAGCCACCCTGCAGGCAGTGGAAGCCATAATAAAGGTAAGTTAGTAAGATGGCTGGTTAATTTGATTTTAATGGTCATGGACAACTGTACTTCAAGAATTAAAAAGTCGCAGATTGTCAGTTTTCATTAATGGTGCATAAAATGTTAAAATCCAGAATAATTCTTGCTAACTCCTAATACTGTAAATTAATTTAATAAATTTTGTGGTTTGCCTGAAAAAGACCATTGGTGAAGATATAAATTTGTTTGTATCAATTTGCTAAAACTGAAACTGAAAAATGTAAATACCGTAAAACTCTTTTATAAGCCCCTGCCCTAATAAACACCTACCCATAACTTTTGGAAAAAAAAGAAATTAACATATTTATTATTTAATTTCTTTCATATTCTAACTTTAGAATAACAATGATTAATATAAATAATAAGCCCCCCCCCCCCCTCACTTTCATAAAATTTAACATCCCCGGGGCATTTAAAAGCAATTTTACAGTATAAACTGACAAAAAAGATGTTTAGAATCCAGAAACCCATTGCATGATTGGTGAAAAATATTTAAATAAATAAATAACAAAATGCAACTTTCCTTTGCATTTTTATTACCTATAGAACTTTTATAGGAATAATAAAACTGCACGAATTTATGTCTGCATGGAAATTGCTTGAAATTTCGGCACCCACATAATCAAATGATACCACAGTGGAACTCTACACAAAATCTGACTTCAATATCAGTCTTCCTATTGTGCTTTTGTTTGTTTTCAAAATCCACAAAATTACTAACCAGGAAGAATTGTCTTACCATTTAATTTCATGCAATCAAATATCGCTCAGAAACATAAATTTCATTTTTGCGCAGGCATACATGAGCCCAGTTTTATTATTCTCATTAAATAAGATATTCAATGGTCTTAATTTTGTTGGAGTTTGATTTTATGCATGTTGTGCAAAATATGTAAAAAATAAATCCCTGCTAAATATAATAATTTAACAGTAGTTTTTTTTTCTGAAAACCATGATTATTTTATTTATTTTCCTTGTTGTTTTTTTGCAGACAGTGCAAGAGGAATCAGCAACAATGCATGCGATGTATCCTGACATATTTGATCAACTTCTTGCCTATGTGGATTATGGTGTGAGGGTACCCAAATTTGGGAAGATAGAAACCAAACAGTTCGGCTCAGTCAAAGGACCAACAGTATGTTACCCTCCCCCCCTGCCCCCACCCCACACTTCACTTCCCCCAAAAAATGATTTATTCTTCCATTTACTGTTAAATTTAGATTGTACATGAATTACAAGTAGCTTCATAAAGGAAATTAAATGTACTTTTCATTCTTGTCTTATGAATGAATGGGCACTGAATTTGAAAGATGGATTATCACTCTTTTTATATTTTCACAAATATGACTCAAATATTTGCTACCCTATGAATTGTGTATAAGCTGTAAGATTGCTTTATCCATGTTTAAACTAAATAAAATCTTGTTTGCCTGTGACTCCTTTTTAGTGGTGTAACTTAACCCTTTCCTCCATAGATACCTTTATTGCGAGGGCGAACAGTTTTGATCCAGATCAGTGGGCACATCCGTGCCATCTGATCAGGATCTAAACTGTTCGCATTTTGATTTGTTAGGTTATCTCTAACTAAAATGCGACCAGTGCACAATGTAAAAAGGTGTATATTTGGAAAGAAGGTTTAACTTTAAAGGACCACCAAGTTCTCTCAAAAAACACACTCACCTAGCATACATTATTGCATTTAGTCAGTTTGCATGATGCCACTTACAGCAGAGGCACTAAACATAATATGGGGATAACTTTTAAGCCTAAAATGGAAAATAAGTAAAAAATACAGAGATTAAATATATGATGTCTGTATTCAGTGTTTCATAGTTCCTGAAAATTGAGCACTGAATTCTCATAAACCACCTTGGCCATAGAAAAAAATATTTTAGATTCTCATCCCTGCCCGCCACTGTCCAAAACCACCCGCCCCAAAAAAATTTATAGGCAAAAAAATCGGAACATATTCTGTTTCGGACAGAACAGGTTTCAGAACATCCCGGATATATAAAATGTTCATCATTTCAAAGCTTACCGAAGGTGATTGTGTCACTATTAAAGACTGGTATGGCTTTTCAAGCAAGAATAGGCACCAACCTGCTTCTTTGGTAAGTTGATATCCTGATTTTTTTGAAGAAATTGAAAAGATGGACGAATATTCTACACCAAAGGTTCTGGTAACTATAAATGCCATTGTCTCAAAATTTTAAGTTAGTTTTTACTTCTGTTCTCAGGTATTTCGTTAATAAAAAATAAAAATTAAAAAGTGTCCACCCGCCCCTTTTTTCCCAAAATCCGGATGAGAATCTAATGATTTATTTTCTCTGGCCCTTTAAAGGAAATATAAGAAAGCCTTTACAAAGTTCATACTCATTTATTATGTTTTTTGTGCAGTGCTAAACTTTTAAATAAACAACGAAAAGAAAGTAGGAAGGAAACATGAGTTCCTGGGATTATGGGCCCTTGAAAGTAAAATCATGTCAATAGTCACAGCAGGACACTCACTGCTGCCGCAGTTCCATCAGTATGAAATAACAATAATTTCTATTACAAAATACTTCAGTTGTTGTTTAATTGATTTAACTCGGCCAATATGAAGTGAACAATTCATTGTCGTGATACCGTATGAATTCAGCCTAATGAACGCACTGTATCAGTATCCGCCCATTCCACATTGCTTTTGTTATGAAGCAGGAAGATAGAAAATGGGTAATTAACCTTTTCCTTCAAGGATACAACTTTTATCCCATGTGCATCCAGTGAAGATCCATGCTGTCTGATCAGGATCTACGCTGTTGAATACTTTATCAGAAATAATAAAATAAATCTAAAGGTTAACAGTGTAGGTCCTGGTCAAACTGATAGCTACATAGATCTGTATGGGTTGCCTAATTGGGAGTAAAGGATAATATCTGGATTATTGAAATGAACTGTTAGCAATTTAGTCTAATCTATTCATTGTTCTTAACCCTTTCCTTGATATATACGCATTTTTAAGCATGTGCGACCAGTGTAGATCCAGATCCCCCGGCACATCCTTGCTGTCTGATCAGGATCTGCTCTGGTCGCATTTTGGTCAGAAAAAAAAACAACTAACAAATCAGAAAGCGAACAGTGCAGATCCTGATCAGACGGCATGGATGTGCTGGCTGACCTGGATCTACACTGTTCACTATCACAATAAAGGTGTGTATATGGAGGAAAGGGTTAAAGGTGTTTGACAGAAATTGATTAACTGTTTACTCTGTATGTAGAGGTTTTATTGTGTGTGCAACCAGATCAGCTCTCCATGCAGTCCAATAAGATCTTCACTTGTCGTTTCATGGTCAGAAATAACCTGATGAATCCAACAGCAAACAGTGGATTTCCTGATTGGACTGCACAGCTGTTGGCACATGGAATATCAACCATATCCTATGGAGAACCAAACAGCAACATTGTAGTTGCTAATCAGACGTGCAGATACACATTATATTCTGTGCTTGGCACTTAAACTTTTTACTCCATATATATGCAATTTATTTCATGTGCAACCAGTGTAGATCCTGATTAACCAGCACATCCGTGCCACCTGATCAGGATCTGCACTGTTTGCTTTTTGGTCACAAATAACCTAATTTCCTTATAATCAAAAAGCAAACAGTGCAGATCCTGATCCGACAGCATGGATTTGCCAGCTGATCTGGATCTACATTGATCACCTTCACCATAAAGGCAGATATATGGAGAAAAGGGTTACGGGTAAAATACAAATCCAACAACATAGACATATTTTATTACAGGTTGACTGGGTGACAATGAACTTTGTGCCATTTGCAGAGCGAGCCATTGAACTTGTGGTGGACATGTACAAATCTACAGCAAGCCACCCCACTGTGATTCAGGCTCATGTGCTACAAAATATCATCAAAGTAGGTGCACTGAACCCTTTCCTACATAGACACACCTTTTTGCAGGGGCAATCAGTGTAGATCCATATCACCTGGCACATACATGCCGTCTGATCAGGATATGCACTTTTTGTTTTTTTATTCATTAGGTTATTTTTTACCAAAATGTGACCAGTGCAGATCCTGATCAGACGCCACAGACATGCCAGCTGATCTGGATCTACACTGGTTGCATATGTGTAAAAATGTGTATGTATGGAGGAAAGGGTTAACCATTTAGAAAGGGTACCTGAAAATTGGTGACTTGAAGTTGAGTTCTAGTATGTCATTTTTATATCCAGATCATTTACCCAAATTGCACTATAGTTTGTCCCAGCTCATTTGTGACCTTCGAAAAAAGGCGATTTCTTTCTTATAAAGCAACAAATCTAAAAACTAATACCTGTTTTGTGAATTACAAAAAACTCCTATGTTGCAAAATCCTGGATTTTTGTTTAAAACTGATATTAAGCTTACAATAGCAAAACTTAATTTTCCTATGGCATGTTGCCATTGTTTACAGTATTGATCTCCATTTTGTGATGTAACGCGTGACGTCATCGCGATTAAAACAGAGCGGGGAAGTTCTCAAACGTTATTTTGACTGTCAAAATGTGATATCGACTTACGAAAAGACAAAATACCTAATTAAAATACCTAATTTGTTTACAATTCCAATTTGATTTGCAATGTTTTGATTTAAAACCTCAATAATTCATTTGCAAAAAAACAATAAGCCTGTTTTATTACTACTGTTATAACGAATATATAAACACGAGGAATTACATTTGAGAAATCCTGGTTTTTCATTTTAAAAATAATTAAATTGTTGTTATAATCCCCATATGCGGCAAGTTTAATAATAATAATAATAATACATTTTCGTTAGCGTACAATGACTGCTGAATACGGCAAGACCTTTGATGTTCACGACGACGATGAATATTTCGTTTTTGTACACCAGTCAAAAATTGCCTTTAAGAAAATATTAAGTGGGTAACATGTTTCTGATAATGAGGATGTAAACAAATGTATTTAGTCGTGTATTCAAATAATAAAGTTCGGTACATAATGGCATGTGGAGTTGTAAGGGCGCGGTAACATAATCTGGCGACTCGATGCTCCACACTTCTTTGAATTAATAATTTATTGTATCACGTTTTAGTTCGTTTTCAAGTGATATAAAATATCCCTCGGTGTATAGCATGTCGAAAATGACATGTTTTTGTTGTTCATATTACCCTGCTTTTTTCTGATATGATTGGAATATTGTCGGACAAGCCGAAAATTGGGACCAAAATTGTGAAATAATTTCTGCTTCCCTTGGACCGTCGTTCGCGGTAACAGTTTTATACGTTTGAGTTGATTTCTACGCAGTGTCGGATGTCAAATTTAAATAGTAGCTTTTACTAAGTTTGCTTATGAATAATTGGTATTATCCCGTATATAAATCTAAATCTATAACCATGTTCATGTATATTTGTGAAGAGAACAATCGGTCGTCGCGCCAATCTTGAATTCCGAAAAATTAATACTTATCGCTCATTGCTGCGACAATGTTTAAACAATTAATAAAAATGCATTCTGGCCGATTCCCGTCATAATGCCTAAAACTCCGATATAGTTCTAAGCTTTCGTGAGTGTATACTGAGCATGTGGAAGTAGAAATAGTCTTACACGTGCGTATGTAGTAAATTTTAAAAATAGCGTGTGTGGAATTACCCCGGCCAGTGTCACCGTGTGATGGCTAAAGAAACAGCGAATAATTGTTATATTTTATGGTTTTGTTTATTTACAAGTAACGCAATCGTATATGGTCAAAGACCTACCACCACCGCATACATTTTAACCTTGAAAGATTAGTATAATACATATTACATCCATCTATTACATCTATCTATCTCTATCTCTTCAAAAAGTTTCTCACGCTCGTGAAAAGATACACAACGGCACACTTCGGGTACACTGAAATCCGTATCACAAATAAAAAAACAATCTCTGCAAATTGTTTATAGACAATTCATTCACATAAATCATTGTCACACAGTCTATGTTTTCAATTCAAAAAAGTGTTCGTATAGCTTCTGTGGTATTTAAGAGATCTAGATGAATGCAATGATACATAAAGTGCATCTTGGAAATCGAAACGAAAAACATGTTCCGACGGTTTATATAATTCGTGGGCGGCGGCATCGACTGCCGTCGGAAAAATGTTTTGAGAAATCTAACATACGTCATAAAAATATGACCTTCAATCAAACGCTGACAATAATATCAGTCTGAATATTTGGCGGGGTAAAAACGCAAATGATTTGCTCGAAATGCACGCTGTTTGTTCGCCGCTTACATCATAAACATATGACGAACAATAAAAATGTAAACAATAGGTCAGATGTGTGAATAAAAAAAGGCAGGATTTGCACGAAATCCCCGCTTTTTGCGCGCAGCATTTGGAAATTTTCGTCCTGGGTGGTAAAATCTCTCAGTTTTCTCTTTGGTCTAGGAAAGATTCGCATTCTGAATGGCACGCTACTTTCAAGCAGAATTATGCATTAACAGATCGAAAGTGAAGCTATCAACATTTAATTATTTAACCAATAACAATCGCACATCAACAACATTAGTTTATTCTTGGAGTTATTTATGTTTTGAAAATAAACATTTTAAATTTAAACATTGTCGCATCCTTTCTGCATTGAAAAGGCCTTCAATTATCAATTGTACGATCTTTTACATCCGATTTAACCGGCGGTGATCTTTGACCAGTAAATATTTGTTATTTTTTTTACTGCTCTTTTTATTTATATTGAGTTTTCATGTTAGTGTTCCGCACATGCAAAATACTGATTCTATATGATCTCTGGTCCAATATTACATGTTCATTTCCGTAACTATTTTCGAATCCAGTATTGAACTCTTGTACGTTATTATTTGATTTTCCTTAATGTGATGGAAGTTGATGCCTCAGTTGCTAAATTCAAATAAAGTTTACGTCTCTGCTTAAGCATTTTAATCTGAAGATAAAAAATATTTTCAACTTTTGTCCACAACATGTGTAAAAGTAAAATATACAGACAGATTAGGCCTACTAGGGCGCACCAAAGTGATCTGTGTAATGTTCCTCAAAAGTTGGTGACGTTATGTCTCCGATTTTAAATAATATTTTTTCCCTGAAATTGATAATTTCAGTTTCAGTTGTTTTACTGTGAATGTTTAAAAATGAAAAAATAGGTTAAAAATCCACTTTCACTAGCGCAGTCAGTTAACTCAATGAAAACGTCATGTTTGACATGTCCCCCGGTCTTTACTTGTGTACATGACGTCACACGCCTTTTCGTACCTCGACATTTTAACGTTAGTGCAGATGGGAAAACTTATAAAAACGTAAATATAAGAGGAAATAAGACATTAATCAAAAATGTGAAAAAACGGTCTGGAGATATTTATTTAATGGTTATATTTACATATTCTTTTCATGTTTATTTTATTTTAATGTAAAAATACTGAAGGTCACAAACTCAGTGGAACAGACTATAGCAATGGAAAGTTAATTGTGAGTTATTTTAAAAGAGAACCAGAATATAATATTAACTGACCCCTAGTTGTGAGCCAGAAATACTAAATATATTTTAATATCCCTTAAGTATTGTCATTAGTAAAAAAGTGTTTTTTTAATAGAAGGAATCTTAAAATATCTTAGAAATGTGTCGTATTGTCATAAATTGATATTTGTGCTTTTGGCCAGCAATAAGCATTTTTACATAATTCGGCTTACGCAAGTGTTAGGTGAACAAAGTAGGATCAAGCAAAGACTTAGACAAAACTGTCACAATTGGTCAGTTTAAATACCTGACCTCATTTTCAACCAATATATGCTTTCAAGGCTTTAATTCTGGTCTTCAGTCTCAACTTTTTGTTAGAATCGAAGACGTTCTGCAAGTTCAAACTAACTGTTAATTTGCTTAAAATGCTAGTAATTAAAATGTTGTTTTTTTTTTCACTTGTTACTCCATTGGACGAATCTTTTATCCCATGTGCTGACAGTGTAAATCCTGATCATCTTACACATCCAGCGAGTCTTAAAGTGACTCGTAGATCCAGATGCTGTGTATAGCCAGATCAGAGTGCACAGAATCTGTAATTTGATCTTGATCTACACTGGTCACACTTGGGACATGAAATGTGACTGTGCCTGGAGTAAGGGGTCAAGCTGGAAAGTTATTTCATACTCCTCACACAGGTAACAACCACTGAAGAACAAGTTTGAAGTTAGCTGCAGGTTCAGCTGTCTTTTTATGCTTTGTATGTGTAGCCCCATGACAAAAAGGGCTTTTTGTGTATGTGATCAGTGTAGACCAATATCAGACTGTGCATCTGTACATCTGTACAGTCTAATCAGTGTCTGCACCATTTACCATATATACCACTTATTGCATGGATGAACAGTGTAGATCCAGATCAGCCAACACATCTGTGCCATCTTATTAGGATCCACACTATTCTTTTTTTACGTTATTATTAGGTTATTTAAGACTGGAATTTAATGAACAGTGCAAAACCTATTTATTTACATCAATAGTGAAACAAGGTATTTCTACTTAAATTAATCATGCTCGATGACTGCTTCCTGGGTTGTGAACCAGCCGAATGTGGACTGGGGGAAATGCAGACAAATCTCATTCCATGTGGGATTCAAACCTGCAGTCCAGATTTGGAGTCTGACACTACACCTAGACCACTGTTCTTTCCGGTGACTTGTATATGAAATTTTCTCCAGAATTCCTTCAGACTGGCTACTATCGAGTATAAAAGACATCTAATTGACCAACAAACAGTCAAAAGCAAACCTATCAATATTTCCCCAAACTGGTTATCTGTTATCTATATTAATAAAGAAATGCTAGAATAAAGGTGTTATTTCATGAACATATTGATGCATTGCTAGACAATAGTATTTGATTAGCGGGTCCAAGATCATAAAACTAAAACTGGAGACCAGTCTCAAATCTCAAGCATCTGATTGGCTGAAATGGCCACTGGTCGCCATTTCAGCCAATCAGATGCTTGAGATCTGAGGCTGGTTTCCAATCTCAGTTTTATGATCTTGGGCCTCGGAGCACTTGATTTTCTGGTCATCAATAAAGATTTCAAAGGGAGTTAATTCAACCTGAGGGATATAATTTCTGAGTATGATTTATCTTTCTTTGTAAGCAACAGTAATCTCTTCACCTACCTCTGTAGAAACATTTTATAACCAAGGGTTCTAGTGGTAAGGCACCCACCCCAGTAGTTGGGCAGTTCTGGTTTGTTTCATTATATTTCACCCCAGTTTTTAGCCTAAGCAGTGTGCATGTAATAAACCTAAGAATATTAAACACATAAAATCTTATTATATGAGAATCTAAAATATTATTTATGTCGTATGCATGTGGTATGTGTGAAAAATTAGGCCAAGGGAAATTGAATGATACCGCACTAAAACTTATTTGTATTTTGACAAGCTGGACAGATCTGGAAATTACCAAAGATCATGTATGGTATATGGCTGTTATCCCATGGATGAAGAGTGAAGATCTTGATAAGCCAGCACATCTCCATCTGATCAGGAATTACCCTATTCACTTTTAGATTCATTGAATTAATTCTGACCAAGAGGTGAACACGGTAGATCCAGATCAGATAGCACAAATGTGCCAGCTGATCTGTACACTTTTTGCCAGGCCAGAGAGGTATATATATGGCGGACAGAGTTAAAATGAGTATCATTATTGAATCTGCAGCTGAAAATCATTTATATATCAATATGCTTTGTTTAACTTTTATTACATTTCTGCAAAATACCTCTATGAAAAATGGGATGTTCAAACTCAGATTATATGTATTGGTCATGTTAAAAAATTATTTGAAAACCAGTTAAAATTATCTTTAATTGATTTTGTACTAACCATTTACATATCCCTTTCCTCCATAGATTCACATTTATTGCGTGGGCCAACTGTGTAGATCCAGATCAGCCGGCGCATCCATGCCATATGATCAGGATCTGCCCTGTTCGCTTATGATTAGTTAGATTATTTCTGACCAGACTGCGACCAGGGCAGACCCTGATCAGATGGCATACATGTGCCGGCTGATCTGGATCTACATTAGTCGCAAATGCATAAAAATGCATATATATGGAGGAAAGGGATATATGGCTTTTTTGCATTTTAGTGGCTTTTCCTCAGGTCCTGATAATGTAGCAGTTTTCAGGAGATGATTTTAATCAGATTGTTCTAAAATGAGGAGTTCTACTGTTTTCCAGTTTGCTTAATTTTTCAATCTCTGCTGCCGTCATCAAGGAATATAATTAATTGCTTTTAATTGATTGTGTTTTTTGTTCTTCTTTAAATAACACTGGTAATTAAAAAAAAAACATTTCCACATCCCAAGCTTCCAAATCAGCCAAAGTGAACATCCCGTCTTTTCTGTGTCTTAGACTTAGGGATGGTGTCTTTTCATGTGATTAGATGTGGAGAATTTCATTTTCTCTGTAAATCACTGCTAAAGTACCTTGCAATCTGGGAAGGAAATTGCCTATCACATTTGCTCAGTTGCTTTTATGCATTCATTGCACAAATCTTAATTAGTAAATTAGGCCATATGAACAGTTATATTTTTTTTCTTAACCCCCAGAATTATTTGGTTAGTAATTCAAAGGTATCATTGACCAGTAAGCAATCTAGTAACTGGTAGAAGACATTTTAGCAACCTGGTTAGTTAATCAGGAGAGCACTTGCCCTGTAAGCTTAGGATTGTGGGTTCTGATCTGGTTGGAAGGATATTGCCTATCACAATTATGCATTGGTTCTTGTGCACAACTCTATTAGTTAGGCCATATAAATAATGCTGGAAGTTCAAGTCTATCTTTGACTGGTCAGCAATTGGTTTGGTACGATCCTAGTCACTGTTTAAGGATAAGATGTACAGGCAACCAGGTAGCTCAGTCAAGTGAGCCTGTAAGCTTAAGGGTATGGGTTCAAGCCCTAGTCTGGCTGCACATTTATCTCACCCAGTGACATTTGGGGCCCAACAGGGGATCATGGTAGCAGTGCTTTGTTAATCTAAGACACCTGCAATGGGTCATATTAATTACCATCTGGAATTTGAGGATGGTCTTCCAATTTGTGGGGGAATATGTCATGGTACTAATCTATCTATGTGTAGTCACATTTTGTGTAGAAGAGCACTTGGCCTGTAAGTGAGGGGTCCTAGGTTTGAGTCCTAGACTGGCACATATTTCTCACCATGTGACACAATCTCAAAAAGCAAGACATTAGTCACATTTTAGTACTAATGGAAAATTGAAATCTTTAAAATTAAACAATCTTATGTTTTGTGTCTGAAAAAAAAAACAAAAACAGAATTAATGCATTTAAAATTGAGTTGGTTTTATGGATATAACAAAATTATTGAGAAAAATGTACCATTATATTTTTACATTTACTTTAAATGTATTCTTGCCCTAGAAAAGTAGGGTGAACTGTAAATTTATTTAACAGAAATAATTCAACTACAGACCAAGATGAAAATTACATTATTAGTTTTGTATGGCCGTACATTAGTTACAGGAAGTTTCCAGCCGTTATCTGAACACATTGCATGAGCCCACCCAGACAGGGCATCCTCTTCCCCTAGGGGAATGCTATTCAAGTGTTCAGTGCTACCAGCTTCCTTTTATCAGAGCACTCTAGGGACACCTTATCTTAACAATTAAATTAACTTTTCAATTTATTGACCAGCCTCCTCCATTGACCAGTGGGATGTGTCTAATTATTTGTGGGAACTTAGTCAGGGTAATTAGGCCAGGGATGTTGATGTTTAACAGTTTCAGAAGTATTGTGTGTTGGTTATACTTTTGTTTCATTTGTTGATACTTTTTTTTGAAAGCCAGCTAAGTAAGGAGCTCTGAGCTTTAAAAAATCTTGAAATATTAATGAAACAGAGATTACTGGCCATGAGGTTATAAAACTGAGAATGGAGACCAGTCTCAGATCTCAGTTGAAATAAAGTACAGTCTGGGAATTAGTTATGAAAAGCAGATCTGTTAGAGCGTGTCAAAGATCATGAAACTTAGAAGAATGGAGACCAGTTTAAAATCTCAAGCATCATATGGAAACAGTGTCTCCATTTAAGCCTTTCCTCCATATATATGCATTTTTATGCATATGCGACCAGTGTAGATCCAGATCAGCCGGCACATCCGTGCCGACTGATCAGGATCTGCACTGGTCACATTATCCTAATGAATAAAAAAGTGAACAGTTTAGATCCTAATCAGACAGCACGGATGTGCCAGCTGGTCTGGATCTAAACTGTTCACACTCGCAATTAATGTGTATCTATGGAAGAAAGGGTTAAGCCAATCACATCCTTGAGATTTAATACTGTTCTCTGTTCTCTGTTTTATAATCTCATTATCATCCAATCAGAGCCTTGAAATTTAAGACTGGTTTCCATTCTCAGATTTGTAATGTCTATTTCAACCAATCAGATCCTTGAGACTGGTCTCCATTCTCAGTTTTATAATCTCCATTTCAGCCAATCAAATCCTTGAGATTTGAGACTTGGGTCCCCATTCTCAGTTTTATAATCTTGGGCACAAGTTTGACTTGGTGACACTGATAATGGTGCATATCAGTGACTGAATATGTTGTAGTTGTATGTGCTTTGACAAGTACAGCCCTATCAAGATGACCATTTATTATCTTGTTCAAATAAAATAATGTGAGATAATTGACTAAATAAAGGACAGTCATCATATGTACAACAGATTGTATAGTTCTCATGCTTTTTCATGTGTCATGACAGATTATGAAAAGTACTACAGAACAGACTTTTGTCCCACTTTTATTCCACTGCTCCTTATACCTGATCCACACTAGAAGCTTTTACATTCATCTGGTTATTTTTTGACAAAAAAATGTATGTTCTGACTAAACTGCACAGCCATGTTGTCCCATCAAGAGCAGAGAAGCTGTTCAGTCTCATAGGGAGTTAAGCCATGCATTCTTATTAGGTGCTAAGCAAAGCAGTTGCACGTGTGCATTATAAGAAAGAACTGTTACTAAAGTAATACAGTAGCGGTGGAATTTTAGGGATACTAAAACCCATCCCCTTAATAAATAAACTGACCAATAACAAATAACATTTAGTTTTTAAAGTAACATTTTATTCACAACTATTATGTAATATCATACATTTTACCCGTAATGTTGAACTTGATGAAATAATGGCATTTAAAGAACTTATTATTGTGCACATGTATTTTCCTTGCACATGCATGAGTATTTCAGATATAACTTTAAAATTATTGGTTATTTTAGTAACATATTTGTTAGATATTTGTAGCAAAAACAACCAATCTTTTTTAACCCTTTTTCTACATGGGATATGGCTATTATGTCTTGGGCTGAACAGTGTAGATCCTGATCAGCCAGCACATCTGTGCCATCTAATCAGGATCTACACTGTTCACTTTAAGATTCATTTTGTATTATTGACCAAGAAGTGACCAGTGTAGATACAGATCAGACAGCAGGGCTGAAGGTTATAAAGCTGAGATTGGAAACCAGTCTCAAATCTCAAGCATCTGATTGGCTGAAATGGCGACTGGTCGCCATTTCAGCCAATCAGATGCTTGAGAATTGAGACTGGTTTCCTTGCTCACTTTTATAACCTTGGGCACAGGAATATGACAGCTTATTTGGATCTGTACTTTCTGCACAAACAATAAAACTTCTTTATATGAAGTAAAGGGTTAAATTGTAATAAGTGCTTGGTTAATACTTAGTAACAAAATATTTTTTCTTTACCAATATTGTACACTATTTCTATACATTTATAAATATATACCTTTGTGTAGAGCTTTTAAAAAGCAACAAGATAAGACAAAAATCTCTTCATCGTTACAATATATAATTTGACAGGTAAAAACATGTATGTACACAAATGTACATGTACAATCCCGAATTACCTGCACATGACAATCTTTGGATATCATTTAATGATAATTGTCAAACTGCCAGATGAAAATTTGAGTAAGCTTAAGAAAACAACTTGATGAAATTAAGATATTTCAGTATGTTACCAAATAAAAATTTGAGTTAGCTGAAAAAATAACTTGATAAAATAAATATGATTTAATATGTTACCAAATGAAAATTTAAGTTAGCTGAAAAAATAACTTGATAAAACTAAGATAATTCGGAATGTTACCAAATAAAAATTTGAGTCAGCTGAAAAAATAACTTGATGAAATGTAAAATGAACTATGATTTATTGTTGTTACCAAATGAAAATTTGAGTAATGTTTAGAAAAATAACTTGATAAAATTCAAATGATTCAGTATGTTACCAAATGAAGATTTTAGTAACCTGTGGAAAACTTTCACAAGTTGCAAAAATTGTTTTATCATTTATGAACAGTTGAAAATCTCAATAAAATAAATATTAGTATTACACATGAAAATATATGTTACCAAATGAAAATATATGTTACAATTTGAAAACTGAACTCATTTCCTTTGCTAGAGGAAGACAGTTTGATGTAAGGCAGCAGCTCATCATGATTGATAGGGATAATTTGCAGAAATATATTTCATAAACTGGACCCCAATCCTACAATAAGGATCAGGGCTAATACTGACTTTCATTGCATTTCAAGAGTTAACCATTTACTTGCTATATACAGGTTTTAACACATATGCAAACAGTGTAGATCCAGAACAGCCAGCACAGATATCCAGATCCGTCGGCACACCCATGCCAGCTGATCAGGATCTTCACAGTTTGTTACTTGGTCAGCAATAATCCAATTAACCAAAAAGTAAACAGTATAGATCCTGATCAGATGCCATGGACTTGCTGATCTGGAATTACACTCTTTGCACATGTTAAAATCTCTATATATGGAAAACGGGTAAAAATCTCAATCTTTCACACATAATATATTTTATCTCTCAGCACCAGAATAGAATCTTCAAAATTATCTCAGATTTACTAACGTTTTGGTGCAATTATCTAATTAGGAAGAGTTCACTTTATATTTAGAAACAGTGACCTTTTCTAAATGCATAACTATACATGTTAATTGTCACAGAACATACTAAAATATGGCAACCAATTAATTAAACACACTTTATACATTTTAACAGAATGACAACTTAAGGGTTTACTCCATACATATGGGTTTTATTGCATGTGCGAACAGTGTAGATCCAGATCAGCCAGCAAATCCATGCTGTCTGATCAGGATATACCCTGTTAGCTTTTTGAATAAGAAGCTTCAGACCAAGAAGTGAACAGCATAGATCCTGATCAGACAGTACAGTACCCAAGGTTATAAAACTGAGCATGGAAACCAGTCTCAAATCTCAAGCATCTGATTGGCTGAAATGGCGGCTGGTCGCCATTTCAGCCAATCATATGCTTGAGATTTGAGACTGGTTTCCAAACTCATTTTTATAACCTTGCAGCCAGATGTGCCGACTGATCTGGATCTACACTGTGTGCTCATGTGATAAAAGTTATATAATATGGAGTAAACGGTCAATACTAGCTAAGTGGCCGTATTTCTAACAATAAAAATCACCGGGATTCTTAAGTAATCTATACAAAAAAAATACTTGAACCATTTTGTAAATTCCCTGAGTGAACTTGAGCAGTTAATGAGAAATGTCGTATACAAAGTTAAAAAAAATATGCCACTATTACAAAACAAAAAAAAATAGATTTGAGCAAAATATTCCTGCATACAGAACAGAAGGGATTTTAAAAAATACAGATTGTTGCAGTGTGAATGCAATCAATTTGAATTTTTCTAATGGGGTCATTGTAATGCATAGGAATGAATAAAAAATGGTCAGAAACTGCATGAAAAAGTATTAAAAAATTCTCTTATACATTTTAAACATAAAGTAAATATTTATTTGACCTTGAAAATAAATTAAAATGAAGTAAGAGCAATTTTACAAGTTAAGTTCACTGATTGCAGTATATTACTCAAAACAATTTTATTATGATCCTTAAAAATTCTCATCAGGGGTCAAACAACCCCTGGTTTTCACAAGTGTTAAAATTAAAACCCTGTACTAGAATCTCGTGTTGTTGTTTTTTTTCAAATGTGACTAGCATTATCCTGGCATAACCCAGTGGATATACATACTTATATTTTTACTGTTACAAGAATGACATATTAGTTTCTGATATTTGGGACACAACATTGGAAAAGGTGTCTTCGGTGAGATATTTTGACATTTTATTTGATTCGATATATGGACAGAACTTACAGTTCTTTATTATTTTTTATTAGTAAAAAATATTATATTTTTTAAAAGTTTTGATATTTTTTTACTTATACCACATATTGTATTATAGTCAACTTTGCAAAGACACATTCAATTAAAATCAAGAAAGTTGTTTAACAACATTGTTTTTATTTTACATACTTAAGGCTTGAATTAAAATTGAACTGAAAATGTTTCTGAGTTCACAAAATATTACACCCCTAGTGGACAGTCCATTGAGTCTGTTAGTTTCTATTCCAGAATTAGGAGTTGTATAACATCATTCGTAATTTCTCAATTTCACCTTTGAGTAGAGACACCTCTGTCCTCAACTGAAGGTTCTCTTGCTCCAGGTACACAACACGCAGAGCAATTTGCTCCTCCTTCATCCTTCGAGCCTCTCGCGATCTTTTTGCTGACTCATTATTTTTCTTACGTTTCTCCCAATATGAGCCATCTTTTTCCTCATCCGACGTAACATGTGCTCTTTTCTTTGGCGGAATTCCACTATCCTCCTCGCCTGATTTCACAGAACTACTGTCACTGGATTCCACTTTAGGCATTATTTCACCCGGTGAATGTGATTGGCTATGTCCGTCAGGTGACATGCTGTGTCGACTCGATGAAGGTCCAGGTGAGGGGGCACTCATTCCCGAATTTGTTGGTGATGATGCGATAGGTGATGTTGCTGTATGAGTGATGGGGTGAGTGTTAGGATTCATTCGAGACATTCCGTTCGAGTTCATAGTGTTTTGAGATCCAATATGAGCAGGTAAGGGAGAAAACTCCTGTGCCATTGTAGATGGCGGCATTGTCATTGCATTGTAGAGATCAGGATTCCCATGGTTACCATACTGGAGCGCCATATAGTTAATGTTAAAGTTTGAATTGGTTCCCGGTGAGGTTTGGTTATTGGAAGAATTCTGGCGTTGAAATGATTTGTAAGGGTCGGTTCTCTGCTGTGAGCTCATCATGGTGGAATAGGGATCTTGCATACTGCCAATGTAAGACTCAAAGCTGCATCTGCCTCAGGCACTGGTGCTGTTGTACAAAATGTTGAACAATGACATCTAACTGAAAGAGATATATACAGTTCAAACCTTGAGTTTATCAAAAACGGTGGCTTCAAGTACAAACTTTGCTTCGGTGATAAGAAGGGAAGCAAGATGTTTATCATTAACCCTTTCCTCCATAGACACACCTTTATTGCATGGGCAAACAGTGTAGATCCAGATCAGCCAGCACATAAGTTGTCTGCTTAGGATCTGCACAATTTGCTCTATGATTCGTTTGGATGTGCCCGCTGATCTGGATCTACACTGGTTGCACATGCGAAAAAATGTGTATCTGGGGGAAAGGATTAACAAGTATTCAATATTTCATTTAATGCGAGTTAACATTTAACCATTAAATCCATGTGTACACCTTTTATCACATAAGCACATCTCTTCTTAAAAGATTCATTAGGTTTAACTTGTGACCAAGGAGAGAATACTGTAAAAACAGATCAGAAGGCACAGATTATCTTTATCAAGACTCTGATCACCAAGAGCCAAAGTATTTTAGGTTAACTGACGTTTTGACAGTTTTACAACACAAGACAGTGTAAATAATTTACATTTTATGTTCCATAAGCACATCCAGATATGAAGAATTACCTCCCTTTGTTCACAATATTTTCATTCTTATTCATTCCTTTGAAGAACAATTTTTCATCAAATAATATTGTTCCATTACTTCACAAAACATTAATAAGTTTAAATCCAGTATTAAATCCAGTGTTATAATAAAATTCAGTTATTAATATAATTTATATTTTTCATAATTGTACAATAATATTGCATATTGTATGTGTTAATACATGTGTTTTTAAATCCATGAAATGTTTTGTTCATAATACTGTATAATTGGTGAAACTGAAACTTATATGACACATTTTACACAAGTAGCAGGAGTTTTGAACTTTGATAAGATAAAGAAACTTGTAGTTGGCTACATGTTAGTAACGTATAGCGAAACGCCACTATTAAGACAATGTTTGGGACTGGGCAAAAATAGTCCTAGGGTTGTATTTATCTTGGGCTAGAAAAGTTCCAAATTGAATAATGGGACATTGGAATATTGGTCTTATGATCTGACCAATTGGAATCCTTGGATTTGAGACTAGTTTTCAGGCTTTAAAGTTTCATAACCATGAAGCCTGAGCACTATCAAGACAAACTTTATTCTGGCTTGGTTTTATAGCTGGTACCTTATTTACCTAGTAATATTTAGTAAATAAATCACAATTCAAAGGTTTTTTAATAAAATATTTTATTTCAGAAAAAAAATTACTCAAATATTCTAAATATTTCTCGAAAATGTGACAAGTATTCTGATACTGTTTTTAAACAACATCTGAATTTGATTAATTTTAAATTATTATTGATTTTTTCCCAATATCTATTAAAGTATTGATAAAATTCCAAATTTTTGTTTAGAAATAACAAACGCTTGAATTGACAGTTGTTACGTATTTTGAGACTGTTTATCAGGGGACTCTGATCACATTTTTCACTGGACAGTGGCAAGATTGGAACATGTCCTGTCCAGGTTTGTGCTAATACAGTAAATAAAAAGTTGAAGATTGAAAGCTGTTAATCACTCCATTGTGCATTTTCTCACCTATTGACACCACCCTGTAATCAGGTTTAGATATGATGTAACTTGTTTACCAATCCACATTCCACAACATGACTACCATACCCTACCACTGGCTGTTTTATGGTAACTGTATAAGAATATGTTTGTTGGGGTTTTCAGGTCAAATTTGCTAACATTGGCCTGGCCAGAGTTGAAAGCAAGATTTTCAGAAAGGGGGTTGGTTTGAGTAGTCTTAGAGTAGTTAAACAATTTCCAACATTTCTGGCCAATATCTCCATTAAGATTAAATATTGATTAAATCAAGCAATCCTATAAAATGTAGCTTAACCCATCTGGATCTGCCTGATGGGGCCAACTTTCCAATATCCAGGGTCATTCTTTAAATTGTAAATAAATTGTTTAATAAGAAAGTGCAAAATTATTAATTTTGTTTTGCTTTACAAACTCACAATCAAACAACCTTAAATTTAAAGTAAATGATTTTTGCTAAGAAAATTGACAGTATGTGTTCTCTAAGGCCTACAGGTATTTAAAAAATATTATGACCAGGAAACTGAAGCTTATTTGTGTATCCCTTACCCAGTTATACCATAATTGATTTATAATTTAATTAAATGCAGAAAAGTGAAATAATTTTTTATGTTATTAACAAAAGTACATTTATTAGTAATAACACAAATTTAAGGTACAGCACCATGATAAGCTGGGTTCTGCCAGGTTTGGCTTTGATGTTGTTACTTCCCAGTTCTATGTCCCTCCCGCCTCTTAACAAGGACATTATGGTGTGGACATACCAGCTTTCCATGGTGGAGGAAGACCCCAGGTGCCCCTCCGGGCATTTTTAGGCTCTAGTGGGCACCTGGGTAGAACCACCGACGTTCTGCAGGCTAGCTGGTTAGCTTCCTCACATGAAAGATCTTGACCCTGGTAGGTCTCGAACTCACAGCGGTGAAGGGCAAGTGATTCTCAGTCGGAAACCTTAACCACTCGGCCACGGACGCCGCCTTTTTGGCTTAATTAACCCTTTACTCCATATATATGCCTTTTATCACATGGGCATGCAGTGTAGATACAGATCAGCCTGCAAATTTATGCCTGACCGATATCTACACTGTTCAATTTTAGATTCAGGAGGTTATTTCTGACCTCGATGTAAACTGTGTAGAACCTGATCAGATGGCACAGATGTGCTGGTTGATCTGGATCTAACTTGTCGCATATATGATAAAAGCAAGGTCGGATGCGAGATTTCCAGAAAGGGGGTTTGTTAGAGTAGACTTTCTTTACATTTCCAAAATTTTTTGCCAAAACCCCCATGAAAATACAATATTGCTGCCCCAAAAGGTGGTTCGAGGAACCCCACAGAACGCCCCTCTGGATCTGCCCTTAAAAAGCAAAAATAGAGCAAACAGATGTTCAGCACCAAGCAGTAACTAAGATTTGTGCTGTTGCCAGCATGATCTGTCTCAGCCTGGATGCCAAGAAGGTGATTTTGAGAGATTTCTCATTTCACTCAGGAACTAAACATCGACTTAAGCAGTTTCATATGAGAAACCTTGACCTTAATTAAACTGAACACGAAGAAAATAATTGTTGTGTGAGAAGTGTCTAAGCCAAGCTCTAGACATGTTTAACCCAAGTAAACCATTGACATGGATTATCTAAGTTTTAAGGTGTTCTGTCATGCTGAGAATAGCGGCTATTTTTTACAAGTCTTCATGTCTAAGGTCACAAGGGGATTTACAGACTTTCTGTCATGATTGTCACAAAAATTGCTGTTAAAGCTTTGAAGTCTGTCACCTGACCAAACTGCTCATCGACAAATATTTGATGGGGGTCACTGCAGATCAAATAAAGCAGTACTTAAAAAGTCATAATCTCTATAAAAATGGGTTCTGTTCACCATCAGAAATCCACTAAGGACACACATCATGCAACTACTTCATCACTGCACACTTTCAGTTTTATGGTCCAGAGCTTTGGCTGTTGTTGTTTTTGTAACCTTTAAGTTTGCTCCATATTGCATCTGTTATTTGTAGTATGTATTGTACTAAGAGAAAGAGCAGAATATGTTTTAGGCATAGATACTAGTACAAAGGGGATCCAGTGGGGTTTCAGTAGGGTTCCTCAAACCCCCCTTTTGGGCAGCAATATTTAATTTTCATAGGTTTAATATGGCCAGAAAGTTGGAAGTTATATCATGTTACTACCCTATGACTGCCCCAAACAACCCCCCCCCCCCCCCCCCTTCTGGACATCTTTCATCCGACCCAGGAACTCTTGTTCTCTATCGATGCTGTGTATAGAGCTGATGTTGTTGACTTCCGATCTTAAACTGGCATCCAGCTGGACTAAGAACCTAAGCCTGACCAGATAATTAGTTTGCTTTGTTTCTAAATTCAGAGATGGATGTAGACTCACTCACAAAAGATAAAGTTGGAAAATTAATGAAATTGAAAACATAATACTTAATAGCCTGAGTCCAGGCTAGCATCCTGCCCACTACCTTGTTTACTTCTAACAGACTACTTCAAAATATAAGAAAACCTCAGAATCTTACCTATAGAATCTAATATCTTATAACATCCATTCAATCATTGCAGATATTCACATGTTTACACAGAATTCAGTAATTAATTTTGTAATTATATTGCAACATTAAACTCTTATCACATAAAGTTATGACCTGTTATGTTAGGTGGTCATTACATGGGACTGACCAACAATTACTTGATAACTTGTCAATGTTACACAAACCCACTCTAGGCAAAATAGACCAATGATTCTTTGAGTGTGTGACCTTATGACCCTGCATACCAATACCTGCAGTGGTCATGTGACCAGGTTAGCCAATGTGATGTAATGTTACATAATTGCACTACACAATATTGACTAATGGACAGATCAAAATACCCTCTGGGCATTTTAGGATATAAGAAGAGAAAATCACCTTACTTATCTTGATTTTTCAATTGGCATGAATAAGTGAAAGATCTTCTATTGAATCTTAATCATTTTCTATGAATGGAATTTGCAATAAGAAGATATTTTTTACTGGATTGTTACTGTAGGCTATTATACTGGGACACAATATAACTTAATGAAAGTCTTTTGCTATTACTTGAATAGTTTGTTGGTTTTGAAAAGGCAGTGTGGTGCAAAAATATAGATCCTGGCTGAGGTGGTGAAAATTGATTTTAATTCAAATAAATTAATAACAGTGTTTAACGCTTTACTCAATAAGATACACCTTAATTGCATGTGAGAACAGTGCAGATCTGGATCAGCCATCATATCTGTGCTGTCTGATCAGGATCTACACTGATTTTTGACTCATTAGGTTATTTCTGACCAAAAAGCAAACATTGCTGATCCTCATCAGCTGGCACATATCCTGATCAGCACATAATATCCCAGCTGATCTGGATCTACACCATTTGCTTTTAGATTTGTTGTTATTTCTGACCAGAAAGTGAACAGTTCTGATCCTCATTAGCTGGCACATATCCTGATCAGATGGCACATATTTGCCAGCTGATCTGGATCTACACAGCTTGCATTTGCATAAGAACGCTTATAATTGTTATATATGGAGTAAGGGTTAACCCTTTCCTTGATACGCATTTTTACGCGTGTGAGACCAGTAAAGATCCAGATCAGCTGTCACATCCATGCTGTGTGATCTGGATCTGCACTGGTTGCATTTTGGTCAGAAATAACCTAATGAATAAAAAAGCGAACAGTTTAGATCCTGATCAGACGGCACAGATTTCCGGCTGATCTGGATCTAAACTGTTTGCCCTAGCAATAAAGGTGTATCTATACAGGAAAGGTTAATATGGCTTACTCAGATATTGCAAGTTGCAAGCAAGCTTATGAGAGTAGGCTGATGATAAATAAGTGATAGTTATGTGGATCACACACTTATCTTATCTGGACATCTGTCTACCTTCTAGCTATTGTTGTTGTTCCATTACTACTAATGAAATTACTGGCCACCATATATATGTTGTTATTACTTATACATGATATTGAGTTTGTATTACTGTGTGCTAACACATGCCTTGAATGAAAAATGCAATGTTTATATATTAATGAAGTTGCACTTACCAAAGCTTAGTAAAAAGAATAATGCAGCTAAAACGTAAAAAATATATGTGAAAACAAATCCCACCCCACCTACTTCCATCCTGCACACAAAGTGCCAGAAAGTTTTTTCACCGGCAACATATTTTAAAAATTTATAAAAAAGCATTTTTATGATAATGCCTTCTGATTATATTTCATAATACAATTTTAGTTTCATATTTTTCCATTCTGAATTGAATTTGAGTTAAAGTTAGAGAGGTTGACTTTAATATCAGAGAAAAGAAAACTTACAGGTCCAAAATACTGTTTTTATTATTTAAGAAATAATTTTTGTTACAGGAATATTTAATACTATAACAGCTATGTATTTGAAAAAGTTCTTATTATATAAACAGTCTCTCAATACAACTAAATTTGGAGATATTTTTTCAGTGTTAGCAAATAATTTAAATTCAATTGGTGCAACAATTTCATTAAAAAAAAAGCCAATCCTTAAAAATATTTTATCAAAAGGGTATTAAGAAAAATAAAATTTGCTGTGAAATGTCAAACTCTTAACACAAAAGTTTTTACAGTTATAATATTTTTTAATTTTATTCTTTCCAGTAAATTATAAAATTTTCATAAAATTTTCTTAGTGAAATATAAATTATTAATAATTAACAACAATAAATTATTTGATTTATTCAACAGTTTTCATTCTATGCTGTTACATCAATATACATGTATTATATTCCCTACCAGAATGTAATGACAAAACTGTTATAACTGTAAATAAATAAATAATTTCATACAATAGTTTTTCATATAAATGACAAGATTTAAATGTAAACATAATTATTATTATTATTATTATTATTATTATTATTATTATTATTATTATTATTATTATTATTATTATTATTATTATTATTATTATTATTATTATTATTATTATTATTATTATTATCTGATTATATTTTTTATCATTATTCACATTATAAATTTCATGTGACTTCTATTAAACTTCCCAGTGTGCTTTGAAAAAAATGCAGAATCTTGTTGGTTTTTTTTTACAGAAATATTAAATTTTCAAGATTGCAAACTTAAAATAAAATAATCTCTATTTATTATACTATTTCAAAATTACAGTTATCAAAACAACTTTTGAAATCATCACAGAATTGCTTCAAAAATAGAATTGCTTCAAAAATCACTCCGTATTAAACTTAAAATCAGCAAAAAAGAAGAAAACATTACAAATTAACTTTAAACAATTATGGCTGCACAGAATTGGCCATTTAAGGTAATTTTTTGTGTCATTTAAGGTACTTAGTGTGTCAGTCCACCAATTTTCATTGTTGAAATATTTTAGTTGAAAAAGGTGAGAGGAAATGGTAGGATAAGGCCACAGCCCATTGAAAATGATGATAGAGGAGTGTGCCTGCAGGCAGATTCTACTAGATCAATGGACAATGCTTAAACTGATTAATAGAATGATAGCTCCGACTGGCTAGCTTAAATTATTTCACCTCATCTGACTGCACATTTAAGTACATCTTGTTGTTGACAAAAGAAATCTGTGTAATCGATCTGCCTTTGATAATTTAGTTCAAGGCATTCCTAAACATCCCATGTATTATAAGTGTAAACCATTTTCATTATGATTTTTTTCACTTTTACTTGAATTAATGTAAATGTACTAGCTTGCCTTTTTCAGGATTCAGGTTCTTTAGTTATTTTACTACAGCTTTACACTTTAAATACACCTTAAAATTTCTTTTAAATGCCCCTACCCTAATAAATGCCCCCCATGCTATATTTAGGGAAAGAAAATAATAAATCTATATTTATTATCCAGTATTCTTCAAAATCTAATATAATAGAATATAAAAAAATTCGTAATAATAATAATAAGGGCCTCCCTTTCAGAAAATGTACCCCCAGTGTCATTTAAAAGGAATTTTACAGTGTACGTTTTTTTTCACATGTGCAACCAGTGATGATACAGATGAGTTGGCAGATTTGTGCAAAAATCCCCTTTAAAATTGAATAATGCTGCCCAAAATTGGGGCTTGAGCAAGCCCACTGAACCCCTCTGGATCTGCCCCTGATTAGGAATGTTCTGAATTTTATCCATTTCACTTCATTCTAAAGAATGATATTGACTTTACACAGACATTCTGCTATCTCATGTGAAACTAGCAGCTGCACATGGCAGTGGCACATTCTTTTTGACATAAGAAATGTGTATTTAATGCCAAAAAAATAAATAAAATAAACAGAATACAACCTAGTCAATTCATTGTTGCAGCATGCGTTTCACCTTTTTATCCAAAGTAGGTTTGATGGCCGTTTGTGCTTTAAAGCTGCCTATTCATAGTTCATGGTGGAATACTTCAAATTGTCTCAGATGTGGTTAACCTTTTCCTCCATAAGACACACCTTTATTGCATGGGCGAACATTTTAGATCCAGATCAGCTGGCACATCTATGCCGTCTGATCAGGATCTAAACAGTGTTTGCTTTTTGATTTGTTAGGTTATTTCTGACCAGAATGCAACCAGTGCAGATCCTGATCAGATGGCATGGATGTGCTGGCTGATCTGGATCTACACTGGTCGCACATGCGTAAAAATGCGTATATATGGAGGAAAGTGTTAAAGCTGACTATTCACAGTTCCGGGTGGAATACTTCAAATTGTCTCAAATGTGGTTAATATTCATTGTACCACTTTATAATGCCTATAAATTCCTGAAAAGGAGTGAATTTTGCTGAAATTTTAGACTACTCTGTACAATTCTAAGGATCTGTTGTAAGTGAATTTTATAGTGCAAGTAACCGCTTTCACAACTTTATTCAACTATATTCGCGTGTACTTTGTGTAAGAATATTACACCAAATAAAATATGTTGTTTAAAGGTTTTCTTATAATATTTTATAAATTTTGTTTTTTTGAAAACACTTATTAATATTTTTATTGTGATACTTGACTTTAAACTAATGATTTTATAGATAAGAATGTCAACTGTTACTTTTGATTCCCTGTCAGTTGAAATTTCAATTTATAAATACTTGCAGTCCAAAATTGTCCAGTAAGACAATTACTTGAAGTTAAAATCGGGGTCTACTTCAAAGAATCTGAGTTTACATGTAGACATTCTTGCAGCCAGATCTGGGTCTACATTAAGTCAAATATGCAGTCAAACCAGGGTCTACAATAAGATATATATGCAGTCAGACCAGGGTCTACATTAAGATATGCTTACAGTCAGGTCAGGGCCTACATG
Source organism: Corbicula japonica (assembly GCA_038501625.1). NCBI lineage: Eukaryota > Metazoa > Mollusca > Bivalvia > Venerida > Cyrenidae > Corbicula > Corbicula japonica. Next base: position 1,060,572 of record JAZAYU010000085.1, read on the forward strand.
AGACATACATGTACTAAGATTGGATCTGAATCTACACTGTACATTATTCTATCAAATTGTTTTACAAGACAGTGTCCCCTTAGACTCAAGGCTTGGAAGGACCCATATTGAAAATAAAAAAAGGTCTGTAACATATATCTAGTACTGGTGAAAGAAGCCATGTTTTTGTTGTGGTGTGGGAGTGTCCTTTGGGCCATACATTGACCTGACTTTATAGAGCAGGTTAGAACATATTGACCAATACCTCTGTAATAAGTATTGTTAAGTGGACTTTAACATAATCCCACTTTATGCACTTTAATCAGTTTATGGTATGTTAATGCAATAGCAGTTTTCTCTGTCAAATCTTAACAAATATTTTAATATCTTTTTTTTCTAGTAGTAAAAGAAATGTAAAAAATAATATACAATATTCATTAGGCTATTTGTTTCCAAAATACAAAAAGTGTAGATCCTGACAAAATGGCAAAAATGTGGCAGCTGATCTGGATCTACATGGTTTGTATATGTGAAAAAGAACTGACTACAATTGTATGGAGTAAAAACAATATACATCGTAATCAGAATGCACAGATGTGCTGGCTGATCTGGATCGGCACTGTTTGCCATATGGTTTTCTGATAGAATAAATAATTTGCAAACTTTTAATGCATACTTTAAAGAAAGGTAACTATTGCTTTATTTAAAGGTTGTGTAGCAGGGTTTTCTCCCTTTAGTCAGAAGTAGCCTCTTGATTTGATTGATTGCCGGTCACAGACCCCTACTGTATGTGGATTAACCCTTTCCTCCATATGTATTTTTATGCATGTCTTACCAGTGTAGATCCAGATCAGCCGGCACATCAATGTCGTCTGATGGGGATCTGCACCGGTTGCATTCTGGTCAGAAATAACCTAACAAATCTTAAAGCAAACAGTGCAGATCCTGATCAGACAGCATGGATTTGCTGGCTGATCTAGATCTACACTGTTTGCCCATGCAATAAAGGTGTGGAGGAAAGGGTTAAGATGACCAAGTTATCAAGCTACTTGCAGTTATTATGTGTCTGAAATAATTCCTGACCATTGTAGGTTCAAGTACTCCAGGGTCAGAATCCAGGGGCAAAACTTAACGGGGGGTTCTGTGAGGTTGCTTAAATGCTTTTTTGGGGCAGCAATATTTACTTTCATGGAGACTTTGGCCAGAATGCTGAAAACTATCATGTAATTGCCATAAGACTCACAGCCCCAAATGAACCCCCTTTCTGGAAATCTTGAATCCATCCCTGGAATTCTTCATGTGAGGAAGCTGTCCAGCCATTTTGTAGATAGTATTTGAAGATTATAAAACTGAGATTGGAAACCAGTCTCCACCACAGTAACTGTTAACACCATAGATACACCTTTAATCCCTTTCCGAAACCAGTGTGGATCCAGATCAGCCTGCAAATCCATGAAATAATTATGATCTGTATTTTCACTCTTAATCAGAAATAATTTAACCCTTTCCTCCATAAATACACATTTGTATGCACGTGCGACCATTGTAGATCCAGATCAGCCGGCACATCCGTGTCGTCTGATCATGATTCGCACTGGTCACATTTTGGTCAGAAGTAACCTAATAATCAAATAGCGAACAGTGCAGATCCTGTATCTATGGAGGAAAGGGTTAATGAATCTGAAATCGAACAATGTTACGGTCCTGATCACATAGCACTGATGTAATAAACAATTTAAAAAACTTACATGCTTTATTGTTTGCAGACATTTCGGCAGCCTCTAAGCCTGAAGTATGGATGCCCCTCCCAGAGCACATGGATTCTAGTGATCAACTCCCTACTCGACATTCTGGCAGTGGGATTACCTGTGGCCAGAAAACAAGGTAAGGCCAGAGTTAAAATATTTTTTGTTTCCCCATCCCGATCCAAGGAGATTTAGTATGGGTCGGTAGGTAGGTAAAATATTTTATTTTGTTTGAAATTTTTCAAATTTATGATCTACATACATTTTCCCTTGGGTAATACCTGTTGTTTACTATATATAAATAGAACGTGGTACCTGCTTACTGCTTTAATACTTACATACTCAAAGTGATTCGAAATAAATGCATTTTCGTCTGCAGGTTTTTCTTACCAAATGAAATAAATAACATTAAGGTTTCGGCGATAAAATTTTTTGGGACGCGATATTTTATTTTAGGCCTAAGCACCCAAAAATGTTCCCAAAACTGTATTGTCCCAAGATAGAAGTAGGTTGATCTGATTCAGTGTGACTGCATTTCCTGGTAACCTTAATCCCCCCTCCCACACCCTCAACCCCACAAACATGAATTTTTAACTCGCCTAAGCCAGGGTGGTGGTAAGCTGTTGTGACCTCCCTTTGTTCAGTGTCCGTTCTTCCATTTCCCATCAACAATTTGTTTTAAACAACATCCCTGTAAAAACCATGGATGAATTTTAACCAAATTTAACCCAAATCATCCTTTTATTTACCTCTTCTAAAGTTATTCAAATCTTGACCCTGGGGTCAAGCCAGCCACAGCTTATAATCAAAATGTTAAAAAATCTTCTCATAAAACCACTGGCAAACTTTAATTTTGTTTCTCAAACACCACCAGCCAGATTTCAAAAATATTTTCAAGGAACATTGCTCAGAAAACCCAGTACCAAAGTATTCTAGAACAGACATTTTGTAATAGAACATGGCCATAGGTGGTGGAGCTTGTTTTGCATAAATATGAATAGGGAAAATTATAAAAACCTCCTCTGATTTACTGATAGCCATACTTCAAAAATAGTTCCCAAGGAGACCCGCTACCAGAGTAGTTCAAGTTGTGACATTTCATTGAAAATGGCCACAAGGGGGCATTGCTTCTTTTGCATGTAATATGTCTTAAAATCTTTAAATCATTTTCTCACCTGCCAGAATATGACAAATATTTCAGAGGATTGTTTCTTTGAAGACCCTGTATTAAAAGTTGCTTTGTAAACAACATAGATGCTTGTTACATACACTGTAACAATTGCAAAGTTTCTTTTAAGAATCTGACAGCCAGATGTCAAAAATATTTTAAGAACCATTCTTTAGGTGATCCTCTGGTGAAGTTGTTCAAGCTATATTGTTTTGTAAAAAGAAGAGGTGGAACTTTTTTACCAGTATGTTTATAAGTATGCCATTATAATCTTTTATTATTTAAAAGCTATTTGGCTATAGCTTTATATTTTATGGGTATTATTATCTTAAGGTAAGCGAGTTGGGGCCATTATAGCCCTCTTGGTACTGTGTTTCCTGGCAATTTCCAATTTTAACTGTATTTCCCGATTATCTTAATGCCTTTTATTTACTCTCATGATATTAAAGTGTCTCATATGCACTGCCTTTCCTAGAAATCTAAATGTAGAGATAACATCAAAGCCAATACTGCCACAACCATGTAGGAGACAGACACAGAAATACCATCTGTATCCACAAGATTGACATTCTGTTTGGTTTGAAATTAGCATATTACCATCAAGGGAGGTAATTGAAACTGATAACTGCACTTAATTCCTCAACATATGTTAACTGTCTTTTCTAGTAATCTTAGTGCCTTTAACACACATTAACCATGTTTCCTAGTTATCTAAGAGCTTCCAACACCCTTTTCTATTGCTTTTCAAGATTATATAAGAGCCATCCATGTGCTTTTTTTAACTTTTAAAATTAACACACAAAAAATTTAATCTTTCAGGTACACCATTCCAGTCGATGTGGACTGAGCTAGGTATCACACTGGATGACTTCCTGTTCTCAAAGAAGTAAGTACATCACATAAGTTAGCTGGGCAATTTGATCTGAGTATAGACCTTGTCACTTTTCAGTAAGGAAATGCTACAAAACATGCTTATAACGTACGACCAGAAACATCCATGTTGGCCAGGAAGTTAGAAATTATCATGTACAAATAAACCCCATGCTGGAAATCTTGTGTCTGGCCGTGAGGGGTACCTTGTTTTTTGCTAACCCACCTCTCTATCACTTGTTCTACAGAATTTTATTGACTCTCTACTCCGCATATACAGGTTTATATCCCATGCTTGACCAGTGTAGATTCAGATCAGCTGACACATCCGTGTCGTCTCATTAAGATTGACACTGTTCACTTGTTGATTCATTAGGTTATTTTATGACCAAGAAGCAAACAGTTAAGTTCCAGATCAGAAGGTACAGATGTGCCAGCTGATCTGCATCTACACTGGTCACACATGTTAAAACACATAAATACCAGTATGGAGTAAAGGATATACAGAATTTATAAACTGAATTGCAAGAAGTGTAGACCCTGATCAGACTATGTGGATAGGCAGCCTGCTCTGGGACGACACCGGTAAAAACTCTGGCAAATGCTATGCTGAGTACCTGAAGGGATACAGTTAAAAGCGCAGTAGAGAGCTCTTTCATTCTAAAATAGGGATGCTCAGTACACTTGCAGGGAAGGCCATTGGTAAGAATTTAAAATTGCAAGATTAAGATGGAAATGTCCTTGCGCTAAAATATCTGAATGAAGTCTTTTAAGTAAGTAGGTGTCAGTTGCTCACATGGAGTTTTGTCTTAGTATATGAGAAATAATGCTGATATTGCAGGCAAACCTACAAAGACTGATATTTTTTCAGCCCTACACCAGCAACACTGTCTATCGAGGACTTCCAGAGAGATGAAGCTTTAGACTGCAAGGTAAGGTTATATGCCACACAGTTCAGGGTGAAGGAAGTTAACCACACATTGTGTTAAAGGGTTTCACTTTGACGTGCATTGAGAAATCTTTATTAATTTTACTTGGCATGAATGTTAACCCTTTCCTCCATATATACGCATTTTTACGCATGTGCGACCAGTGTAGATCCATGCCGTCTGATCAGGATCTGCACTGGTCGCATTTTGGTCAGAAAAAACCAAACGAATCAAACAGCGAACAGTTTAGATTCTGATCAGACGGCATGGATGTGCCAGCTAATCTGGATTTAAACTGTTCGCCCATGCAATACAGGTGTTTCTATGGAGGAAAGGGTTAACCTTAGTGAGACAGAGTGTAACACAAAACTAAGGTTCCCATGTCAAAGGTAAAGGTCACACTAAGTGGTCAAAAGTGATGTCAAAGCTTGTCCAGCTCCTAACTTTCACATCCATCGATCAACCTTGTTTATATTTGGCATGGATGTTAACTTCAAACACCAGGTTCCAATCACAAAGGTGAAGGTCAGCTTTGGGGGTCATGTCAGAGCTAAAAATTGTTTGTTAACATAGCTCAGCATGTTGCACTATTTTGTACCCCAGAATTACAACCACCTCGCTGTTAAGACCACATTCCTCCATTCTAAGAAGTGGTCTAAACCCTTTCCTCCATAGACAAACCTTTATTGCATGGGCGAACAGTTTAGATCCAAATCAGCCGGCACATTCGTGCGGCCTGATCAGGATCTAAACTGTTTGCTGTTTTATTCTTATGTTATTTCTTACCAAAATGTGACCAGTGCAGATCCTTATCAGAAGGCACGGATGTGCCAGCAGATCTGGATCTACACTGGTCGCACATGCGTAAACATGGGTATATATGGAGGAAAGGGTTAATGGAAGAGTTTCACTGTATTAATAGATGACTACTATTTGTAGGTAGTATGTATGATCAAAGATGACATTCTTCCATATGCCAGCAAGATGCCAAAAGAGTTTGTGGAACAGATCATGTGCATTCTGAACAAAGGCTCCATCCATTCTACATCATCTGAGGCATTCATTGGTAAGTGAAATTTGCGGGTGGGGTAAATGAGGGTAGGTGGTTGGGGTCAACAAGGGCTCCAACAATTCTACTTCATCTGAGACATTCATTGGTAAGTTGACTATATTTGGTAATTGGGTGTAGATGGGTGGGGTTAATTTATCAACAAGGGCTCCATCCATTCTATGTCGTCACAGACATTCATTGGTTGGTGAACTGAGGATAGGTGGGCTGGGTAACTATATCAACAAGAGCTCCATCCATTCTACTTCATCAGAGACATTCATTGGTAATTAGACTTTACTAAGTAAATGAGGGTAGGCAGGAGGGTTAAATGTATCAAGTGCTGCATCCATTCTACATCATCAGAGACATTCATTTGTAAGTGAACTTTATTTGGGTAAATGAGGGTGGGTGGGGCAAATTATCAACAAGGGATCCATTCATTCTACACTACATCATCAGAGACATTCATTGGTAAGTGCACTTTACTGAGTAAATGAGGGTGGGTGGGGTCAATCTATCAACAATGATCCATTCATTCTTTGTCATCAGAGACATTCATTATAAGTGAACTTAATTTGGGTAAATAAGGTTGGGTGGGTTAAATGTATCAACAAGGGCTCCATCCATTCTACATCATTGGAGACATTCATTGGAAAGTGAACTTTATTTGGGTAAATAAGGGTGGGTGGGGCAAATTATCAACAAGGGCTCCATCTATTTTATTTTACATCATCTGAGGCATTCATTGGTAAGTTAACTTCACTGGTTAAATAAGGGTGGGTTGGTTAAACTATCAACAAGGGCTCCATGCATTCTATGTCATCAGAGGCATTCATTGGTAAGTGAAATTTACTGAGTAAATGAGGGTGGGTGGGTGAGGTAAATATATCAAGGGCTGCGTCCATTCTATGTCATCAGAGGCATTCATTGGTAAGTGACATTTGCTGAGTAAATGAGGTTGGGAGGGATAAATGTATCTACAAGGGCTCCATCCTTTGAGTAAATGTGGGTAAGCAAAGATATCAACAAGAATTCCATTGTTTTAGATGTTGGTAAGTTTAGCGAATTTAAAAGAGCTCAGTCAACAGTTTTGTGAAATTTCCATGAAATATGTGATTCAAAACACACTATTGCATATTCTGTTAAATATAAATGTGAAAACAAAACGTGTTTTGGGGCAGTTTTTTGTTCTATTTTCCATTATCAGTTTTGTTTATTCAATGAAATGATTCAAATAAGTGATCGTTCTGTCTCCTCTGGCAGCTCTTGTTACAGTCCTGTTGTGTACTAACCTTCTTAGAAGTATAGTGCATGAAATATGTGGGATGTTGATCCATTTAAATGATTTAATATGCAGTAAACCCAACTTACTTTGTGACTCCCTTACAGATACAGATTCTAGTCGCAAGCTTCGTGAAGAATTTGCCAAAACCTGCTTTGAGACGTTACTGCAATATTCGTATATCAGTGGATCAACCAATGAAGCCGGCACTGTGACCAAACTGGCTGTGATATCATTGTTGAAGCGTTGTAAAGATGTCGTGAAGAAATATGCTGAAGATGAAAAACTTACTGGGAAATGTCCACTACCAAGGTTTGTTAAAAACTTTCACAGTCTTGTAGTCAGTATGCTGTGACCTAAAAATATTAGATATGTTTCTCATTGTTTATAAAACAAATCCTGTAGATTTCTTGCTGACTTATTGGTGTTTTTTAATGATCTTAGATGAGGCATTCAAATGAAATTTAAAAATGCCTTTACAATCTGCATTAATATAGTACTTAATACGAGCAAACAACAAATGATTAGCAATACAGATGTGTACAATTAGAATATACCAATCTTCATGACATTTCTATTAAAACCACTTCTTAGACCGGAGGAGTGTGGTCTTTACCCTTTCCTCCATAAACAGCTTTTAAATTATCAGACCATCAAATGTCCCCCCCCCCACCTCTGGGAGAGACATACTGTTTTTGCCCTGTCCGTCAGTCCATCTGTCACACTTCGTTTCCGCTCAATAACTGGAGTACCGTTTGACCCACAGCATTCAAACCACAGGGTGATGGCCCTTATTGTGTAGAAGAACACTATTGACTTTGGGGTCAGTAGGTCAAAGGTCAAGGTCACAGGGGCCCGAATAGTGAAAACCGTTTCCGCTCATTAACTCGAGTACCCTTTGACCCAAAACCTTCAAACTTCATAGGGTGATAGCCCTTATTGAGTAAAAGAACCCTATTGATTTGGGGGTCAGTAGGTCAAAGGTCAAGGTCACAGGGGCCTGAAGAGTGAAAACCATTTCCGCTCAATAACAGAAGTTCTATTTCACCCAGAGCCTTCAAACTTCATATGATGGATGTCCTTATTGAGTAGAGGACTCCTATTGATTTTGGGGTCAGTAGGTCAAAGGTCAAGGTCTCTGGGGCCCGAAGAGTGAAAACCGTTTCTGCTCAATAACTGGAGTACCCTTTGACCCAGAGCATTCAAACTTCATAGGGTGATAGCCCTTATTGAGTAGAAGAACCCTATTGAATTGGGGATCAGTAGGTCAAAGGTCAAGGTCACAGGGGCCTTAAGAGTGAAAATCGTTTCCACTCAATAACAGGAGTTCTATTTCACCCAGAGCCTTCAAACTTCATACAATGGATGTCCTTATTGAGTAGAGGAATTGATATTGGGGTCTTTGACCATACATATGTTAATTATACCCCCACAAACGAAGTTTGAGGGGGAATATAGGAGTGAGCTTGTTGGTTGGTCGGTCGGTCTGTCGGTCGGTCGGATTATTCGTTTCCGGATGATAACTCATGAAAGGCTTGACAGAATTAAATAATTTTTGGTACACAGGTATATCGTCATGTTTCCGGATGATAACTCATGAAACATATCACAGATTAAATCCTTTTTTGGTATATAGATGTAATATCAGAAGATACAGGCCGATTTCGACTTTGGGGCCTGTGGGGTCAATGTCAAGGTCACTGTAACTTAAAGAAAAAATTGTTTCTGGACTTTAACTCATGAAATACTTCATAGATTTAATTATTTTTTGGGACACAGATGTAACATAACAAGATATAGGTTAGGTTTGACTTTGGGGCCTGTGGGTTCATGGTCAAGGTCACTGTTATTTTAACTTCAAAACTTTGTTTCCACTCAGAAACTGTAGCTTGGAATGAGATTCTTAAATGAAATTTGGTGTATCGGTGGTTTTTGTGAAGATGACTTTTGGGATTCAAAGTAAGGCCTGTGGGGTCAAGGTCACTGGGCCTAAAAATAGAAAAAAACTGTATGCTCAATAACTTTGGTTCAGAATGAGATACATGTATTGTGATGAAAATTGCTATATAGGTAGTGTCTGTGAAGACGAAACTTGGTATTGAAATTGGGCCTGATGGGGTCAAGGTCACTGTTCACTGTTACTAAAAAATAGAAAAAATGGTTTCTGAATGATTTCTCATGAAAAGCTTCACATATATAAACAATTTTTGCCACACAGTTGTTAGATAAAAGTTAAGTAAAGGTCACTGTTACTAACATATTCAAACCATTTCTGCTCAATAAATTTAGAAGGAATGAGATATTGTGATGAAACTTGCTGTATATGTGGCTACTGTGAAGACGACTCTTTGGATTGAAAGTGGGGCACATTATGCCATTGATTCGAAGCATTCCCAGTTCAGTTATCAAGCACACATGTGGGGGTATTTAATCACTTTCAGTGATAATTCTAGTTTATATATATATGTGCATGACACAGGCTTCCGTTTCAAACAGGTGATATCTCTTCCTTGGCCTTCCTTCAATAGGGCGCAGGGGGAGACATGCGTTTTCCACAAAAAACATCTAGTTTAATTTATTTTTCATAGTTTTTTATTTGAAAACAATAATAACATTATATTAGGCCAAAGTAAAAAAAATTAGATTCTCATCAGGATTTTGGGAAAAAAGGGGGCGGGTGGACACTTTTTAATTTTTATTTTTTATTACCGAAATACCTGAGAACTGAACTTAAAACTAACTCAAAATTTTGAAAATGGCATTTATAGTTACCAGAACCATTGGTGTAGAATATTCGTCCATCTTTTCAATTTCTTCCAAAAAATCATGATAACATCTTACAAAAGTAGCATGTTGGTGCCTATTCTTGCTTGAAAAGCCATACCAGTCATTAATAGTGACACTTTCACCTTCGGTAAGCTTTAAATGATGAACATTTTAATTTATTATTGTCGGCCATGTTTTTTCCATATCCGGGATGGTCTAAAACCCGTTATGTCCGGAACAGAATATGTTCTGATTTTTTTTACCAATAAATTATTTTGGAGCGGGTAGTTTTGGACAGGGGCGGGCGGGAATGAGAATCTAAAATATTGTTTTCTATTGCCTTAAATCTTGCTAACAAAAATGTTAGAACAAAGTTAGGTGACATATTACAAGTTTACCAAATATGTTTGTACATTATGTAAATATCTCATATTGTTTGTTGTAAATGCTTGATAAATTTTTTAATTAACACAAATCTTTCACTTTTCCTTCGTAGTATTGACATAAAATATATAAATCTCTGTATATCATTTTTTAACATTATAATGTTCAGTTTTCCTCTCACTTAAAAAGTATTAGATTTGCTCCTGTCCCTATGTTCTGTTATTATCATGTCACTTATACAATAATTGTCAATACCTCCAAGAAAAGCAACTCCTGCAGGTACCTTATTGATAAGTATTTTACTTCCCTTATCTCCCAGAACATAGCATATCAGAAAAAATGAAAATGAAATGAACTTAAACAAGAGATAATAAGTAATTCAGTGTTTTTTAAATAATTATAAACCATCTAGCTGGTGCCAGGCTATAAAATTATATACATGAACCTGTTTAACTAAACAGAAATTTACTTGCTGATAAATACATGTATTTACTTGCATCAATATTTTATGACCAAAAACAATAATATTCAAAGCAATTCATTCCAATTTTAAACTTCATGTATCTGCCAAAAGGATTTAATTTGTGTACACTGTATAAAAAATTTGCAATTTTCATATTGGCTGCAAAATGTGTATAAAAGAAAATGTTGAAGTTTCTATCTGAACACATTTTCATTTTTCATAAGTTGCAATAATTCTATGAATTGTTTTGAATCTAAATTCTTTTTTCTTTAAAATAAAGTAAAATGAGGTCTGGTCAATTGCTTATGAGGTATGTATATAGGGAATTTCAAATTTACTTTGAATTTACTTTGAACAAATTTCTATTTGAAAGTTTCGAAATTCTTTTTCATTTCTGTTTTGACGTTAGTTTTGACTGATTCTACCATTTTTTGTGTCGCCCTTTCGAAGAAATGGCGATACATAGGGACAGCTTTGTCCGTCGGTCCATCGGTCCGTCCGTCATGAAAACTTAACGTTGGCTATAACTTTGCCATTTCTTAATATTTCTTCATCAAACTTTCAAACTATATTGCTTATGACAACACGCTTGAGATGACACCAAATTCTCAAGGTCAAGGTCACATTTGAGGGAGTTATGCCCCTTTTTGTACTTATATTTAGACACGAAAACTTAACATTGGCAATAACTTTGCCAATTCTTAATATTTCTTCATCAAACTTTCGAATTATATTGCTTATGACAACACTCTCGAGATGCTACCAAATTCTCAAGGTCAAGGTCACATTTGATGGAGTTATGCCCCTTTTTTGTACTTAATATATTTAGACACGAAAACTTGAGGTTGGCAATAACTTTGCAAATTCTTAATATTTCTTCATGAAACTTTCAAATTATATTCCTTATGACAACACGCTCGTGATGATACCACATTCTTTAGGCCAAGGTCACATTTTATGGAGTTACTGCCCTTTTTACGAAAAACTTACCATTGGCTATAACTTTGCCATTTCTTAATATTTCTTCATCAAACTTTCAAATAATATTCCTTTTAACAACACGCTCCTCATAATACCACATTCTTTAGGTCAAGGTCACACTTGATTGAGTTATTCCCCTTTATATGAAAACTTAACATTGGCTATATCTTTGCCATTTATTAATATTTCTTCATCAAACTTTCAAGTTATATTCCCTATGACAATACGCTCATGACGATACTATATTCTTAAGTTCAAGGTCACATTTGTTGGAGTAATGCCCCTTTTTGTACTTGCATTTTTATTCCGACAGCCCCAGAGGGCGACACAAGTGTTCAACTGAACCATCTAGTAACTTATTTTCCATGACCTTGGTATCACAGACTAAATGGCTTTCTGTGAAATGCCAGATCCAGTTCGATTGTTTAGTATACTCGAGTTTCAAAAAGCTCATTAAAGCGGCATTACTTCAATTTAACCCGCTCTTGTATGAAATATTACATGTATTTGGAACTATAGGCACAAATTTGCAGCATTAGTTCGGGCTAATAAAATTTTAATTTACTAAAATAAATTTGGTCCGTGCAACTAAAAGTGAAAGTAGGATTTCCGAATCGTCACAGAAATTGAGATCGCGCATGAAGTGGTCGCTTCGTCAAAAATAGGTGCTTAATATAGCTCCTTAGCTTCTTAAAAGTTCATTAACTATAATTTAACATTATCATTGAAAATCCCATCTATAAGAAAGAATTCGATCGGACCTTTTGTGATCTGTTAGAGAGTTTATATATTGGAGTCTATATTATGGACAAATATGATTTTTTAAAAGTATATTCTTACTTAAGTTAATTTAGGGCTGTGGCTTTCAGTCTATTTTGCCACAATTGTTAATGCATTAATATATCAATATTTGACTTAATATACGATTTTATTAAATGTGTACTGAAGGCTGAAAAAGTATGCCTTGTATTTCTCAATAATCTGATTAACTGAAATGGAGACTTGTCTCATAATTAGTCACAAATCTCAAGCATCTGATTGGCATAAAGGGAGACTAATCTCAATTTCAGCCAATTAGATGTTTCAGTATCGAGACTCCAATCACAGTTTTATGATCTTGTGCTCAGGAAATTATTTGCCTGTTTCAGGCCTAGGCTAGCAGAGATGGCGGCTGTGTTGAAGGCTGTGACAACTCTAGTGGCGTCATTGAAGAAGGCACCACAAGCTAACAGTAAGTACAGGAAAACAACAAAGCTGAACACAACTCAGTGCTAATTACATTCAGCATGCTACCTGTGTATACATTAACCCTTTCCTCCATATATATGCATTTTTAGCTCGACTATTCGAAGAATATGTCGAGTTATTGTACTCACTTGGGCGTCGCCGTCTCCGTCCCGCTTTGGTTAAAGTTTACGTGCAACCTACCTATATCTTAAAAACTACTATAGCTACAGCTTTTAAACTTGGCACACTTGTTCGTCATCATGTCCCGAGTGTGTATGCCAAGAACCATAACTCTAACTTTCATTTTGATCAAATTATGGCCCTTTTTGACTTAGAATTTCACGTTAAAGTTTGCGTGCAAGCTACTGTACAAACTCATAACTTCAATACTACTTATATTACAGCTTTTAAACTTGGCACACTTGTTCATCATCATGTCCCGAGTGTGTATACCAAGAACCATAACTCTGACTTTCATTTTGATCAAATTATGGCCCTTTTTTGACTTAGAATTTCAGGTTAAAGTTTGCGTGCAAGCTACTGTGCAAACCCATAACTTCCATACTACTTATACTACAGCTTTGAAACTTTCAACACTTGTTCATCATCATATTTCAAGATTGTATGCCAAGAACCATAACTCTTACTTCCATTTTGTTCAAATTATGGCCCTTTTTCGACTTAGAATTTCAGGTTAAAGTTTGTGTGCAAGCTAGTTACTTTCATACTTCTTGTACTATAGCTTTGAAACTTAAGACACTTGTTTACCATCATGACCCTGACTATTTATACCAAGAACCATAACTCTTTCTTTCATTTTTAATCAAATTATGGCCCTTTTTCAACTTAGAATTTCAGGTTAAAGTTTGCGTGCAAGCTAGTTACTTTCATACTTCTTGTACTTTAGCTTTGAGACTTAAGACACTTGTTTACCATCATGACCCTGACTATGTATGCCAAGAACCATAACTCTTTCTTTCATTTTTAATCAAATTATGGCCCTTTTTCGACTTAGAATTTCAGGTTAAAGTTTGCGTGCAAGCTAGTTACTTTCATACTTCTTGTACTATAGCTTTGAAACTTATTCACCATCATGACCCTGACTATGTATGCCAAGAACCATAACTCTTTGATTTTTTTCAAATTACTGCCCTTTTAAGACTTAAAAATTAAGGTTTAAAACTTTGTATACCTTTATTTTATCTTACATCAGGTTTATTTTCAAAGGCCCATAACTCATCCTTGCTTTTTTATATTTGATTTTTGCCCCTTTTCACTAGAAATTAGAATTAAGACTTATAAATAATTGTTAAAGTTTCAATGTTAGTGTTTTCCATATGAAATGCTATATAAAAGGTTTAAAACAGATGTCCTTAACATACTTTGGTTGAAAGTGTTGAGTAATTGTGGGGTGGGTGGGTGCATAGACTACCATACCATACCATACCATACCATACCATACCATACCATACCATAACACTGTACTGTACTGTACCCCCACCACCCACCACCACCTCCAAATACCAACACCACCACCAACAACAACTACAACAACACCACCACAAACAACAACACCACCACCAACAACAACAACACCGCCAACACCACCACCACTAACAACAACAACACAACCACCACCAACAACAACACCACCATTAACAACACCAACACCACCACCAACAACAACTACAACACCACCATTAACAACAACAACAACACCAACACCACCACCAACAACAATATCAACACCACCACCAACAACAACACAAACACAAACAACAACACCACCACCACCACCAACAACAACACCACCACTAACAACAACAACACCATCACCACCACCAACAACACCAAAAACAACAACACCACCACCAACAACAACACCAACACCACCAACAACAACACCACCACTACCAACAACAACATCATCACCACCACCAACACCACCACCACCAACAACAACACCACTACCAACAACAACAACACCAACAACAACAACACCAACAACATCAACACCAGCACCAACAACAACACCACCACCACCAGCAACACCCCCTCCAACAACAACACCAACAACATCAACACCACCACCAACAACAACATTAACACCACCACCAACAACAGCAACAACAACAACACCAACAACCAACACCACCACCACCACCACCAGCAACAACACTACCACCACCACCAACAACAACAACAACAATACCAACACCAACAACACCACCACCAACAACAACACTAACAACAGCAACAACACCACCACCAACAACAGCAACACCACCACCAACAACAGCAACCAGCATACCATACTGTACTTCACCACGCCACACCACTATAGGTGGGCAAAGATAGTGGGTTGATGGGTGTGGGATCAGGGGTTTATGGGCTGGGTTGTGTAAACCCTAAAAAAAATCTACAAGAATAAATTAAGTGTAATTTATTGATTTCCTAACTTGGATTAAGAAACTTTTGTTCATGTGTGTTTGTTGGGGGTGTCATAAACTCCTGAATCACTCCCCAGTTTAAATGAAGCCCAGTTACAATGTGCTTAATAATTCTGACTTTTCGAATAGTCGAGCGTGCAGTCTTTTCCGACTGGCTCTTGTTATGCATGTGCGACCAGTGCAGATCCAGATCTACACTGGTCACACATGCGTGCTGACTAATCAGGATCTGCACTGGTCGCATTTTGGTAAAAAATAACCTAACACAGATCAAAAAGCGAACAGTGCAGATCCTGATCAGAAAACAGTCAAATGTAGTTCCGAGTTGGTCTACAACAAGGGAACTACAAGCATGCTTAACCATCTTAAGTTGAAACATGATACGAGACCACGCACAAAAACCAGACAGACGAGCCCCATGGTTATTTGATTTGATTATTTCACAACATCATATTATTCTGACCACCGTATATGTACATGTTCACATGACTGTGTCGTAACTTTGATACAATTTTCTGATTTATTTTAAAAATATAAATCTATAAAATAATAAAATAACAAACACAAATAAACGATATAACACACTTTTGTTGTGTAAGTATCTTTATTAATATGTGGTATATGGTATAAATACTGAGTAGGTTGAAGCTGATATTACACGAACGGAATTATCTCTATTAAAATCGGAAATAGTTCGAGTACTAGAGTACTCAACCGGAAGATCGTCCGAGTACTCGAGTACCAATTTTACTACTCGTCCCTAGATATATTTTATATAGATTAGAAGATCTTAACCACAACCGGTAATTCTTTCATAAACTGTTAGTTTGTATTATTTAATGTATCTGAAATTGTTTTTTTGCAGTTGAAGTGACAGTATGGGAGCATGTTATAGATCTATATCCATTTTTGGTGGAGTGTACAACATCACCATCACCAAGTGTGTGCAAGGCCCTACGAGATGCCCTAATGCAATATACAGACCTCTTAACACCTCCTAACCTCGCCTTGCACAATGGGAAATAGCAAAAGACTAGACACTAAAGAATGTCAAATATAATATATGATATATAGAACTTTAAGCTGTGAAAAAGTGCTTATAACTTATAAATATGGGGCAGATATTTGATGAAATAAAATAAAAGGATTTTAAAGTATTCATGTTGTTAATTTTCTTGTACAAACTGTTATGTTTTTGACGTGCAGAATGTTATGGGATATTCACTCACACTCACTCAGTCCTCTCTGTCCTAAGGCCATAGAGATCTCCAGTTGACCCTGTCTGCTGCTCTTGGAGGATGTTGTGAGGGTCAATCCCCTGCTTTTCGACTCTTTCTGTTCAGTCATTCCCCAGGTCTCCTTTGGTTGCCTTTTGGTTCCTCTTCCCTTGCAGGGCAATCTTGGCAGTGAGTCATGGGACAAACATATCCCAGCAAATGGATATTAATGGGTTACAAGTTATGAGACTTGCTGTGAAGTAAATATTTTTTCCTGCATTTATGTGAAATATTATTTGAAATTCAATACATTAATCACGCTTTTGCAGTAATCTCATTTTAACAGTATTCATAGTAATCTAATTTTTAGCTCACCTGTCACATAGTGACAGGGTGAGCGTTTGTGATCGCCCTTCGTCAGTCGTCCGTCCGTCTTCCGTTCACAATTGTTGTTTGAACTCTAGCGGTCGTAATTTTGGTCCGATCTTCTTCAATCTTGGTCAGAATGTTTATCTCAATGATATCTAGATCAAGTTCAAACTGGGTCATGTGACCTTGAAATCTAGGTCACTAGGTGGAATTATAGGAAAAGATTGTCTGCACTCTAGCAGTCTTAATTTTGGTGCGATCTTCTTTAAACTTGGTCAGAATGTTTATCTCAATGATATCTAGATCAAGTTCATAACTGGGTCATGTGACCCTTAAAACTAGGTCACTAGTTCAAACTAAAGAAAAAGCTTGTCTGCACTCTAGCAGTCTTAATTTTGGTGTGATCTTCCTAAAACTTGGAAAGAATGTTTATCTCAATGATATCTAGGTCAAGTTCAAAACTGGGTCATGTGACCTTGAAATCTAGGTCACTAGGTCAAATTATAGAAAAAGCTTGTCCAGTCTAGCAGTTTTTATACGCCCGTTTGAAAAACGGGACATATTATGGGAACACCTGCTGCGGGCGGGCGGCATCCACATGGTTTCCGCTCTCTAAATCAAAGAGTTTTCATCTGATCTTTATCAAACTTGGTGAATATGTTGGTGGGCATAATATCTCGACCAAGTTTTATAACCAGCCAAATCCCCCCAGGCACTCCTGAATTATGGCCCTTGAATTGTCCAAAATTAATGTTTCCGCTCTCTAAGTCAAAGAGTTTTCATCCTGTCTTTATCAAACTTGGTGAATATGTTGGTGGGCATAATATCTCGACCAAGTTCTATAACCAGCCAAATCCCCCCATGCACTCCTGAATTATGGCCCTTGAATTGTCCAAAATAACTGTTCCTGCTCTCTAAGTCAAAGAGTTTTCATCCGGTCTTTATCAAACTTGGTGAATATGTTGGTGGGCATAATATCTCGACCAAGTTCTATGACCAGCCAAATCCCCCCAGGCACTCCTGAATTATGGCCCTTGAATTGTCCAAAATTACTGTTTCCACTCTCTAAGTCAAAGAGTTTTCATCCGGTCTTTATCAAACTTGGTGAATATGTTGGTGGGCATAATATCTCGACCAAGTTCTATAACCAGCCAAATCCCCCCATGTACTCCTGAATTATGGCCCTTGAATTGTCCAAAATAAGGGTTTACGCTCTCTAAGTCAAAGAGGTTTCATCCGGTCTTTATCAAACTTGGTGAATATGTTGGTGGGCATAATATCTCGACCAAGTTCTATAACCTGCCGAATCCCCCCTGGCACTCCTGAATTATGGCCCTTGAATTGTCCAAAAACTGAATTAGTGGTATCTGCTCTCCAAGTCGAATAATTTTCATCAGATCGTTACGCAACTTTGATGATCAGCATTTTGACAGGCGTATTTTGTGTCAGTTTGGCACTCTTGTTTATTTTGGTGCGATCTTTTTTAAATTTGGTCAGAATGTTTATCTCAATGATATCTAGGTCAAGTTCGAAAACTGGGTCATGTGACCTTGAAATCTAGGTCACTAGGTCAAATTATAGAAAAGGCTTGTCTGCACTCTAGCAGTCTTAATTTTGGTGCGATCTTCTTCGAACTTGGTCGGAATGTTTATCTCAATGACATCTAGTTCAAGTTTGAAACTGGGTCGTTTGACCTTGAAAACTAGGTCACTAGGTCAAATTATAGAAAAAGCTTGTCTGCACACTAGGGGTCTTAATTTTTGTGGGATCTTCTTCAAACTTGGTCAGAATGTTTATATCAATGTTATCTAGGTCAAGTTAGAAACTGGGTCATTTGACCTTGAAATCTATGTCACTAGGTCAAATTATAGAAAAAGCTTATCAGCACTCTAGCGGTCATAATTTTGGTCCGATCTTCTTCAAACTTGGTCAGAATGTTTATCCCAATGACATCTACTCCAAGTTCGAAACTGGGTCGTTTGACCTTGAAAACTAGGTCACTAGGTCAAATTATTGAAAAAGCTTGTCCGCACTCAAACAGTATTAATTTCGATCCAATCTTCTTCAAACTTGGTCAGAATGTTTATCTCAATGATATCTAGGTCATGTTCGTAACTGGGTCATGTGATTTTGGAAACAAGGTCACTAGGTCAAATTTTAGAAAAAGGCTGTCCGCACTCTAGCGGTTGTAGTTTCGGGCCGATCAACTTCAAGCTTGGTCAGAATGTTTATCTCAATGATATCTAGGTCAAGTTTGAAACTGATTCATGTGACTTTGAAAACTAGGTCACTATGCCAAATTATAGAAAAAAACTTGTTCGCATTCTAGCGGTCTTAATTTTGGTCCTCTTTTTCAAGCTTAGTCAGAATGTTTATCTCATTGATATCTAGGTCAAGTTTGAAACTGGGTCATGTGACCTTGAAAACTAGATCACTAGGTCAAGTTATAATAAAAGCTTGTCTGCACACTAGTGGTCATAATTTTAGTCTTCACTTTCATTACCATAAGATCTTGGTTCCTTTCTTGAAATCGCCATATTGCATTATAGGTTCCAGAGTTATGGCCTCTGAAAGTGCCGAAATTAACTATTTAGACCTTGTCTGCACAATAGCAGATTCATTTTTGATTTGAATTTAATCGGACTTGTACAATACTTGAGTTACTATAAAATTTCAGTTCCTTTCTTGAACCAGCTAGATTCCATAATGGGTTCCAGAGTTCCCTTGAAAGAGCCAAAGTAAGCTATTTTGACCTTTTCTCCACAATAGCAGCTTAATTTTTATACCCCCGCTTCGAAGAAGAGGGGGTTATACTGTTTTACCCTTGTTCGTGCATCCGTCCGTCCGTAACAAAACTTCCGTCACAGTTTTCTCAGCAACTATGACATGCAGCAGCCTAATACTTTGCATATTGCTTCATCCTATAGTCCCATGTGGTGTAAAGCAATTTTATGCTCCTTGCTCATCTACTTCCTGTTTGTCGCATATTTTTAGATTTTGTTACTATATAGGTGCATTTCATCAACCAAAGGGAATTTTATTTTCCGTTGCAGTTTTCTAAGGAACTATAACATTCAGCAGCCGGATATTTTGTATATTGCTTTATCCTATAGTCCCATATGGTGTAAAGCGATTTTATGCTCCTTGCTCATCTACTTCCTGTTAACCGAATACTTACATTTTTACACATAATTGACATATTTGCACAATTTCCGTCGCAGTTTTCTAAGCACCTACAACATGCAGCAGCTTGATATTTTGCATAATGCTTAATCCTATAGTCCCATATGGTGTAAAGGGATATTATGCTCCTTGCTCATCTACTTCCTGTTTACTGAATACTTAGATTTTTACGCATAATTGACATACTTGCACAATTTCCATCGCATTTTTCTTAGCAACTACATGTGTATAACATGCAGCAGCCTGATGTTTTGCATATTGCTTTTTCTTATAGTCCCATATGGTGTAAAGTGATTTTATACTCCTTGCTCGTCTACTTCCTGTTTACGAACTATTTTTAGATTTTGTTGCTATACAGGTGCGCTACACAATCCAAAGGGTATCTTTATCACTATAAAGGTGCATTACATTAACCAAAGGGAATCTTCATTGAAAAATGCAAATTACATTTGAAAGTCATATTTCTCACAGCGGGGGTATCACTAGTGAGCATTAGCTCACAGAATTACTTGTTTGACCTGATTTTACCACACTTGCACAAAACTCTTGCAAGCATTGAGCAGTTGTTGACAGGTGAGCGACCCAGGGTCCTATGGACCCTCTTGTTTGACTTCAAAACATTTATTTTCCATGGACATTATGCCAAATATCATCTCCTGAGTCAATAGTCCTGACACATAATGATGGTTTACATACACATAAAACATATTGTTCCATATGCCTTTCCTAAACAATGTCAGTGCTTGACAGCATCACCATGTAAGTGCTTGTCAATGTCACCATGTCAGTTAGAATGTCACTATGTCAGTGCTTGACATTGTCACTATGTCAGTGCTTGACAATGTCACCAAGTTAGTGCTTGACAATGTCACCAAGTCAGTGCTTGGCAATGTCACCATGTCAGTGCTTTCCAGTGTCCCCATGTCAGTGCTTGACAATGTCACCATGTCAGTGCTTGACAATGTCACCATGTCAGTGCTTGACAATGTCACCATGTCTGTGCTTGACGACACCACATTGGTGCTTGACAATGTCCCCATGTCAGAGCAAGACAATGTTTCTATGAGAGTGCTTTACAATATCACCATGTAAGTGCTTTCCAATGTCCCCATGTCGGTGCTTTACCATGTCCCCATGTCAATGCAAGACAAAGTCATCATGTCAGTGTTTTACAATGTCCCCATGTAGGTGCTTTACAATGTTCCCATGTCAATGCAAAACAAAGTCATCATGTCAGCGCTTGACAATGATACCATGTCAGTGCTTTACAATATAACCATGTCAGTACTTTACAATGTCACCATGTTAGTGATTTACAACATCACCATGTCAGTGCAAAACAGTGTCCCTATGTGAGTGCTTTACAAATTTCACCATGTCAGTGCTTTTCAATGTCCCCATAACAGTGCTTTACAATGTCCCCATGTCAGTGCTTGAGAATGTCACCATGTCAGTGCTTCACAATGTCTCCATGTCAGTGCTTCACAATGTCTCCATGTCAGTGCAAGACAAAGTCATGATGTCAGTGCTTTACAACGTCCCTAAGTCAGTGCTTTACAATGTCATCATATCAGTGCAAAACAAAGTCACCATGTGAGTGTTTGACAATGTCCCCATGTCAGTGCTTGACAATGTCCCCATGTCAGTGCAAGACAATGTCACCATGTTAGTGCTAGTTATCATGTCAGTACTAGGTCATTTCGCCATTATGTGTTTAACACAAGCTATTTCAGTGCTATGTCAGACCAGGTTATGTCACCATGTCAGTGTTGGGCTACTATTCCCAATTTCAGACCGAAGCTAGTGTTGCTGACATGGTTGCTGTTCAACCCGAAACTCGCCGGATATAGGCTGCATGTGTCAAAAACACAAATTTCGCCTTCTTCAAACGCCATTCAACAGCTAATCAGATGCCTTTAGGTTTTATTTACAACAGTTGTAATTCATAGATAACGAGTGAGTAATAGTCAAATTCTAGGCATTCCCTCGAGCCGTTTTGACCCACGGAACTCAATGAAACCGATGACCAGTCTAATGCAAGGGGAGTAATCGCTACATAAAAATCAAGAATTGAAATTCGACAGGATTTCCACCCCATTGAATAGTATACCACATTGTTTTCCCTTATTTTCCAACTAAAATATGTCATTTTGATCTGGAAATTATAGGGGTTTTTTTACAATTAATGAAAAATCATTTGGGTCAAACATAATAATTTTTAATTAGTTTTCGCGAGGTTGATTGCGAATTTGACCCCAGGTTACAAACCACTATTTCAATTCATAGACTTCCATTATAACTTTTCTTCGATTTCTGAATTTACTATTGGGGCAAGCCCTTAAAATCTTACAGTTCTCAAGAGAACCAACCTAGAGACACCATCAAATATCAATTCTACCATAGCATGACCAATAAACTTTTTCGGCATTTTAGCCAGAAGTGTATCACCCCAGTCTCTGCGGAACTTTTGTTTACATTCTGTCAAAAATGATACTAGTTTTAAAGTTGAATTGCACTTTTTTTCATTATCAATTTCATAATCATACTATTTGTATTCAAATTACTACAAAATCATTATATTTCATCAAAATAATGTTCTTTTTAAAATATTAATTTTCATTTTCTACCAATCAGGCTTGACTTCCTCTTACTGGTCCGCAAATTCCCTGCAAAAAAATTATTTAGAGGCCTGATAACCAATATTTAGTGGTCTATAACATCCAACACTACCTCGGATTCTGAATTTACTATCAGGTCAAGACCTTACAAATTATCAGACTGTTTTAATAGAACTAACATAATGACATCAAAATTCACAAAGGATGTGCCCATCGGCACTTTGGTTCAGTTCGAAAAAAATTATATCCTTACTCATCGATCTGTGATCACCCATCAATCCCATAGAGATCACCCATCAATCCCACAGACACTTTAGAGGTCCTTTTCTGGCCAGTATGTCAGTAGAGCTATATAGGCTTAAAACAGAGCTCTAGTATCAAGTTTAGTCAATATCTTCTAATAATTGAGCGATTTGTATCACAAGGTTTCAACTTCAATCACCCAGAACACAAAATATCCCCGTTTTAAAAAAACAAACATATTTCTTGTTATACTAAATAGCTAAAGATAACAAACTAAACAGATCTCAGAAAAATACATCATCCCAGTTGCACATTAATTTCGAAGACAAAATAGTAACTTACTGAACAAATCAATTGTTCAGTAAGTTCTGTGACCATTTTTACCAGAGTTATGGCTCTTTGTTAATTTCAGTAATTAAATCTTGTGGCATCAACTCCTCATTAACTGTCAGAGGGATTTCTTTCAAACTTGCACAGCTAATCAAGCAGGAAGTGGAGATGATCATAAAATAAAGATTTTTTCCAGCAACCATTTTTACCAGAGTTGTGGCCCTTTCTTAATTTCAGTTATTAAATCTTGTGGCATCAACTCCTCATAAACTATCAGGCAGATTTCTTTCAAACTTGCAGCGATGATCAAGCTGGATGTGTAGATGATTGTAAAGAAATGATTGTTTTCTGTCACCATTTTTACTAGAGTTATGGCCCTTTCTTGTTAATTTCAGTAATTAAATTTTGTTGCATCAACTCCTCATTTACTATCAGGCGTATTTCTTTCAAACTTGCACAGATGATCCAGCTGAATGTGTAGATGATAAAAAAGAAATGATTTTTTTTTCTGCAGCCATTTTTACCAGAGTTAGGACCCTTTGTAAATTTCACTTATAAAGTTTTGTGGAATCAACACTACATTTTCTATTTGGCTGGTTTCTTTCAAACTTGCACCAATGATTAGACATGATTGTAGATTGTTGTAAAGAACATGTCTTACAACCAAGTTCACCAGAGTTATGGCCCTTTGTTTATGTTAGTCATAAAATTTTGTGGCACTTACTTTTTTTCCTTCTTTAGTAGGGGCCATTTTTATGCGCCTTCCCCTCAGAAAATTTCTTTAAAATCATGCAGATTATCCCCTTAACATCAGTTTTTTTCATTCCCCTTAAGATAAAAAATAATGCTATTTTCCACTAAATTATAGGGCATAAGCCCCTTCCCCTTGCAGTGGAAAAAAGCCCTGCTTACTCCTCATTTACTACCACACCTGAATGAACAACTACCACATGTTGTTAATACCTGATACACAATTTTGTTACAAATGTTGTTGCAGCAGTGGGGGCATCACTGTCCTGAGGACACAGTCTTGTTTTTTTTCAACAATTGTCTCCTCTTTGAGTCTTATCATTATACATCTGTTTCTAAAAATATAACAAGAATTTTGGAAATTGTTAAAAAATGATAATTTTATTTTCACACTTCATCATCTTCAAAACACTAGGGTGTATAATTCAGAAATACCTTAAGACAAAAAGAAACCAACAGAATAATTACTGGTTTGGATTAACAGAT
Source organism: Corbicula japonica (assembly GCA_038501625.1). Classification (NCBI taxonomy): domain Eukaryota; kingdom Metazoa; phylum Mollusca; class Bivalvia; order Venerida; family Cyrenidae; genus Corbicula; species Corbicula japonica. Next base: position 1,085,063 of record JAZAYU010000085.1, read on the forward strand.
TAATAGGTTACCCTGTTTGTCTGTATATTATAGGCATAATCCTTGGTTAAATGGGTCTTGTGTCTTTTAAATTTTTACTGTGGTCATTTGAAACTTCAAAGTAACAAACTGTCAAGTTTTTTATTTGCTCCAGTGTCAGTTGCAGTGAAATTTCAATGAATCTGCTGTTTGTCTTGTGAACGATTTCAACAAATTTGTTCACACCTTGACCAATGTCAAACATTCTCTAAAAAATATATAATTTGATATCTAACATAATCATTAATGTCAATTATTTGATTGCCAAGTAAAATTTAAAACATAACACATGTATGCATGTTTACAGGTAATGCTAGTCATGCATACAACATACATGTAGACGAGGCAGGAAATCTTACCTGAAAAATGAGTGGAGGAATTGCACCAAGCAAAAGTACAGTTTATGTATCAAACTTTGCGTTCTCACTTACCAACAATGATCTCCACAAAATATTTGAGAAATACGGTAAGGTTGTAAAGTGAGTATAATATCTTTTCTAATTTTGAATTAACCTTTACTTTATGGGACATGGCTGATATCCCATGGGCAACCTCTATAGATCCAGATTAACATACACATCTATGCAGTCTGATCGGGATCTACTCTGTTAGCATTTAATTTCATCAAATAAGCATACTGTAGATCCCAATTAGTGTTATGCTGGCTGAATTGAATCTACACCAGTTGCCCATGTGTTTATAAGTGTATGCTTGGAGTAAACAGTTAAACAAATTTCTAAGCTTTTTAGCCCTTTCCCCTATAGACACACCTTTACTGCTTGGACGAATAGTGTAGATCCAGATCAGCCGGCACATTCATGCTGTCTGATCACAATCTGCACTGGTCGCATTTTGGTCAGAAAAAACCTAACAAATAAAAAAGCGAACAGTGCAGATCCTAATCAGATGGCACAGATGCGTATATATAGAGGAATGGGTCAAACAAATTTCTAAGCTGTTTAATTTAATACTAACATACCATTCACTTAAAATGTTATACCCTTATAACATCAAGAGGATGATAACATGTTAGAAAACATAATCATTTGTTAAATTGAAGTGCAAAATGTGTTTGTGTGTTAACCCTTTCCTCCATATATACACATTTTTAGGCATGTGTGTTCAGTGTAGATCCAGATCAGCCTGCACATCCATGCTGCCTGATCAGGATATGCACAGGTTGCATTTTGGTCAGAAATAACCTAATAAATCAAACAGTGAACAGTGCAAATCCTGATCAGACGGCACTGATATGCCCGCTGAGCTGGATCTACACTGTTAGCCCATGCAATAAAGGTGTATCTATGGAGAAAAGGGTTTACTTATGCTTCAAACCATGTATTCCTGTTAACTTATGTTGCAAACCCAGTTTGCTTGTGATGTTAAGTTGCAAGTCATGTTTGCTTGTTTACTTATGTTGAAAACCATGTTTGTTGTTAATTTATGTTACAAACCATGTTTTCTTGTTTACTTATGTTGCAAACCATGTTTGCTTGCCAACATTTGTTGCAAACCATGTTGGATTGTTAACTTATGTTGAAAGAAATTCAATGTTTAATCATACAGAAATTTGCAAATCATGTTTTCAACTGTTCAGTAATTACCATCATGAATAATATACTTAAAGAAATTAGAAACACAACTTCTTTAAACACAAAATAAATTTCGTGATTAAAGAAATTGCATTTCTTATTTCTTCAAGTACATATATATATTATAGTAGAAGAAATTAAAAACCCAACTTAATTAATCACGAAATATATTTTGTGTTTAATCAAGTTGCGTTTCTATTTTCTTTTAGTATAGAAATATATATTTAGCACTTTCTTTCACAGGGTGACAATAGTACGAGACAAGGACACACGAAGGAGCAAGGGTGTGGCATTTGTACTTTTTCTCCAGCGGGACTCTGCTTACCAAGCAGTGAAAGCCCTCAACAAAACACAGGTATCTTCTTATATGGAATGAATTAGTTTAAACTATTATCCCTAACAAAATGGCAAGGGGATTTACTGTAATCACCCTAAGTATACTATTGGGACACCCTAAATATTCGGGCACCCTTATTTGTCACGAAAATAATTATTTTTGCGTCCATAAATATTGGGACACTTTTAGGATCGGTATTTTTTGGTGTCTCTATGTTTTGGGACACTTTATGAAAGGTAGACAGCAAGGATGTGATCTGGATCTGCACGGTTCCCGCACGCAGTAAGGGTTTACCTATGGAGTAAAGGGATAAGGTAGTATTCCTTCCATCCATCACATTGTTGTAAGCAAACACCTGCTGCGTTTCTGGAGAAATAAAACTTTGCCAGAAGTGTTTTAATTAAGTTTATTATCACTTCCGTTCTTGTTGAGATGTTGTGGTTTGCTTCTATTTGCATGAGTTATATCCGTTAAACTGGTTTTAAATATGTAACATATAGAAAACTTATCTTTGGGTATAACTTTAGCATATCTTCATATATTTTTCACTAACTTTCAATATATACATGTACTTATATGTTGATACAGTCAGATGGTGCTACCAAGGTATTAAGGTCATTAATGCATATTTATACTTGTATGGCAAAGTAGGTAATATCCAATTATATGTAAATGATAATCATAATTTTGCCCATAAGGATTTTTTTGAGCAGGATATACAATGTTTGCTTTTTTATTCATTGCTTTTTTGACAAGAAGGGAACAGTGCAGATCCTGATCAGATGGCATCGATCTACACTGTTGTGATATGGAGTATTTTGTTGGTTAAGAAAGTTCTGCTATTGTTAACCCTTTTTCTTCATAGATACACCTTTATTGCATGGGCGAACATTGTAGATTCAGGTCAGCCGGCACATGTCGCATGTGCCGCAGACTGGTCGCAGACGCTTAAAAATGCGTATATATGGAGGAAAGGGTTAAAACAGACCTTCTTTTTTCAGTTGTTTGGAAGAACCATCAAATGTTCAATAGCACAAGACAATGGTAGAGCTACAGAGTTCATCAGGAAGAAGAATTATCCGGACAAATCCAAATGTTACGAGTGTGGTGTAGGCATATTACCTTTACATTTATAAGTTTTTACAACTGTTACATTGGGTGCCTCACTGGAAAAATTGTCTTCGGGAACATTTTTTTTTTTTACATTTTATTGTTATTTTATTTGGAAAGAACTTACAATTATCTACAGTCCACTCTCGTTGTGTCCATGTCATCTGGACCGTAGATTTTATTTCGAGATATCCAAAGTTGGGCATATCTGAATTGGTGAAAATGCACGAACAATATACCTCTATGCTTCTAATGCTGTAATGATTGTGAGTGCTAGTAGATGCCCAAGAACACATTTATGAGCATTTCAATCGATCAATTCCTTTATCAAAACATATAGGAAAAAAAAATAACTCGATTATACTTATAACATGTAAAAAAATTCATAAAGTTTGGGTGTTTGTGTAACATCGCCGTCTTCACTATGTTTGTTGAAGTCATTTTTTATAAGGTAATTTTTCAGTAAGTAAATTAATTCAAATTAAAATTAATATTCACCTTTTAATTTGAGTCGAATTCGGGTTAAGCAGCGTAATATTATATGTCAAAAGAACACATTTTGACGGGCCCAAAAAATTAATTCGAGATAACCGATGTTTTGACTTAAGTGAGTTTGATACAATGAGTGTTGACTATTATTTTCTGATAACTAAAAAGTGATTTTGTTACATATTTTGACAATATATTGTTATTTTTACCGCAATGCATAATCATTTATGTCGTTTTCTCAACTGTATGATGTCATTTCAAATACTCAACTCTCCGAAAGTACCTTGTACCATAATGGCCCCATATAATTATGGATTTGTCATGTTTTATTTGGAGATCGCCACAGGGAAAAGTGTCTAAGGTGATATTTCTTGACAGTTAAGGCGTCGCAAACATTGCAAAAGGGCGAAAACAGGCTAAAATTTCAAAAATGAATTTTGGGGGAAATACTTATTGCCACCTTGATTTTAGTAAAGAAATGTATTTAGCTAAGGATGTAGTTAATGTTTGCAAGCTCAATTTAGTCTAATTCATGTTCAAATTACCAAGCACATACCAAAAACAAAAGAAAAACCTTTTGCATGAGAACTGTGAAATTTATGGACAATATACCAAAGCAACTCATACCTGAAATAAGTATATGCTGGTCTACAATGTTTAGTGCCAGTTCGTCAAAATAATGTTAGGGTTTTCAAGAAATTCAAGGAAAACTTACTTCCTGGTTCAAACCGAAAGATGAATTAGACTAAATTGAGCTTGCAAACATTTACTACATCCATAGCTAAATACATTTCTTTACTAAAATCTAGGTGGCAATAAGTATTTCCCCCAAAATTCATTTTTGTGTCGCCCTTTTGAAGAAATGGCGATAATGGCGATACATAGGGACCGCTTAATCTGTCCGTCGGTCTGTCACGAAAACTTAACGTTGGCTATAACTTTGCCATTTCTTAATATTTCTTCATGAAACTTTCAAATTATATTGCTTATGACAACACGCTCGAGATGATGCCAAATTCTCAAGGTCAAGGTCACATTTGATGGAGTTATGCCCCTTTTTGTACTTAGATTTACATATGAAAACTTAACGTTGGCTATAACTTTGTAATTTCTTAATATTTCTTCATCAAACTTTCAAATTATATTGCTTATAACAACACGCTCATGATGATGCCACATTCTTTAGGTCAAGGTCACATTTGATGCAGTTATGCCCCTTTCTCTACTTGGATTTTCACATGAAAACTTAACATTGACTATAACTTTGCCATTCCTCAATATTTCTTCATGAAACTTTCAAATAATATTGCTTATGACAACACACTCATGATGATGCCAAAATCTTTAGGTCAAGGTCACATTTCTTGCAGTTATGTCCCTTTTTGTACTTGGATTTTGACATGAAAACTTAACATTGGCTTATAACTTTGCCATTTCTCAATACTTCCTAATGAAACTTTCAAATTATATTGCTTATGACAACATGCTCATGATGATGCCAAATTCTTTAGGTCAAGGTCACATTTTTTGGAATTATGCCCCTTTTTTGTTCTTGGATTTTTACACGAAAACTTAATATTGGCTATAACTTTGCCACTTCTCAATATTTCTTCATGAAACTTCCAAATTATATTGCTCAACACAACACACTCATGATGATGAGATGTTATTTCGGTCAAGATGGAGTTATGCCCCTTTTTGAACTTGCATTTTTTTCCGACATGTACCAGAGGGCAACTGTTCAACTGAACACCCATCTATTTGAAATTTTAGCTAGTTTTTGCCATTTGCAATTTTTGCGACCTCTTAAGTTATTACTATATTTAGGAGGAACTTAAAAATTTCAAAATACTGACTTGAAAGATAAGACATTTTTACATTAACTAACTGCTTCTACAGTTTTCAGGATATTGACTTACGCTTTTATTTTATGTTCAGCATGAAGTGTATAATTTTTGTGTTGCTTGTATCGCTCTAGTGACATGAATATTTTTTTTAAAGTTTTCAAGATATGTCTAATTATTATACATTGATATATTCCTTCAGGAGGAGGGTCACTTGAGTTACAAATGTCCAAAGAATCTTCTAGGTGAGAGGGAACCTCCCCCAAAGAAAACCAAAAAAGACAAAAAGAGAGAAAGGGAGGAGAAGAATGACTTCTATAATCTGTAAGTGTTGTTGATAATTGCATCTACTAGTAAAATTCATCTTTTAAACATGATATCATGGATATGACTTTTTTTTAGCATGCACAAACAGTGTATATCCAGGTCACTACAGGTCAGCTTCACATTCTTGCAATCTGATCAGGATCTACACCGTTCCCTTTTAGATTTATAAGATAATATCCTTTGGTTCAGTCCAATACCTCTTTTGAGGGTGACATGGTATGCTTCAACAGTTTTCAAGATACCGGTACTAAACATGAAACTTTGAACATAAGTTTGGTATAAAACACATTTTCCATTGGGTCTGTCCGCTATATTTTGGGTCAAAGGATTTATTCTACATCTTCCAAGATATTAACAGTGTAGCGTAGTAGTTAATTATGCCCAGGTGTATATTAAACGAACACTTATTTAAAGTTTCTAAATAGATTTACTTCTGATTTTCAAAGTTTATCGATCTAATATTTGCTTTAAATTTCTAACAGTTTTCACAAGTAGATAATATAAGAATAATTTCTATTCGCATATATCCTGACTGACATAATTTCCCCTTATAATAATTTGGTAATTTAGAATTTCCCTTGCCAAAAGAGTTTGAATGTAAATTGTTGTTTGCCGGTCCATGGCTCGGTTTTTATTAGAAATCCCCGAGACGGTCGTACATTACCCGAATTAATCTTTTTGACATAGTGACAGTTTTTAACGTGTACTTCCGCCGATCATTCCAAATATATGCGTCCAGTTATGTTTAATAATAGTAACAAATTGACATAACAGTAATTAGCGATACACGAATACACGAAAATGACCTATGACTAAAAGTTACTTGACAGTTTGATAAATGAATGAATCTCCCTTGTACGATGTTTTAACCTACATGTACATTTTATAACACTATATGATTAACACACTTTAAACTTTTAAAAGAAACCGAATAAAAATAAAATCCTAACATCTTTTAAAAAGATTAAGAATACAACTTTTAAATTTAGAATATATAAACTCTATAATATGATGTGGTAAATTATTAATATAATTTCCCTATTACATTACAACAGGAAACATGATACAAGTGTTTTTTCATCAGGTCTAGTTTATCGCACCACAGAGTGTTGTTTGGCTTAGTCTTTTATTTGGGACAGGGTCTACTTCTTTAGTTTTCTAGGTACAAGCATAACGTTTAAATACCTGTGACATAAACTGTACATTATCAGTTTATGATGTGTTGGAGGAAGGGAGGGGGTAGTAGTTTCTTCTTTAAGGTTTTAAGAGATTGCCTCCAAACCAGGATCAAGTGTAAAATATTGTGACACAAAAACTTCAGTTGAGTTTGTCCATTATTTATTGGATGGTTGCATAGTCTAATTCTACAGTTTTCAAAATATTTACTTGATTCTTAAGACGTTTGGAATCAAGTGTAGATTAATGTAATACAGTTTTCTTTTGGCTCGGCCTGTTATATTTTGAAAGGGGTGGGATCATGATTGTCTTTAAAGTTATCAAAGACGACATTTTCCTGTGATAGGCTCATATGATTGTTTTGAAGATATTGACCTTTGATGTTTCAGGTCAGAGTCAGACTCAGATGATGAAGATCAGGGTGAAGATCCAAAGGCTGACAGTTTAGCTGCAGCCATACAATATCAGGTATAGCTTTATTTATTTTACGCTTTTCAGTGAAATATCATTTTTATTTTCACTGATTTTTTTCACAAACGCTCATAAAATACCTAATGAGAAAGTTTAGAAAACGGGCTAAAATTTGGATATTTGACGCATGACGTCACGTCATAAACAAGCGGGTTTGGTGCCATTTCTTGCATTTTTTCTGTGAAGTTCACACAAATTGTGCACTAAAAGTATAAAATAAAAAGAAAATTTGTTTTTACCAGTGAAAGAAAGAAATATATTTCACTTGTGAAATCCGGAATTATGTTTTTTTCACTCGTGGCTTTGCCACTCGTGAAAATACAAATTTTGGAGCTCACTCCGTGACATATATTTCTATCTTACACTGGTAAAAACAAATATCCTCTTTATAATGAAGGTAGATTCAGAATGTTGACACACCCAACCAATACTCACTCTAGAATTGATAACTAAATAATCAAACCACAATCATTCCTATGCACAGAACTAATGGTTATGGTTAAATATAGGTTATTGTTTATAAATTAACATTTACAAAATTAAATTGGTCTAGTGCTTACATGCACGCAAACAATATACTTTGTAAATGCTCATTAATAATCACTACTATATTTGTTAAAAAATTCACTAACTGGGTAAAACACTTGTTACTAATTTATAGAAATAAATTTCCCAACATTTGAAAAATAATGTAATTCTGTTGGACAATACATGTATATAATTTCAACCAAAAACATGTTTTTTGTGTGTGCAAGATTAGTATGGCAAAATCAGCCCCTGGGCTTTCTAGAAAGCCTTCTTTTTAAAACCCAAACAGTTTAGGCTAGGGCTTTGTGGCATTTACAGTAATATGCTTTTCCAGTACTGCCCATGAATAGGCTCAATCAGTCCTAGTCTGCAATATTTTGATATGTGTAGTGTTCAATGGCTTTCTTTTTCATCAACTAGTATTAAATAGTAATCTAGTTTTAGTAATTTATTTTTGTTAATATCGAGCAAATATGTATTACATGTAAACTGGACTGAATTGGGGTAGCTGGAGAGTATGAGCTATAGAGACATTTCAATCAGTTATGGAAGAAGTATTGTTTCCTTTTCCAGCAACAGAAGGTAAGTGAGGAGTCGACCTCGTCCAGCTACAGTGCTGCAATGGCAAGTTACCTATTGGATGAATTCAGCGAACCAAAGAGAAAACGTTACAAGAAAGACGCATATTTCAGTGATGAGGAAGAAATTGACAATGATAATGATGACACCTGACCAGAATAACAGTTAAAAGTGATGAACCAATTAACATGTATGCGTGCCCAGCATATGTAATGAGCAAAGGAACATGCATGATATGAAAATGCAACTCCACTTGTTATTTGTGTGATTTGAAATCATGTTAACAAAACACACATATGGATATCATTTGGAAGATGTTAACTTAAATATCACTTGGCTGCCCTACACTTGTCCTGAGTTAAGAATTTCAGATATCAAGAAGTTATTATCTTAGATTGTCTTGGTGAATTCCTCCACCTCACCCATTACTTGACAGTGCAGCATGCAAAAGGTACAAAATAAACTATTGACACTGTCATTGGCGATAGATTAAAATTAGTACTGTTTACTTATGTAATATGTAAATATTGAGTAGCGTTCAAAGTGCGGATAGGAAACTTAGGCAGTATTATGTATTTTCATTACTGTTAATGATAATGCTCAATAAAACTGAGCATGCAGTACTTTCATAATTGTTGTGTTTGGAGGATTTGATATTGTTTTTTTAAATCTCTATTTAATTTATATAAGGAAATTGTGTTAGTAAATAAAGGTTTAAGACTGAAGAGCTATTTTCTTATTTAGTTATTTTCAAATATTTGTGATAACATGTTTTGATGGCTGAAAAAAAAAGAAGTGATTTTATTGTAAGTAAAATTGGAGTTAATATATGTTTGATGTAACAAACTATTGGTGTTTCTGTAATCTTGAAATAATTTGGCACGGCCAATTCCACTATATCTTATAACTATACTGGGAAGGTTAATAAAAACCATTCCCTTATTAAAAAAAGATATATTCAGGAAATGTGTAATTATGACTATCTGACTCCCAGTCAGTATGTGGTCCGAGAACATGCAAGGGTGTACATGCAACTCTATATATCGGACACATGCAGGGTGTACATGCATCTTCATAAATCGGACACATGCAGGTTTGACTAGCGCAGTTCATGTCAACTTTACTTTAGACTAAAAACAAATACAAACTCTAAACTAGACATTTACTGTTTCAAAAACTGTTTCATTTATTTGATAAAATTGTTTCAATCACCTAGCATAGGAGATGACCACTTTCTCCGACTTGCATTCTATCTCTCAGGTTGCGATTTAGAACAATGTTACAAAACAATTCTACTAATGAAGATTGTTTATGGCTACATTAAACGTTTTGTTACAGCATGTACAAATGATTCAAGTTTCTTTCCGCTTCTAATTTCATAGTAATAAACTTGAGAGCAATTTACAAAGGAAACAGCTTTATCATCGGTATTAATTAAAACAATAACACGAGAGAATTGAAACTTCTATAAAAACCGTCAGGAATTTTACGTTTCATATTCGCATTTAAACCCACTGTTTAAACGTATGCCACTGTCTGTAAAAACAAAACGCGTAACCTGTCAAAAAGTTATTATCCCAAAGACGATAAATTGCCCCCAATTTGTTTAAATGTTCCACAGAAACATAATTTAATGCAAGCGAACATTGTATAATGCCCCTTATGTAATGGAAATGTGTAATTTTAGCAACAGTATGGTAAACAAGTGTGCCAAAGCGCCTCAAAAAGCGCCCGTCGAAAATTGTTGTATCAATTAAGGGCCGTAACTCTGAAGTGGCTGAAGCGATTTGACTGGCTAAGATATTATTCTGTAAACATTTTCCCAGAGTTTTATGAAGATCGGAAAACAACTGAATTATTGAGCGGACATCGCAGTAGACGCCAGACGCCGCCCATGGGTGTTCCCATAATTTACGACCCGTCTACGACGGGCATATAAAAATGAAAGTTTTCTTCATAAACACTGTTTTTACACTGACCATCGGCGAAGGAGAAATGAATAATTTAAATTGTTAAAAAGTATTCAGAAAAGATGTTCTAGACGAGCTGCATTCTGTCTATAAAGGGTCATTATCACCGAGTTTTTCTGGAAATTTTCATTCAGCTTCAACTATTTGCGAAAACAAAACCAGCATCGACCAATGTTTCACTGAATTCCAGAAGTAAGCTATACCACCGGACACAGCCTGCCTTCCTTCGGACTCGGTCATCTTGCGTTTAATAAACCTCTTCCTTAAAAGCCATGACTGTGTCTTGAATTTCAAGGACACTGTTACTAAACTATATTCATTTTAAAGTGTTTGGTCAATAAATATGACAAGCATGCTGGGTTTGTAATGAAACCTGCCACAAATGATCACCACACCAAAATAATTCAGTTTTTCTTCATAAAAGGGGCGAAGAGTTAAATCCCTTATTTAAGGGATTTAACTCTTTCGCCCCTTTTCCGCTTGATTTCATTTGTCGCTCACTGCCTTCATTGTAAAAATATTTTTCGCGGTGAGCGTCTATATACAAAACAATTATGTGCAACAAGTGTTTTTGAAGGTCTAGATAAATGTTACTAAAATAGATTTTTGTCCGGTCTGCCGACGGAGTATTAATCGCCTTCGATTACAGAATTTATAGAATAGATGAAAGGGAACTTTGAAAGCCACCGACAACGACAAATGTGAAAATATTGCAGGCTCTGTTTGATTGAGCCTGTTCATCGGCAGTATTGGAAATGCATTTTACTGCCCACGCCGCCCCGGGTTGAGCGCAACTCAATAATAATTACACCAATAAACAGTACAATACCGATCCATTCCTAACGATGCTATGCATGGCGGTGAACACGGAACCTTCAATATTGCATTTCTGATTAATACCAATCCATGTTTAGCGGCGTACTTCGTTATTAGTACATGATGCAGACAACATCGAATCTCAAGTATACGAGGGTTGATCCAGAAGTTCATACAATGGCTTTGAAAAAAAATTAGGGGTGTTAAATATCAAAACAAAAGTTATGCAGTTATTTAATGTAATATATGTGCCACATAAATGCAAAATATTAAACGAGTACATAAAACAGTCAGTGTACAATAAAACATTTAATACATAGACCTAACACCGAGTGGGGGAGCAAGAACGTCAACAGCGACGTCAAGAAAATTACACTCGATATCATGACTTATACTTCTCTACATAGTCCCCATGTACTGTCACACACTTTTCAGCTAAACTAATCAACATCTTGAATGTGTCCTGATACCACTTGGAATCGGACTGTCTCACAAGTCCCTACTTTATCTGCAATTTCTCCCACTGTCATGCATCTATCACTTTTGACATCAGATTTGACGTCGTCTATCAAGAAGTTGTGCATTACCCATCGACCTTTGTGATTGTCGTCCTCTTTTGAGCTCAGACCTTCTCTAAATCTCTTGTGTCACATTTAACAAGTTCATAATTGAACATAAGCCCTCTTTTTTACAGTCATCTGGAATGTCTTTGTAGGCGTGTGTCCGAGATCTTGACACAATTTGATTACTGATCAAACGTCCAAGTTTGATGTTGACGTCATATCACTTGTGCTTCAATTTTCAATCTTACAAAAAACGCTTTAGATTTGAAACGACTTTCAAAACAACGTATGCAAAATGACATCACAACGTCATACCAATGTCATACAAAATTGGACTAAATTATCTTAATTAAAAATTGTAGAAAACTTGATTTATTTAAAAGATAGTTACAATAAATGAATGCTCCCCCGCTTTATTGGTTATGTGTTGCTATGGTAACGTCATTTACGGCTGATAGGTATATTATGGTAAAACTAATAACTACCATGCATTTCCTTTGTTCTGAACTTCAATTCTGGCGAAGTATTCAATTAACGGACTAATTGTATAAAAGTTATAGGCCAATTGTACGAACTTCTGGATCAACCCTCGTATATATTATGTGATCATGAAACTAGTATTTTTCAAATTGAATTTATTCTGTAACAGCACTAAGCAACATCATACTTGTTTTTTTCGGCGTTAGCTGTCTAAGCTCACTTTTGACCTAGTTTTTCGACCAATGAAATGTTGTAAATAATACTCGTATTCTCTTATTATGCAGAGGGAAAATGAAATAAACTATTTCGATTGGTAGCTATTTACACCAGAGAGGCATCTAGCAGGGTGGAGAGGTGTCTAGTGGGATTTTTATTATTTTGAAGCGGAAAAATCAAATAGATTATTTCGATTGGTTATTAGTGGGTGTTGTATTGGAGAAAAAAAAACATATTTACGATTTAAATAACCAGTTAAGACAATAATGATGGCTTAAATACAATTTTATATGGGATATTCTTGGGTGTCAGGTAAACACTTGCATACAAGTTTACACAGTGTAAAACGAAAGAGAAGTGTAAATATTTCTAGTTCTTACTGGTTCCTTTCTAGTTCCTTTGATACTGATTGTTAATTTCAAGTTTAAAGAAAACAACAAGGTCATTGTAGTGTAGTGGATGACACTCTCGCCTCCCAAGCGGAGGCCCCGGGTTCAATACTCGGGACGGACACTATTTTTAAAGTTAATTTACGTAAAAGTTGGTAGATTTCGCTCTTGTAACAGGCTGTTTGTATTTATTTTTATTAAATTTCAAGGACATTTATTCATCTTGAGTTCTAACTCTACAAGAGGTATTTTATTGAAACTGAATAAATGTAGATCAAGACTTAATGTAAGACATTGCTTCTTTAATCGACTTGTTATCACTGTATGAAATTCTTGCAACAGCTTGAACATTTTTTTTGAAAGACACTTTCAATGAATTTATGAGTTGTCATGATTCGGTCGCTTAATCTCTAGGTCATACTAAGAAGGCAGGAAGGGTTCGTCAACAGCTATAACAAGTAAAATAAAATAACTAAACTGTGTCTGCTTCGCCTCTCTGTATTTCTTTCTTTCTTATATACGTGTATATATAAATATTTTCCATCAACGCCGTTTATCTTTTTTTAAAGATATTTCTTGTTACTATTATGTTAAAATAACAGTAATAATTAATATCAAACCTTAGATATGAATGTAGATAATGATATGGGTAACTCGTACGTTTTCTATTGTTTTTAATATATCAGTGTCATTTTTCAGAAATTTATTGTATGGCTTTACTTATTATATGGCTTTAATACGTGACATTCCTCACGAAGACGTGTTTTTATTCAGTCTGCATTGTCCCGTTTTTTGTTGATGTTTTGTGTTTGTTTTCGGGCGATTATTTATGCTGACCGTATTTTTTTTTACATTTTGATTTATCAATGCATGTATTATGAAATTAATTGGGGAATTTATGCCACTTTCAGAACAGTGGATTTAATTTTGCTAGTACGGGGAAGGTTGACCGGTTTATAAGGACCGAGGATTTGTTTTAACAATGTTTGAGCTATCCATATCAAACTTAGCGTGTAGTCTACCTATAGTAGTAGTGAAGCCTTCTCTATGATCATATTTGAGTCGCAGGGGTCAATGTCACTGTTCTAAAAATAGCATTTATACAATTACTTGAGAATAGTATAAAATGTATAGATAATTTTTATCTCTAATGATTATAATTATAAATGATTATATTGATTTTGCATGGGTTTAAATTTCCCTTATTTCGCACAGGGGTCAATGCACGAATTTAAAGATAAGTGGAATTACACTATGAAATATGTCTTTTTTTTAAAAAATACAAATGCGCGAAGTGATGCCCCTTTACGCGAAAATTCTTCTCCACTATTTTGCATGATAAAACGGTGTTATATACTAAACAAAAAATAGAAAGTATCCACTCTTTTTGCTAGTGTTCTCTTTAAGATAATTTCATTTCATGAGGAACTTTCCGAATAGGGTTTTATTAGTTAATTTGTTTTTAATTTTATTTGCCCATTTATCTAATCTTTCAATAAGAATCTTGAGCAAATGCCCACTTATTAACAATTTAGTTTTATTAAGGATTCCAAAACACTATATTTTCAATTGAAAGGGAGGTAATTGCAAATGGTTGGAATTGCTAGTGTTTTAAATGGAAGACGAGTTGTTTTACTTATGAATGTTTTGTGATTTTGTTAACCACAAGTGGCGGAGAAATTAAAATAATTAAATTAAATGTGAATACTTTTAAGAATCACTGACTTCTTCCTAAAACCCTAACTATAACAAAGGGAAAGATATCAATTTTCCAAGAACAATTTATCTCAGCAATGATTACAGAAATGCAAATTTGTTCACTGATAGAATGTTGAGTTTTCTTTTTCTATTTTTACAAAATTTAAGATAAGGAAGTGGATACTTTTTATTTTTGTTGAGTATATTTGAACTTGTTTCTGTTTTATCTATTCACTATAATATTTTCTTAGATTATACACATACCAAATAAATAAATAATAGACATGCCCATATAGAACTAAATATGCGCCCATTGCTGCTGATTTTTTATATCACAGCTACAGAAAGATGCACATGTATGAAATCATCAAAATGACGTTATTCTAATTCCTCATCCACGATTTATTTAAAATAGACAATAACCATACGTTACTCTAATTCCTCATCCACGATTTATTTAAAATAGACAATAACCATACGTTACTCTAATTCCTCATCCACGATTTATTTAAAATAGACGATAACCATTTTCTAACAATATTTATCCTTATGGAATTCATTCCAACCTTGAAAACAGACTTTCTGTGGGAGTCCATTCCAACAAGTTAAATATCTGGAAAGCAGACTTTTTAACTTCAGCTATTATTACACGGCCTCTCAAGGCCGTGTATATTGATACAAGTTTTAGCTTTCCAAAAAGCTAGTCGGTCATTAGCACAACCTTTTAAGAAGACGGCCAAAAGTTTAAACTTTAAGCCACCTGAAATTAAAACGTTTTATATTTATTGGATGTCATTAAAAAAATTAAGTTTATTTATAGGTATTCCTTCTTTCGAAGGAGAAGTATTTTAGCAGGTGATAAAGGTAACCCTGTTTGCAAACAAAATAATTCACCTGAAGGTAAATCGAAATTGAAAAGTTTATCAAACACTATTTTGTGTCACAAAGTGTTAGAAAGCAACGTTAATCAAGCTGTAAATATATACCAAATACTTCAGAATATGTTAAAAAAAACAAAGTTTTTCACTGTCACAGAGTGGGAGAGAAAAATGTTCACACAGTCTGGCCGGAACTCACTGGTATAACATTGCTCTTTCTGCTCTAGAAGAATTTCGTTAGAATGTTGGTATTTACTTAGAATGTCTTATGACTTCCAATAACAACCAAACGCGTTAATTTCAAATTTGCCTAAAGTATGCACTTCAGCGCCGTCTTTATTTGTTAAAAGGTTATGCTAATGACCGACTAGCTTTTTGGAAAGCATAATTTTGTTTTGTCTATTATTGACAGTTTCATGACCCGAATTGAAACTTCCGCAAAAATATGTGTTTTCGCATGTTCCAAAGATTATTTTGTAGATTCAAAACCAAATTAAAACTTTGGAAAGCTAAAACTTGTATTGTCTATTATTGTCAGTTTCATGACCCGATTAAAGATTCCTGCAAAAATGTGTGTTCTGATGTTCGAATGATATTTTTTACGTTCAAAACCTTATCAAACTTTAATAACCAGTTGAGTGGCAAAATGCAAGATTACAGTTTAGCAAACTTATCAAAGTAATGACGAATACGGTAATCCATATCGAGCTAGCCTAAACATGAAAAACGTTCCCCGTGATACCCCTGTCCCCGAGTTGCACAAAATGCTGCAGAAGTTCGTAGATAAGAAAATAAAGCAAAATAATTAGCTAATCTCTGTTCAGTGCTCTCTACACATTGTAGTTGCTAATAGAGTCATAAGCTATACATCTTTTGTTTATCATACACAGTATACATTTACTAGACAATATCCATGTATATGTTTATTGTTCTTCGTCGGAAATATCTTTATGAGTAATAAGCCTAGCTGGTCAGAAGCTGGAGAGAGGATTTAAGAAAAGGTACAGACTTCATATATGATGTCGTTTAACATCCAATAAGAGGCCTCTAGGTTTTCATAGATAACAACTGAGTAAGAGTCTATCCATAAATAACGACTTAGTAAGAGTCTACTTTTCTTAACTATCCGTTCCGTCTGGTCCGTGAACCTTGCTTGACATCGCTGTTAACCGGTGTTCAGGTAGAAAGCTCAAGTTTGGTCCATTATAATATGTCGGTCATCAGGATGACCGACAATCATCAGGATGACCGACAATCATCAGGATGACCGACAATAACGAATTGAGATGTAACATGGAGGAGCACGTGACTGTTTAGGCTATAGACCACTAAATCAAATCCTATAGACTCCCACTTTAGCAATTCATCAAATTTCGAATTTGCTATTTGGTCAAGCCTTCAAAATCTTATATTTAGAACCAACTTAAAGACATATTAAAATCCGACTCTTATCATAGCATATAAACGTTTTCGGCATTTTAGCTCAAGTCGCGGAACTTTTGTCTACAATCTGTCAAAATACGTGCTACTAATTTAATCACGGAATGTAAAAGTATACAATTTTACGATTTTTCTCGGCTTACTACTCAAATCATATATTTTTCCAACATCATTTTCTTTTTTACCTTTCAATTTCCATTGTTCTCACACAATTCTGACTTTCTGTAAAAGTGTTTACATGCCGGATCAATATTAATAAGTGGTCTGTAACCATTAATGGTTATCACATTCGAATAAAAGTGGACCCAGACGATGGTTCTCTAAAGCTATAGATCATGTTTTGGCCAATCTATTTATAGCTTTTTGTACCAGTTTCGACATCTGTCGGATAATCAATATTAGTGACTGTTAATCGGTTTGATGCATTTCTCATATTAAATAAGTATTTTACTTTCGCAATAATAGTAATTTTAGTTTACTTTTCAATATGCGAATTGGAACAAAGCATTGTGATAACTAACAGGTATGGGCTTAAATTTGCAACTTAATTAAATGCAAATGAAGCACCAATCATTAAATGCACAAATCATTGTACTTACTAATAGTCATAGGCCTAAAATTGTATCTACATGTAAATTAAATGCAAATGATGCATCAAGCATTGTGTCGATTTCTGTTGAAATTTGGTATTGTGGTTTCGTTTTGCTAATGTGAACAAGGGAACATTTTTATGTAAACAGGCACCGCATCAGAGAACTGATTTCATTCTTAAGTAAATGGCATTTAGGAGCACCTTCTCCTCATAAAATTTCTTTAAAATCGCGCAGCATTTCAAAGTTATGTTACTTCGCATCTTGCTGATTATATTCCCCTTTAGATTCAAACCTACGCTAATTGTGTCCAAACTGTAAAAGACAGGCATAGGCCTAAACTACCCAACATCTGTCAACCTAATGACAGAAAGGCCCATGCCTTAGAAGGGAATGGTACAGACAAAAGAGGTAAAGCATGATGTAGATTGCTGTTATTATCAGCCGAAATGAATTAACATGGATAGATCACCGCTACACTGCTTTAGCAATTTCAAGAATAAGAAGGTAGGTGATTTAGGCGCATAGGATCTGTGACCGCAGGAGCAGAGACCGCTAACCCCGGCGGTCACGGCTCAATCATAAAGGTTCTTGGGCGCCTATGCAATGCCATTAACAATATACTCCTACCATCAGGTCTTCGTTTTTGCATGAAAATCGTTGTCGGTTTGCCTAATACATAATACATAAAAGTCAAGTGTCAACATCCAGGAAATGGCGATATGGTGCGGGATTTCCTCAGGGTATTAAAGCCACGGTTGAGTAAGGAGGTAATACCAGTTAAATGAATGGAATAAGTAGCGCTACACAGAATATGGAAAATAATGTCGTATTCAAAGAACAGGGTCGGAGGCTAGATTTTCAGAAAGGGGTTCGTTGGGGGTAGTCTTATGATAATTACATGATAATTTCCAAAATTAGCAACATCTCCGTGAAATTTAAATAATTCTGCATCAAACGGGGTTCGATCACACCCCGACCCCCCCCCCCCCCCCCCCCCTTCCTCACCCCCCACCCCCCTCCCACCAAAAAAAAAATCAACTAGAACAAACAAACAAACAAAACAACGACTCTTGATCCGCCCCTAAAAACATTCAATAAGTATGGATGAAACATTATTACTGATCCATTTTTTGTTATTTATGTAAAATTATTATTAGGTTTATATATTATAGAGAGAATCGATGTCAAATTTATGAACTGGGATCCTATTATTGCTTGCAGTATTTCAGTATACTAATGATTTAACCGTTTTATTTACCAAATGATTACATATAATTGTATTATAAATAAGTAACTTTTTCATATCGACATGCCACTGTTATGCAGCCAAAATCATCACCTTCGCGGTCCCAGTGTTCAAATCGCTCTTGATCGCGCGTGTGATGTCTCTTTAGAATGATTTTACGATTAAGGCAAACGTAGCCCAAAAAGTAAAATCATAGTTCGACCCTGATTAGAATAAACAATAATCGTGGGTTGAGCGCAATAGGGTTGTAACTCCACTTTTTTTGAAAAATGACTTTTTTGCATAATATGGCTTATTTTATATTAATACACTGTACAAATTATGATTAAAGAAAAATGTTTTTGAAAAAAAAAACACTAAATATTGCAAATAAGTCATACGGCTAAATCTCATATTGAATAAATTTTGTTTGCAATACGGTTGTAACTCAAATTAAAACCATGTTGAACAAAAAGGCATTGACTTAACTGGGATGAGTCGTTAGTGGAATAGAGATGTAACTCAGTCTTTATATGTACATAATTTATAAAATATAAAATATAAGGATGAATTCAAATTGTCATTACTGGGGTTTCATTAACAGAAGTCCCCTTACCAGTTACCATGAACTATGAATGGCTTTAAACCAGAATGTTTTGAATATATAGTTGTATTCAAAGATCTCTTTTGCAATAAAAAATCATTGTTCTCATTTATGTCAAATTTTAAGTGGAAAACGGTTGTAAGAAAAACAACCAAATAATCAAATAGGCATAATACACATTTCAAACAGGTTTACAAATAGTTAAAATGGAATGGTTTGACACAAACAGCTCGCTTTTTAGGCCGTGTACTCCATTTCCTGCATTAGCAGCATCTTTTTACTTGTTTTTCTATTGATAAAAAATCACCATTGAAGCAATGTAAACCCTTTCCTCCATAGATACACCTTTATTGCATGGGCGAACAGTTTAGATCCAGATCAGCCGGCACATCCGTTCCGTCTGATCAGGATCTAAACTGTTCGCTTTTTGATTCGTTAGGTTATTTCTGACCAAAATGCGACCAGTGCAGTTCCTGATCAGACGGCACGGATGTGCCGTCAGAATCCGTGCCGTCAGATCTGGATTTACACTGGTCGCACATGCGTTAAAATGTGTATATATGGAGGAAAGGGTTATGATATGATTTTGATATATGACGTGTAAATTTTCCATTTATAAATGAGAATGTTCCGCGGCCAATATCTGGGTTTACATGTCACATCGGATACCATTATTAATTTAAAATAAAAATGAATCAGAAATTTCGTCATGGTAATTATATCAATATATAAATGAATCAGAAATTTCGTCGTGGTAATTATAACAATATATAAATGAATCAGAAATTTCGTCGTGGTAATTATAACAATATATAAATGAATACAGCCACTTCATGAAAGAAGACAAACCAAAGTCCTTCTCCAGGCAAACAAGTACAAGTCCCTCCCAGATCACCCCATGAAGAACAAGCTTGAGATATTCACAAAGAATCGCCTTAAGCGCTGCAGCTTTGTGCATGAAGCAAAGTATGCCTCTGAACTAAACACACAGACAATTCCCTTGGGCCAAGCAGACATCACAAACCCTACAGCCAATGACCTGTCTGCAGTGAAAGAGGCACTTGCTATTCCTGGACTTGACACGGGCAAACAAGAAAATGAGACCATCCGAAGAAGTCTGACACTAGCGACTATCTACGCAGAATATCATATAGACACATGGACCCATGTATATACATGATGGGTCAGCCACTAGAGCTATTAAGGATGGAGGGGCTAGTATTCATATTAAATTCCCGTCAGGCCAGAAATTAGCCCATTACAACGCCATTGGGAAGCACTGTAGCAACTACAGAGCAGAGACTGAAGCGCTCGTAAAGGCAGTCTCTCTGATTGAAGACTCAGCAGAAGAGGTCACCTCTGTAGTCTTCATCACAGACAAAAGATCAGTTCTGGAGGCTCTGCAAAGCAACAATGTTCCCGAACTAGCACAAGCCGTGAACAAGCTTGGGTCCTCCTGCAATGTTGCCCTTCAGCGGATACCATCTCTCTGTGAAGTGCTCTGAAACGAGGAGGCTGATAAGCTGGCTAGGTTAGGAGCCCAGTTAGAGCAACCCGATAACCAGGTGACATACAAGTAGAAAGCCACCATCATTAAGGCTCTTACAAAGACCAGACAGGAAGCAGATGCCTATCACATGTTAAACAGACCAGAACAGGTAGTGATGGTGAGGCTACGCTCAGGGCATAACAGACTGAATGTACATATGTGCAGGAAGTATAAATTTGTGCCAGCCCCGATATGTCCCTGCGGAGAAGAGGACGAGACTGCAGAGCACATCCTCCATCGATGTAAACAATACGACCAGGAGCGAGAAGCAACATGGCCACGAGGTGCAACAATCCAGCAGAAACTGTATGGAGAAGTTGACGACCTACGGAGGACCACAACTTTCATCGCGGATGCTGGCGTAGTTGTGTAGAGCGAACGTCAGTAAGTAAGTAGTAACATTCCCGACATTTAATTTCTAATGCTATTTTAAAGTATTTCTAAAAAAGTTTTTTTTAAATAGCCAAAAGTAATCATTAAAATATCGCATAAAGGCATAAACTCCTTTAAGTTTTATAGTTAAACTTTCATTACAATTTCGACTTTTTTTAAAATGGCGTTTTCCTGGTATTCATTTAGGTCGTATTTATATTAAGTGGTATATAACAGTTTTGACAGCTGTAAGTTAATTATTAGGGAGAATATGAAGAAATTTCGGCTCCGACTAATATCTGTGAGCAGCTAAGATAATCAAAATATGACAAGAATAATAAATACACCAATGATTGACATCCAGTTACTGTATAAGTACTAATATTGGCGGGGGTTTAATATTGGCGATATTGGCGGTCAGGGTCAGTTGCGCCAATATTAAACACCGCCAATAAAAATCCCCGTCAATTTAAAACACCGCCAATTTGATATCCAGAAGGTAGATAACTATGATACAATAGTGCATATATTGTCGCAGTTTTCTCCCTTGATGAAGAAAGATCGTTGCATGTTTCTAAATTATGTATATTCTTTGAAAACTGAATAAAAACTAAAACAACACGAAGCAATGGTACATGAATGTGTTATATATTTTACTTTATTCATTTTACAAAAGAAAATGAAATATTCAAGTTAAGGCAGGAAATACATTACTGGTATTCACAAAATGCGAACTTTTCATGGCATTGGTCGGTGACACCGGCGTAAAGAACTTGGGGTGGGAGAACACTCCCTGACTTAGAAATAGCCAGGAGTATTATCTGTCGCTTATCGTCTATTCCTTTTTTCCGCACTTGTTTTGAACTTGAAAAAAGCCTCATAAAGTTATATATTTTATACATGTAGTAAATTAAAGCAAGTTTTTCAATATCTCATAGAAACCCGCTTTAAAATAAATTAAATTAAAAAGAAATTATAATATTAAATTGAACAAGTAGGTAAAATTATAATGCGTCAACAAAAGAAATATAATTAGAATATCAAACAAAGCAATCGAGAACTGTATTAGGTAGCTAGCTGCGATAATGTTTGCACACTTAAAATTTAACAATAGAATAACAGCGACGTTTAACTTTCTCTTCCATTGTCCAATTTCCGCACGGGACCATATTTACACCAGTTTGATCCCAGTTTATCACAAGGGAACTTAGTAGATTCTCAAAGCAAATCCCTTACTTTAAAAACATACGTTTACTTTTTACAGGTACTCCTATAATACTATTGTGTAGTTAAACATCGCTCACGTAACATTCGCGACATAAAACCGTTGAACATCTCATTTGAGAATAAGGCCTAAACGATTGATTCTTAACAGGTTTTCCAGCATTGGTATTATGTAAATGTTTAACACTGGGACAAGAAATTACTTACGCAATATCAAAAAAGTGAAATATCCGTATCAGGCCTCAGTTATTTACATTAAATATTATGAAATTAGAATATTTTTAACTGTTTTTTTCTTCAAGGATTTTACGGTCGGTGTTAACGGCAATTTTAGACCCGCCATTTTTCATCAAGGGTTTTATTTTGGCGATCTGGGTCGTCACCGCCAATATTTAACCCTGGCAATTTTAGACCCGCCATTTTATTTCAAGGGTCTTATTTTGGCGGTCTTGGTCGTCACCGCCAATATTTAACCCCGCCAATATAAAACACTTCAAAAAACGCCAATATTTGACACCGCCAATATAAAGCGCTATACAGTAATAACGTGTATTTCTGATAATTATTGGCAAGGAAGTCATGATTGGGAATTTCATTTACTATCGAGTTATTAAATTGTTTATAATATCATACAAATAATGAAGTTTAATAATTAACATTCAGAAATATTCTAGAAAGACTTCGCTGGCAATTGACGTTTTTAAATCGGTCCCTTTATATATTTAAAACATTTTAACAAAATCCTCAAATGTATTAAATTTTCTTGTTTTTCTGAGAAACAATTTTTCATTTCATTTTTTCGAAAACCCGTTTATAAGTATAATATGAAAATTATATGCATATGTTTGATGATATTAACTCTATAAAATTTCAAAACAGTATCAGATATTTTGGATCACCCTGTATGAGAATCAGTTGGGGCAAGTGTGAGGTTGGTGCACCATAGAACCTGGTTTAAACCCTCAGTGGCAAATTGTTTAGTCTCTGGCCGTTCAAAGGCAGTAATCGCTTAGATTCTTATTTTCGTTAACTGTGGTGTCCACTTTGAAAATGGTTATTATGCCCCCCTTCGAAGAAGCGGGGGTATATTGCTTTGCACATGTCGGTCGGTCGGTAGGTCGGTCGGTCGGTCGGTCGGTCCGTAGACCACATCTTGTCCGATCAATAACTAGACAACGCTTTGTGATACAGTCCTTATATTTGGTGTGGAGGTTGGTCATGACCAGTAGAAGACCCCTATTGATTTTGGGGTCAGTAGGTCAAAGGTCAAGGTCACAGTGGCCTTGACCACAAAAACCTTGTCCGATCAATAACTAGACAACGCTTTGTGATACAGTCCTCATATTTGGTGTGGAGGTTGGTCATGACCAGTAGAAGACCCCTTTTGATTTTGGGGTCAGTAGGTCAAAGGTCAAGGTCACAGTGGCCTTGACCACAAAAACCTTGTCCGATCAATAACTAGACAACGCTTTGTGATACAGTCCTCATATTTGGTGTGGAGGTTGGTCATGACCAGTAGAAGACCCCTATTGATTTTGGGGTCAGTAGGTCAAAGGTCAAGGTCACAGTGGCCTTGACCACAAAAACCTTGTCCGATCAATAACTAGACAACGCTTTGTGATACAGTCCTCATATTTGGTGTGGAGGTTGGTCATGACCAGTAGAAGACCCCTATTGATTTTGGGGTCAGTAGGTCAAAGGTCAAGGTCACAGTGGCCTTGACCACAAAAACTTTGTCCGATCAATAACTAGACAACGCTTTGTGATACAGTCCTCATATTTGGTGTGGAGGTTGGTCATGACCAATAGAGGAACCCTATTGATTTTGGGATCAGTAGGTCAAAGGTCAAGGTCACAGTGGCCTTTGCATACAAAAACGTTGTCCGATCAATAACTAGACAACGCTTTGTGATACAGACCTCATATTTGGTGTGGAAGTTGGTCGTGACCAGTAGAAGACCCCTATTGGTTTTGGGGTCAGTAGGTCAAAGGTCAAGGTCACGGTGGCCTTGACAACAAAAAACCTTGTTCGATCAATAACTAGACAACGTTTTTTATACAGTCCTAATATATGGTGTGGAGGTTGGTCATGACCAGTACAAGACCCCTATTGATTTTGTCCTCATATTTGGTATGAATGTTGGTCATGACCAGTAGAAGACCCCTATTGATTTTGGGGTCAGTAGGTCAAAGGTCAATTACAATAAAATCCTTTGTGTTAGACTAGGTTAATCTACACGCGCTTATGTTTGTCGAGGTAAATGTAATCCTCTCATTGGATGACCTGGTTATTCATATATAGGAGTTCCACCGTCTTGTAAATTGCTTTCATGACTGGTACCCTTCATTGCTAAAGCTTACAAAAGTCTCTAAATTTCCAAAAATTTAAATTCAATGCTAATAGATATCACTTGCACGTCAGGGGGGGGGGGGGGGGGGGGCATTTGTGTTTGACAAACACCTCTTGTTGTACTAAACATGCTCTCTTTTCCTCGCCACTTTATGGCTGTGTGGAGAGGCTGAGTTTTCTCGATGTGGCCATCCTGTTATGCATATTTCATTTTTTAAAGACTTCGTTATACTGATGATATGTTCCCTTCGCATGTTTTTCTTTTTTCTGAAACCTACATATCGGTCAACTTAAGATATTTCATTAACGATCATCCTAGTTTCGACACATAATTTCGCACTTTAAAGACAAACAATAATTAAAAGTTGTATCAAAATAGATGAAAAGGGAACTTTGAAAGCCACCGAACACGACAATTACGAAAATACTGCAGGCTCGGTTTGATTGAGCCTGTTCATGGGCAGTAATGGGATTGCATATTACTGCCCACGCCGCCTATCAAACATGTGCGGTAAAAAATAAGAAAATCTTTAAAATAGATTAAAAACGAACATTGAAAGCCCTCGAATATGACGATTATGAACATTTTGCAGAAAAGTGTTTTGACCTTCAAGACATTTAAAACATCACAATAGATACAATCAAGAATAGGCTAAGAAGAAACTCTCCAAGTAGGTTCGCCATCGTCACCATCATCGATTGGTACGAATTGTTTCAGCAGTTCATTTTCACTTAGATTGTAAATTCATCCCAATGATTTATCTTCAGAAATGTCAAGTTAATTTCCACATTCTGTATATGAAATAAATATATTGTAATGTGTATATAATATATTACTTTGTGGTCGGTGTAGGAAGTTATTAAGGTAGCCTATGGCGGGTTTAATAACATATTTCCCAAACGATGTCATCTGATTTCAGCTTAAAAAAAGAAAAGGTCACAGTCAAACCACGAGCAAAGAAATCTGCGCGAGGGAAAGCACGCGCCTTCTAGGTTTCACGCTGTCGTTAGGTCACAAAATCAAGTTGCGTTTTCCCATATTTAAAATCAGAATTACGGCTTCGTTAAAGTATTTTATGCTTCATTTTGATCCCTTCGTAACTTTTATAGAAAAGAAGTTTCTTATGGTTGTACAGAAGAAATCAAGTGAAGTAAGAAGCTATTAGCAAGAAAGCAAGTTGTATTATACATGTGTAAGAACAAATATTACTAACTGGTATATAAAAAAGGTAATCATTTGATAACATTATAATAATGTGATAGATAAGGTGGTATCATTTGTCGTGGAAGATTTGATGTAGGTTAGGTGATTGAGGTGCTAATTTCGTGAATGTTCATTTGTTTTTCTGACTTCAAAGATTCTTTTAGCTTTATTAAACACATATATAGAGTACATGAAGGTTAAATGTCATGCAAAAGTGAAAATAAAAGAGAAATATGTAGCACTTTCTTACCTTGAAAACAGACTTTCTGTGGTAGTCAAAAAATCCTATTCTTTTATTGGTGTGAACAAAGACTGCCACAGGAAGACAGTCCATAACAAGGTCAACAAATGTCTTAGAAGATAATCATTAAACAATTGTAGAAATGTACAAAAACAGCACTCTCCAAGTGACTTTAACCAAATGTTAATAAATCCAATTTTCATGGATTAAATGTCAAAAATTTTCTGCATTCATCACTATTGACTTGTAATCAACATGTCAATGTCGTAGGGACCAAATGTACAAAGGGGAAGGAATTCATCTTATATCTGTTGGAGATTCCAAACAGTATATATGGAAATAAGTGCATTGACAAATTGTAATTTATCACTGAAGATAATTTCACATTTAAAGTTCATATTCTCAAAGTCTATTATGCACAGCATCAAACATTCTGTCGACTGCCTGACGTGATGGGGGTCTTAACACACATCAAGAACCGGAGAAACCAGATTTGCTTGATACGTGTATCGCTGATTTTATTAATTGTCAATTTTCCATTAGCATGACGAAAAAGTCTATTATGCATAGCATATAACATTTCGCCGACTGCCTGACGTGGTGTGGTGTCGACCGCCTGTCGTGATGGGAGTCTTAACGCACATCAAGAACCGGAGAAACCAGATTGGCTTGATACGGGTTTCGCTGATTTTGTGAATGGTCACATTTTCCACCAACACGATGAAAAGTCTCTTATGCACAGCATCAAATATTAAACCGACTGTCTGACGTGGTGTGACGTCGACCGCCTGACATGATGGGGATCGTAACACAAAACTGGAACCGGAGAAACTAGATTGGCTTGATCTAGGAGACGCTGATTTTGTGAATCTGAAAAAATACAGAAAAAAGGAGAGCAGCCACGTTCACTCAAAAAATGAATTTAAGGGTGGGTGGGTGGGTGCCATTTTCGTTCCTAGCTTACATGTGCTGATGACGTCAAAGAATACGTCATCAAAAGATAACTCAAAAATGTATTACTAAATCATTCATCATGATTTACGTCCCTTTCTTAAAGCATCAATATTAATTTATTCCTTCTATAAATGGCATTATCGTCTATAGCCGATAATGCTTATTATCTCGGAAATAAATTCAACAACATAGTAACCATGTATAACTGTTTAATATTTGGCATAATATGGCCTGGCAGTCGACAATAATCATCAATGTTCAAGTTTGATCAAATTTCAATGTTAAGTTAATCAAATGATAATCCAATAATTAATCAAATGATAATCCAATAATTAATCAATCAAATCAATAATCGATCAAATCAATAATCAATTATCATCAAACAAATGTCATTCAAATCAATTATCAATCAAATCAATTATCGATTAAATGTCAATTAAATCAAATACCAATCAAACGTCAGTAAAATCAATTATCAATAAATTAAATAATCAATCAAATGTTAATAAATCCAATTTTCATGGATTAAATGTCAAAAATTTTCTGCCAATGAGCGCCAGTTGCGCTCACGCCAGCAATACAAATTTTTGACATGACTATCAAAATGGTGTCCCATTCCAGAAATTTAAATAAACTTTCAATACTGCCAGGCCTAATAAACACTTTATACGGTCGAGTACATGTATAGAATTCGGGCTCGTCTGAAATGATTCCAGAGCAGATTGAATTGTTAACAAAAATATGTCATTTCGACAAGCGACAAATGTACACCGTTGGGTAAAAACAGACCACTAGAATGCAAATTTGTAGTTTGAAAGCCGAGTGTTTTGGCCTTATACCCAAACCCAAATCATATATCCATCAGATGTCAATCACAAACGTTATCAGTCAATCAATCACCTAAAAATCAATCCATCAATATTGACTTGTAATTTACAAGTCCAAAGCCGCAAGTACCAACTGTACATACCACAGAATTTAACTTAAATCAATTAATCATCAATCAATCAATCAGTCAATCAATATTGACTCGTAATCAGCAAGTCTAACTTTTTAAGTAGCATGTTTTCAAACGAAGGATTTAAACTTAAATAAATCAATCATCATACAATCAATGAAATATCAAATCAAATCAATCAATATTGACTTGCAATCAAGTCTAAGATCGTAAGTACTAATTGTACAAACGACAAAATAAAATAAATTAAAATCAATCAATTATCAATCAATCAATCAATCAATTCAACTCAATCAACTCAACTCAATATTGACTTGTAATCCACAAGTCCAAGGCCGTAAGTACCGATTTGTACAAACGACAAAAAATGAAACTGTTGGTGATTCCAAACAGAAATAAATAAATCAAATCAAATCATATCAAATTAAATCAAGTCTAAGATCGTAAGTACCAATTGTACAAACGACAAAATAAAATAAACTAAAAGCAATCAATTATCTATCATTTCAATCAATTCAACTCAATCAACTCAACTCAATATTGACTTGTAATCCACAAGTCCAAGGCCGTAAGTACCAATTTGTACAAACGACAAAAAATATGAAACTGTTGGTGATTCCAAACAGAAATAAATAAATCAAATCAAATCATATCAAATTAAATTAAACCAAATATAAAATCAATCAATAATGACTTGTAATCAACAAGTCCGTCGTAAGTACCAAATTGTACAGACGACAAAAATAAATAAATAAATAAACTAAATTCAATCAATTATCAATCAATCAATTCAATCAATATTGACTTGCAATCCACAAGTCCAAGGCCGTAAGTACCAATTGTACGATTTCTCTATTACAAACATATTTTAGTTGGGAAAAGCTTTCCTTCTACTCATAACATGCCAATGCAATTGGTACCTTTATCTTATATTTGACAGAATCTCGCTGTGCACCATATCTGCAGCCACTGCAGGTAGGACCAAGGTCCCTCAAAGTATACACAGCCAAAGTAGAAGTAACCTGCACTCTCATTAAAAACTGAAGGTCGCTGTTAGTCAACCATTCGTGTTATAACATAACAAAACATCTTTATATCGATGAGAAACAGCCTACTCATTTCGATGTTGATATGTTTTGTTTTTTTTGTTTATCTACCTTAAAGTACACATAATTTATTCGAGGTTAATGGGTTGGTTTTTTTGTTGTTGTTATTAACCTACCTTAAAGTACACGTAATTTATTGTATCCTATGAAATTCAAATCTCCCTTAACTTAGATTTATTCCAGACATAAGGCTCAGCAGGGAACTCCTCTAATAGGCAAAAACATTCATCTTGAACTATTGCCGTATAAATGCCCTGTGAAATGGAATCATCCAAAAATTGACCAGTCTTTTTTCTTACAGTTATGATTGCAATAGCCAAGTCAAGAAATTAGGAAACGTTTTAAAAATTGAGCAACTTGAACTGAAGAAATGTTCACTGAGATGCACTTATCAATGAAATATAGGCCACCTAGCTGAATGCCTAATTAATCAATATCCCATGGGTGAATGGGATAACGCCTGAATATGTACCGCATAAACAAAATCTGAGTATTGAACCTTTGTTGATTCTGAGTAAATTAAAACATTTACCCTAGTCGAACCTAAGCTTACGACCACCTGTAAATAAAGACGACCTGTTGATAAAGACCACATATTATTTGTCCAATCAATAATAAATTTACCTGCAAACAAAAAACACACGCCCTCAACAACTTTTGTGTAATTAATATGAAAACGCCTGTGCCTTTTGGCGCTAGACCAACAGATGAGACTTTAAGGCTTGTTTTGTTTGTTTTTGTTTGTTGTTTTTTTTTTGTTTGTTTGTTTTTTTGTTTTTTTTTATTTTTATATATATATATTTAATTTTTTTACAAACAGCCCTAACATATTTTCCTCCTCAACCTCCAGAGTTTTAACTAACAATAGATTCATGACCTTTAACAGTTTTGAAATCTTACATTAAATTGGTGCACCTGACCTAGAGTATCCTGGAGGAAACCCGTTTTTAAAACCATTTTTTTTATTTATATTATTATTTTTCAGAATTTTGTTTATTTAGGGTACTGATCAAAGTACCTTCTTAATGCATCGCCTTAACTTGGCGTTTAACCTGTTACAAAACCATAATATAATTACCATCAGCTGCCGAAACATTTAATAAGCTAATATTTAAGTGAGAGAATCGCTTACAAAAATTTGGTGCGTGATTGTGGAAAAATTACGTCCCCTGATCCAGAGACGACTTGACTGTGTGCGACGCTTTGCAAAAAAAAAAAAAAATGGATGGATGAATGCATGAGCGTACATACACAGGATTTCAAAACAGAGCCATCTTTATTATTAAAGTTATAACAATAAGATGGACATTCAGATTTTACAAGGCTAGCAGTAACAATAGACTACAATTTATCTATAAATGGCCGTTATTTGACCACGACATTGAAGGCGCATTAGCCATGCGCAGACGGAATTGAATATCACTGGTAACAACTCCCTAAATGATTGAATTTAGAAGAACCTCTTATAATTACATGTACATATAGCATAATTTGAAATTTCATAGGCCCTACCCTGTGGTTTTTGTATGTAAATCAGCACATAATTTATAAATGCATATGTCCAGGTAGGGATGCCTTTATTTTCGATTTCCTTGACCTTTGAAAATTAACGTGTCGTTAGTAAGTTGAAAATGACTATCTGCGTCTTTTTATTTTATACTTTACATTTAAAAACGTGTTTGATCCAAATTTACATAAATATCCCCTAGGTCAGGATGGATTCGAACCCCGGAAACCTGATTTTGAAGGCAAAAGCCTCAACCAGAACACTTTTGTCTCAAAGAATTTAATAATAATAATTATAATAATAATAATAATAGATCTACTGTATAAATATAAAGGATCTTTCTCACCTAATATAAGGGACCCATTGGAACTTCATGTAGATTCTGAGTGGCCTCTGTCTGCAAGGGAGACCAGCACTTGCAGGACACCGAAGGCTAGCGACTGCAACTTCAAGTGTCGATGTAAAAATAACAGCTGTGCCCCAAGCACGGTCAACTGAAAATGGCTGGCTGCGCCGAAATTCCAAAGCTTGGCGAGGATTGCATCAACGTTTTTTGTGCGACCGGCACTGCATAAATTAAAGAGAAATTCGGCAGTGGCCCGTGTGGCTTTATTCCGATCAATAGTCCTTCCGATCCACTGCACAGCCGGTGTCGAGGTTCTAGGCGTGGAGCTCCCAACGCTTTGACCGGCACTTGGACATCGTTTGTGATCCACCCGTAATTCATTGGGTTTTTCTGTCGATCGCAGCTTTTTTTTTCCACCAAAACTGCTAGAAGTGTCAGTATTCTTTCATTTCGTTACTCATTTCCTCGCATTCATGAAAAATTTCGCTGATGTAACCGGATATATTTTAGTCAGTAAATTTTGACTGCCATTTTCGTTCCTAGCTTACATGTGCTGATGACGTCAAAGAATACGTCATCAAAAGATAACTCAAAAATGTATTACTAAATCATTCATCATGATTTACGTCCCTTTCTTAAAGCATCAATATTAATTTATTCCTTCTATAAATGGCATTATCGTCTATAGCCGATAATGCTTATTATTGTATATTCGAAAGCCGCATTTAAAGGTCATAAAAATTCTACAGACTTTGCTAAACGAATTAAACTTGAAATAATTCTTTATTGTAGGGAGAGAACAAATGAAAACTGTTGTCATAATAAACTCAACCCGATTAAAAACTTTCTTTCGTGTATTTTTAGCGTAAATGTGCAGATTAAATAAATATAACTCTTAATATTTATTTCGCATCATACAGTTTTCAGGTACAAATACAAGATTGACAAGAAACTTTATGCTTACTTACGGAAACGTTAAACATTTTTGACAACACGAGTTTTCAGAAAAAGAAATAAATGCGGAAAGCCTTAATCGTGAAAAATGAATAGATAGCGGACTGATGTAAAAGTAGATCAAATGTTATACAGTTGTAATTTCAAGCTGTAAGCTTCTCTCGTCAGCATATTCAACCACAAAATTGTGCGGTTATTGAAGAAAAGCCGGTTTTTTTTAATTTTAAATATCCGCTATTCACTTTCACCTAAAAGTGATTTACCTCTAAACTGATATTTACAAATTTTGCAAATGGATGAAAAATGTTATTACCTTAATTATCTTAGAATTACTACAGATTATCTGGCATAAGGAAGATAATAAAAGTATCAAAATTACAGTTATCCAAAATTCCTCTTCAATTATCATGCTTCATAAAAAAATTGTTTGATACAGCGGATTCTCAGAATCTCTATTTATAGATGTTTAATGATGTTTTACTAAGATATTAGATTTAAAGTATTAAGTTATCTTATAACATCAGATCATTTGACAGTAATTGGCGAAAGAGGGGAGAAAGTTGGCATCGGATAAATGCATCATTCACTTAAGAGAAATCATTGCGAACGATTCTTAATTAACAAAATTTAATATCATGCCGATTGACCTGTTGATAGTGTTTCTGCTGTGTTAAAAATCGCCATGCCGACATCAAAAGTTGAATAAAATCACTGTAGTTTTATTAACAGTGACATTAGTTTCTTATGTTTTATACGTATTTTTGTTTTGCTTTTGCACGCAACATTATCGGCCTAATGGGCGGGTTGGAACTGATGTACCAAGACCACTAGTATTTGTTTGTTCCTATGAGAATTTGTTGGGACAAGGGTGATGTTAGCCAACCCTAGACCCTTGTTTAAAACCCAGCGGCAAATTGTTTTGCCACTGGCAGTCCGAAGGCGATAACTTCTCAGACGTTCTTTTTATTAGATTTTGATGTCTTAAATAAAATTGTGCCTAAGGTTATAAAATTGAGTTTGGAAACCAGTCTCAAATCTCAAGCATCTGATTGGCTGAAATGGCGACTGGTCAGATGCTTGAGATTTGAGACTGGTTTCCATGCTCAGTTTTATAACCTTGGGCACTGATTATTTTATGAACCCATGCTCTGTTTTCTTGTCAAGTTTTTGGCTGTGTGGGGAGGCTTTGATTTAATATTGTTGCTTTTCCTGCTATGCATGTCTTACTGACGTTTTTGTGAATAAAATGCAGATTTTCTCATTCAACTTTTAATAACTACATGTATATGTAAAGGCTTTTATTCTTGGAATTTGTGATTCTTATTTTTAAAATGTACGGTTTGTTTGTAAAGTATCTTTGAAAGTAAGTAAAGGGTGCTATATAAATGTTGACTACTACTACTACTACTACTACTACTACTACTACTACTACTACTACGACTACTACTACTAATAATAATGCCATTACATGTCCATGAAATTGTCGCTTTAGGTTTAACTTTTACTGTCTTTTTCTGCCAACTAAATCCTGTATATTAATTTAAGCTATTGTCTAGACTCGAATCACTTTTCGAAATATAAACTAGGTCATTAATCCATCTACATTAAAGAAAGATAAAGTTAGTTTACAGACACACGTCAAGTTAAATTGTGTATTCGATAATATTTATAAACATTTCATTTATTTATTTTTTTCATTTATTACTATATTTGGTAAGAAATAGGCAAGCATGGAACTTTGATAGCCACCGAACATGATAAAAACGAAGATATATCAGGTTCGGTTTGATTGAGCCTGTTCATGTGGTAGTAGTAGTAATGCATATTTTAGAAACTTTTCCAAAGGCCTTTTTAATGTAATAATACTGGAACCATAAATGATATATGCAAATTAAAGCAAAAATCAATAAACATTATTTGGCGGTGGAAAATGGAACTCCGATGTTTTTTACGTGGCAACACGAAAACATACACTAAATATAGACCTCGTAGATAATGATTTCGCTGTATCAGAAGTGCGTAAATGTTACAAACTTTTAAATGGGCGTATCCCAATAAACAGAAAGACGAAATTTAACCGAATTTATATTTCTTTTTCATTTCTTCAATACACGAGGAGCCAATTTACTTACCAGGGATAAACCAATATTAGGGAGCTGTTCCGAAACACTGTCTGAGTTCGTCAGTATTATGATATTTTTAGAGTTTTCAAATCAGCTACTTGTACGAGACTGAGACTGTTTGGTGTTTGAGTTTTTAATTAAATATGTAATTAAAACTTAAAACATGAGCACTCTTTCATCTCAGAGAGGCTATCCGAAGTTATTCTTAACGTTCTATTCTTTTTTATAATTACAAAAAAAAAAATTCGCATATCAGTAAACGCCACATTCAGAAGATGCAGCCTCCCCACACATCCAAGAAGAAGAGAGGAAGGGAGAGCATGGTTTATAAAATGACCAATTTCAAAACAGACACTCCAAACAATTAACAAAAATGAGAACCTCAGGGGATACCGCCTTGGAACGGCAAAGTGCAAACCAATTTGCAACTGGGGGTTTAAACCAGGTTCTAGGGTGCATCAACCTCACACTTGCCCCAGCAGGTTCTCATAGCAACAAACAAGTACAAGTTGTCTTGGTGAAATAACTCCAACACATCCATCAGCATTGTTGGGTAGTAAAATCAATCTCCATTATTGCACAACCCAATCAGGCCTGCAATAGTTTCATATTTGATTTCAGTCGCTTTCAAAGTTTCAGATTCTTATACTTGAATTTCGGCAAGAGACGCGTATGAAAGACATGTCAAAGTTGAATAACATTTTGCCCTTTCTGCTAAAAGTCATTTTGCTTTGCGAGTTACGAGTGCAGATAAACTTATACCAATTAAGAAGCAATAATTTGCAAGAAGAAACATCATGTTTTCTAAAACAAGAATCACTTGTGTGAACTAATTTCAAGATTTTTAATTTACTACCAACCGCGTGTACATTAGAGAACAAAATGACAAGTGCTTGCGTCCGTATAAAAGGAACAAAAATAGATTCAAAGAACACTTATGTAATAATAAAATCGGTCATATAATGTTAGTCACATTTTTTAAAATAGACGAAATGGGAACTTTGAAAGCCATCGAACACGACAAAATTAATATGAAAATTAAAGTTTAGCTCAGTCAATAGCCTGATCGTAGTTATGTGGTTAAGCGCTGTTGCCATAAGTATTCGCTTCCCTGTTTAGGCTTATTTATAAATTTATAATGCATAAGAGTTAATTTTGAACAGGCAAAACGACTGAAACAATTAAAAGTATTTTTACCTAGCTTAAGTAAAAGAAGCGAGTGGATATACAACTTTTAACAGAAAGGGCAAAGTGTGTTATTCAAATTTCATATGTCTTTTAAACGCGTCTTTTTCAGAAATTGAAGTAGA
Organism: Corbicula japonica; assembly: GCA_038501625.1. NCBI lineage: Eukaryota > Metazoa > Mollusca > Bivalvia > Venerida > Cyrenidae > Corbicula > Corbicula japonica. Next base: position 1,120,604 of record JAZAYU010000085.1, read on the forward strand.
AGAGTCTGAAACTTTATAAGCCACTGAAATCATAAATGAAACTTTTGAAGGCCCGATTGAGTTGGTTTGGGCAGTAATGGAGATCCATATTACTACCAACTTCGCCTAGTCCCAAGATAAGCGCAACTTAATAACCATATAATGAAATTTCCGTTAACAATTGAACATCACGCCCAGAAAATCTGAAACCGAGAAAGAAATACATTACAAGAACGAGACATGACACCAATCTGTTGAGCACTGTGAAACTATTCTGAAAATGATATTGCCTCTACTGGGGAGCGAACCCATAGCGTCACGGCGACAGCACCTAGTCATGCAATGGGAAGAAATAGCAATACAAATTGAGCAAACTGTCCTGCATGTTCTTGATATGGTCCCAAAATTATATCAAAGTACTGAAAGTACAGAAAACCAGCGAAGCGATTTTGCTTATTGAGAATAACCAGTGCCATGATTCTCATACATGTATCCATTTACGAAAAAGCAAAAGAACTTGGTTCACTCGCAAAGACCTTCATCTTGTCTAAATGATAGTGGAAATAAGGGTTTCCATGTATTATCTGGATGAAGGCTTCTGTTAACCCTTTACTCCATAGATATACCTTCATAGCTTGGGCGAACAGTTTAGATCCATATCAGCTGGCACATCTGTGCGATCTGATTAGGATTTAAACTGTTCGCTTTATAATCATTTTTTTCTGACCAGTAATCACAAATTTTAGATCCAGATCAGATGGCACTATTGTGCCAGCTGATCGGGACCTGAACTGGTCACCTATGTGATGAAAGGCGTATATATTGAATAAAGGGTTTTAAGCAAGAAATTATAATAGTGAAATCTGTGTACTGACATCCCAAAGACAGACTGAACACGAAAAAATGATATAAAAAGTGAGATCCCTTCGATGGGAAAGATTATGCAGTTATTTGAAATAAGAAATATACAATTGTTTCCTTCATTGTGAATAACATGTAAAGGAAATCATAGAATTGAGAATCCTACATATTAAGATAAAACAACCGAGAGTCATAACATTGCCGAAAACATTGGAATTTAATGCTAGATAACACACATGTAAAATTGAAGACAATGTTAGAGAAAAATGAATTACTATAGCTTATACCAAAAATTTCCACCGTATTAAGTTGTATATAATAACGGACTCGATGTTTTTTTTTTCATGTAGCATATTATAAGAAAAAGGTGCCAGATTTAAGACATTGGTAAACATATCATTGAGTTTTGGTTGTTAAGGAGCTGGGATAAATGTCTATTAGCTTACAATCCGTTCATATAACATCAGTTTCAGCAGACAGATGTGTCGTTTTTAATTTTAGGCTTCATCCTGGTTTGTCCTCTATATTCACACGTACTTTTACTGTTATTTGGCTTTCTTCAAAACGCGGGAAATTGTGACGTCACTCACATTTGCATATTCAATGTGTCACCGCGCCTATGATTTCATGTACTCCGAACAAAAATAGTAGTCATCTCTAGCTTAATCGAAAACGTAAACCGAGTAAACATCTTAACCTTTGGAAAAATGTAAATTATGCATTATTCCTGAAACAAATCATAGTCCGTTCCTTGGACCACTGATGGCCTTATTGTCGACGTGTCTCCTGCCACGTACGTGATAGCCGGACACGTACCGCGCTTGCTCGTAGCATGTTTCGAATACATAGATCTGTAAATCTTACATGTCATTATTTCTGTACGAGTAATATCCGGTATACTAGTTTTAATATGTAAAATTTTACACATTTTAATAGTTTACTGTTTACTGATCAAGCTTATATGTGGAAATCCAATATAAAAACATATTCAGCAATGATGATTGCTTCATGTTCAGTGATTTACAACGCTCATGAACGCCTACCATCAAATAATAAACAAATGTTCGCAATATGTCTTTAAAATTTCAAGTGAAAGCATTTCCGTATTGATTTCATAAAGTGGACAATTGAAGAAAAATATGCTAAGATGGAAATTTATCATTATCGTTATTGTTAATGATAAAAATAAAAAAATAAAATATTTCGTGAAACAAACAGTTTAGCCGCGGAACAAACGTCCAATATTGAAATGGCTTTAAAATGACAAAATAAAGAAAATGTTTTCACTGTTGAGCTTCGAATTAGCAAAAAAGATATATTAAATATTTCAGATTTAATATTTGGCTATTGTAATATCCTAACATCGGGAATATCGTTTATATCTCTACCTAAAGGTAACATATCTGTGGCTCGCTAAAGAATCCCTGGCGGCTACAACCCCCAGATAAAATTGGTTTACTGTTGTCGATTGTGTTCTGGATTAGGGACAGTGCAGTGAAGCAGTCAAGTATTCTTTTAGCGATACTAACGTGGCAAGAGCCAACTTTAACACGTAACAGGAAACTTGGGGACTACTTTACTTACTCTGATTACTCTGAAATGCGTAAATCGCCGGTTGCCAGTGCCTCGTTTTGGTTTGATACCGATTTCAGAATTGTGATTAGTAAAACCAGCTTCGCTGGTTAAAAACTAAGAATGGAAACCAGACGCAAATTTTAAGGGCTTTAAGGATCACACTGGCTGAAATGGCGACTGGTCGCCATTTCAGCCAATCAGATCCTTGAGATTTGAGACTGGTTTTTCGAATTCTCAGTTTTATAATCTTCAGCAATGACCGCTTAATAATAAGGTGATTTTTTTTCTGTATAAGACAGACACCTGTTTCGGAATATCGTTCAAAAAAGGGAATGCAGTTATTACATATTTTAATAATCATCATATTCATTAACTTATTACAGATTTTAATGCTCATATTCATTAAAAAATGCAAAACAAAAAACTTCTTCCTTAACATGCTTAAACACTTTTACTATCCCCTTTACGTATACGATTTTCGCTAGAATTTGTGTACTGTTATTATAATGATATCTGTAATGGTTGCTTCTGGGGGAGTGTTTTTAGAACAAGTATTTCCTTTGCCTTTTCAGATTTCGATGGCTATACTGGTAAAAATGTCAAAACATTATTCAGTGAAATGTAAAATTAAATTGTACTTGGATCACTTGTTTCAAAGTTTTCTATGTATTAAAGGAGTTTTTGTTTTACAAATTGTCTTATCTTGTTATTATTGGTCCTATTTGGTCCTATTTGGTGTCTTTCGATGTTCCTTATTCCATCTATATGTATTTTTATAGTCACGTGGTTTTGTGCCGTGTGACGGCTGTAAAATGTCTCCCTCGAGAAATACCGATACTGAAAGTAGTACGTTTAACAGTTACGTCTTTTGTATGACGTTAAGCACGACATATATATCTGTTTAAAAATTAAGTTGCGCTCAACCCGGAGCTAGGCAACATGGTCAGTTATATGCATTTCAATCACTGCTCAGACACATACTTAATCAAATCGAATCTGTGATTTTTTATTATTTGTTGTATTCGGTGGCTTTCAAAGTTCATCTTTTCATCTTTTAAATATCACAGTAGCGTTGTTAGTGGCGTTGGCGGGTGTAAAAAGTCACTCCGTACATTCAGTCAGTACTATAATCGATATCACCCTTTTAAGGTTTTAGAACTGTAATATTTCCGCCAAACATCGACTAATGCCGTCACTAATTCGTTTTTTCCGAACGCCGATTCGTACGTTTCCGGTTGATACTATTTTTCGTAAAAGGAGTCTACTCTTAAGGTGTTTTCCGCGATTATGACGTCATAAATAACTAAATCAAATAATAACAAAGTGCGGATATAAAATTGATGTAAAGTAAACAAATATTTTTATAACAAATACTCAAAATAAGTCTATAGACGAACAACACTCAGTAATGAATAGAGCTTATATGAAGTTGACCGCCGATTGACCAATCCTCCGTGGCGTAGTGGTAACTTTTCATTTTGACGGACCCGGTTCAATCCTCGGGAGAGGAACCTTTTTTTCCCCTTTTTCTTCTTCTTTTTTTTAAAATTATTGTGAGGAAATTTTTGGAGAAAATAGTATAATCAATAGGTTTAAAATTCGGAAATAATTGTTATTATTCTTCATCTTCATTTAGTAGCCATGAAAACTGAGATATTGTAATGATATTATTACAAAATACTGACTCTTTTATAATACAGCAACAGAATCACGATATGAAACTAAAATGATTATGGAATATGTACTTTCATTTAGGAAAATGTTGCTATTTTATTGTTTCTATAATTGAACAGTAATTTTGTGATACTTGTCTTATAAAACTAATTTTATGTGTTTGCACGATGATTTTTTTCCTTTAAAATAATGCTTTGGTTGCTATGGTTACGGTTTCCAAAATTACTTTTTTGAGGTTAAATTCTAACCAGCATAGCTGATTGCTTGCGTATTTCTTGTTTTTCAAAAAATTTGAGGCGGTATAAAAAAAATCACCATTCGTAAACCAAGCCCTTTGGTCTTTGTGGTTTTTAACCGTTTGGTCTGGGCCATAGGTACCTATTTTGTAGGCCAATAAAATGAAAACGAAGACGGTGAGGTGCTCTTTTTTTAATTATTTGATTCTATACACATTGCAGATAATTTTAATGTATAACACAATTATTTTACTGCATTAAACCTGCACAAAAATCACAGATAAAAACTTGCTTAATTTTTGCAGATCGGAAAAATGTGCATTTCCGAAGATGGGGTACACTTTAAAAAAGTCAATTTATAAAGTGTTAGAAATAAATTCTAAACATAATGCTTGTTTTTTCGTGTTCAGATATAATGTCATTAAACAATCAGCCTTTATTTGACAAAATTTTACAAGGTTTCAAAGAAATAGAGATTAATTTAGCTTCTAGTATGTTTGATTTTACAGCCCACTTTCCGAAACAGAGGGTCCCCTTCTAAAATACTAAATTTCTCGAGTTACGCACGGTAAATGTTTTTTAAAACTCGTGTTTAGATGTCTAAATGGATGTACTTGGAAATGAAAACAACAAAATCCCAATCTGCAAAAGTGCATATTACAGTTCTAATACCTTAAGGCTGTTGAGCACGATACAAATATCTGTTTAACTATTAAGTTGCGCTCAACCTGGGTTGGACAGTAATATGCATTCATATTTTCCATTACTGGCTGTAATAAGGCTCAATCAAACCTATCTTGCAATATTTTGATTTTCTGTCGTTTTCGGGGGCATTCAATGTTTCTTTTTTCGCATATTTATTATTGTACATATCAAATTTCATTCGATTTTGTTATTTTTATTTAGACAGGTTTTTTAAAAGCCAAAAAAAAGTTAATCAGGGTACCGCCAATAGATAAAAATACCAGTTGTGTAAGATATAATTGTAAATTATGACTGATAAAGGGATTATTTGCAAATTGTGTTCTCGGTATAATCGGCCCAAGAGGTTTAGTGGGATCGCTCGAATCCCCATTTTGTGCCATATTTAATTTTCATGGTACTTTTAGCCAGAATTTTTGGACATCACCATATGTCTACCCTAAGACTTCGCAAACGAACCCTCCTTCTGGAAATCGTACTAAAACTATAATTTGAGACCAATCTCAAGGATCTCAATCAGATGATTGAGATTTAAGACTGGTCTTATCTCCGTTTTATACCTGTAACCATTTTTAAAGGGTTTTAATACAATATACCTCATACACTTGTGCCCAAGGTTATAAAACTGAGCATGGAAACCAGTCTTAAATCATAATCATCTGATTGGCTGAAATGGCGACTGGTCGTAATTTCAGCCAATCAGATGCTTGAGATTTGAGACTGGTTTCCAATCTCAGTTTAATAACCTTCAGCCCTGGTGTTAGATTGAAAGGACAATATAACGAGTGGCAAATACAAAATATATCTACGGACTTACGACTTTTTTCTGCTGGTTCATAGTATTGCTGTTGTGCTTGTAAAAAATGGCTGTTAAGGAGTTCCCATGAAATTTCAGAACTCATTTTTTAAGAATCGTGCAACCCCAATCTGTGTTTAAATAATGACTTTAAACAAATCCTTTGAAAATGTTTATCATGTCACGTCTGATTCAAGATAATTGTATTTTAATGGAATGAGTTCTTCAATTAATCGAGCATTTGTAAACAAGACGTGATGAATAATGCTTATATTTTGTAACAAATAACTTTTGTTTTATTCCTTCTAAATCTTTGATTTATTTTGTAACTCAGATTGTACATGTTTTCAATGCTCGTTTCGATACAAAAGTAAACGTTATGATTTCATACTTGGTTTAAACATTTTTTATTTCATGTAAATATAATACAAAACACCTACCACATTAAAAAACAACAACATGAATGCGTCAGAACTGTCAGTGAAACAAACCTTATCACAAAGATTATCAAGACTAGAGTACGAAACAACAGACTAGTGCGATTTCTCATTCATAATCTAAAGGTGCATGCTTCGTCTTAAATATTTAATTTATGTGGTATAACTTAAACTATATACTTAAAAGTCATTTATGACAAATTGAATATCAACCTCTATTTTACACGTATTAGTTCTTAGTATCTGCCTAAATAGTTGTACCTGCCTTAGCAGCCACATGCATTCATCAACCATCTGTCCATACAGACACATTTTGTCACTCCCTTGGGTAGCAGCTTAACGCAGGTTTGTACATGAAATGTTTTCATTTAACTTTAATATAATTAAAGCCGTTGTGTTAGAGTGCCTCAAACATCCCCGTTCACACAAAAGCATAACGTACATCTAACAAGGTTATAATTTGCTGATAAATAGCATGATCAGAAAAATCTTAAATTAGTTTGCATTTAAATTTAAATATTTTATATGTTCAAAAACAATCATTCAATTGTTTATTTCATGTACTTATAGGGTATTCATTCAAGCAAAGTCCTTTTTTAAAGGGTAGACCTTCTGTGATTAAGAAAGATATCAAAAACAGACAATATAACTACAAACTTTCAAATTAACTGGTAACATTACCAAAGAGCCACCATCAACTTTGATGATTCGATTTAATAATTCAGTTGGGAAGCATCAATAAGTTATTATGCATACTTAATGTAGTCAAACGATTTCCTTTGATAATTCAACGACTTTTCCTAATAGATCGAGTTTACATAATAGACAGTATTAAGGTTTATTGCAGAGTTCAGCGATTTAATAAATAAACATTTCGAGCATATTCCCCCATTTCTTTCATTGAAAACCACTTGTTGAAAGCTTCGATTTTCCTCGAATTTCTTTAATTTTAAAAAATATTAATGATCTTCATTTGAAGTATTCCAAAACTGAAAGAAAAGAAAATGATGTAAACTCTACTATTTCTATATCAAGTTTTTAATATTCCGAAAGCTGAAAAAAGGCTGTTTAATGTAAAATCTTGCCATATTGTTGTTCATTGAAATGATTGATGTCTAACATTTTAAATCAACATTCAATAGGTATATACCAGTGCTCAAAATCTAAAATATTAACGTGTTATAATTATGCATGTTCAAGGTATGTCGTTCGTAGACTATACATATTCCATAATTATACTTTAAAGACACCGGTAAGTTTTGCTGAGGGTCAATGGAATTTAAGGGATTTGGCCTTAGGAAAGAAAGACGAGCAACAGTTACTGTAAAATAGCTGTTTTGCAATTGAGGCCCGGCTGCATAAGCTGTACATGTAATACAGTATGAGTTTAGAAGTGACTGTAAATTTAAAACAATGAAAACCATTTATTTAGAAACATATAAACAGCAATTGAAATTAACGCTATGTTTAGTTGATAATTTGTAAACAGTGTCAGATGGTGAAAATATAAAATTACGGCGTTTATAGACGCTTAAGGTTTAACGATTAGATGGGCCTCATCTATAGTGGATGATAGCTTGATGTACTGATATAAGTATAGTTGCACAAAAAGAGTGTACATGTATGATTATACAGTATAAAATTAAAAGGCTGTACCATTCATTCCCTTTCATGTGTATCTGGCAATTAAGCAGAATTATGTAATTGTTTAAAATGGAGTATCACAAGAAGAAAATATTGGAAACATTTCAATAATTTCTGATGGAAAGCATCCCAAATAATAACAAATCACTAAAGACTTTAAGACACTTCCTTATATTTATGGAAATTGATTCAGGTTTCTTAGTTAACGATTACATTTCAATTAATTGGGTGAAAGTATTATGTGTGTTTAACAAGACTTTACAGAACCATTTTCCCCAATGTTTCACTGGTTCTATGGTAAATGCAAAGAAAAAATCACCAAACTATAAATTGGACTTACTACCCATAAACAGACTAAATCAAACCGAACCTATAGTATTCACATATTTGTCTTGTTCGATGGCTTTCGAAATTCCATTTTCATCTAATTGCATATTTTGTATTTCATTTCAGTTCTGTTTAACACCCAGGCTTGCAGATGAGCCAGCTTCGAATCCGATAGGCAATTCTGTCGACATTGTATCCCTCTGGACAAATAGTCCCTTGTGAAGTGTTCAGATAAGAGTCCTGGATTGTTTGGTTGATTTTTGTAAATACTTGCAAAGGAATCTCGTTAACACGAAAATGTATCCTTTCAAACCGTACTGTGTGTATTTCTGTTGCTGCACTCAGAAGTTCGTTTTGTCGAAGACTGACATCTTTGACGATGTCTACAATTGAATCACGTCAATTTTATCTTTTCCGATGCCTGCTACACGTTCTGACTTAGTAAAGTAGAGCGAACATTTTTTTTTCATCGGGCTATTGAAAATTCGTGTCAAAATTTAAAATTAATAATAAATAGTCACCGGTGAATATACCTAAGTTGCAATTGCTCACTTTTTAACCAGCGAAGCTGGTTTTACTAATCACAATTCTGAAATCGGTATCAAACCAACTGGCAAACGGCGATTTACGCATTTCAGAGAAATCAGAGTAAGTAAAGTAGTCCCCAAGTTTCCTGTTACGTGTTAAAGTTGGTATTAACTACGTCATGTTGATAGGATAAAACCGGTGCGGTGCATCAATGGTCAAATTCATCTGTACGACAGTTTGATTAAATGTAAAATCGGTGCGGTTCATATTTCTAGGACTTGATCGGTGCGGTGCAACAATGGTCAAACATTGTCCGTGTCCGCGATTTTTCACAATGAAGGAAACAATTATATATTTCTTATTTCAAATAACTGCATAAACTTTCCCATCGATGGGGTCTCACTTTTTATATCATTTTTCGTGTTCATTATGTCTTTGGGATGTCAGTACACAGATTTCACTATTATAATTTTTTGCTTAAAACCCTTTAGTCAATATATACGCCTTTCATCAAATAGGTTACCAGTTCAGGTCCCGATCAGCTGGCACAATAGTGCCATCTGATCTGGATCTAAAATTTGTGATTACTGGTCAGAAAAAAATGATCATAAAAGCGAACAGTTCAAATCCTAATCAGATCGCACAGATGTGCCAGCTGATATGGATCTAAACTGTTCGCCCAAGCTATGAAGGTATATCTATGGAGTAAAGGGTTAACAGAAGCCTTCATCCAGATAAAACATGGAAACCCTTATTTCCACTATCATTTAGACAAGAGGAAGTTCTTTGCGAGTGAACCAAGTTTTTTTGCTTTTTCGTAAATGGATACATGTATGAGAATCATGGCACTGGTTATTCTCAATAAGCAAAATCGCTTCGCTGGTTTTCTGTACTTTCAGTACTTTGATTGTCTTTAATTTTTTCGGCGTTATTCGGCGTTAGCTGTCTAAGCTCACTTTTGACCTAGTTTTTCGACCAATGAAATATTGTAAATAAAATTTATTATGCAAGGGGAAAATTAAATATATTATTTTGATTGGTTATTAGTGGGTCTTGTTAATGATTACCGTAACGATTTTTATATTGTATGTAAGTATTTACCTGGCACTTATATGTTCTGGCATTTTCGTTTTAAAAAGCGATAATTGTATTGGAGAAAAAGATATTTACGGTATAAATAACCAGTTAAGTCAATTGATTGCTTTAATACGATTTTATATGGAATATTCATAGGTGTCAGGTAAAAACTCGAGTACAATACACAGTGTAAAACGACAGAGAAGTGCAGATATTTCTGGTTCTTACTGGTTCCTTTCTAGTTCCTTTGATACTGATTGTTAATTTCAAGTCCAGAAATTCAAAACGCCTTGGTGTAGTGGTTATCACACTCGCCCCTCAAGCGGAGGCCCCGGGTTCAATACTCAGGACGGACACTCTCTTTTAAAGTTAATTTACGTAAAAGTTGGTAGATTTCGCTCTTGTAACAAGTTGTTATTATTTTCATTTATTGTATTTTAATGAAATTTTTCATCATTAGTACTAACTCTACAAGAGCTACTTTATTGAAACTGAATAAATGTACAGTTAATGTTAAACATTCTTCTTTAATCGACGTATTATCACCAGACGAAATTTTTGCACGGTCTTTATTTCCTTCTTTCTTATATATAAAAATCTTTTCCATCAACGCCGTTTATCTTTTTTAAAGATATTTCTTGTTTAGATATAAATTGACTTGACACGTTAACTGTCATAAACAGACTCTGATCATTAGTGTTTCATACTTTTAATACAAGTATTATTGAATTGGGAAAAGTTTTACGCGAGTTATCGTACTTTAAACTAAAACAAATAGCATGCTACAACATCTCAGGCGAACCGAAAACGACCATTTTTGTGTAGGCGCTGTCGTCGAACGGCGGCTATGAAGCATCATAGGATACCATTAACCGTTTTATTGGTAAGATTATACTTTTTAATGTAACAGCTGATTTCAGTATCAAAAAATACACAGTAATTCAGACTTGCGTGACAAACCTTCACTAGCAATCATATTTTCGCACTGTCAATTCCAAAACGGTTACTCAACATGTTCACTTGATATTTTGTAGTAGGAAATTTGATTTTTGTTATTGCTTTGTTATCAATTTTTATGTCTTTAATCTATGTGTCCAGAGGAGGGTTGTTATGTTGTGTCTTACATTTCACTTCTTTTCGACACATAATCCCTAATAATTATCTGTGTAGGAGATATGACAGTTTTTGCGAAACAGGATCCTTTATAATTACTAGTGTAGGAGAACATTCACTTTTTTGATACATGATACTTAAATGAATAGTTTTATAGTACTGGTAAACAGTGGATTTTAAGTTGAAAGTTGTTAACGGTATTCTGACTTATATAAGCCAAAAAAACCCTTCAAGCTGGAGTCCTTGAAATATCAACTTTAAATGTAATTACTACGATAAAAATTTACCACGAGAGTCTTGAATAACATTATGTTTTTCTTGCAGGCCGCTGGTATCATTTACACCACCAGCTATTTTGTAAATTATTTTGTGTACAATTTTTCAGAGCATGTGGTATAGCGATAATGAAGACATACTTTTTCATAGAAAGTATTAAAAATTACATTTTGTTGAGTGAATCAATGAAGTTGGTTTTGTTATAAGTTGAAGCGTATATACGTGAATATAAAAGCGGTAAAAGAAGAGCTGCATTTTAAATGGCGTGCTTGTTTTGTAAACAATTGCACCGATGAATAATCACGCATACATAAAAATTATCATTCCGATGTTGTAACATTTTCTTTATTATTTGTTGCGTCTTGCTATTGGAGATTAATAGCGTAGCTTTTAATGATATGCATATTTTTCTTTTGTATACATTTAACCTCAAAGGGAATCCAATTGGCTTTCGTGTCGGACCTAAGCCAGCTAATTTGGGACACGCAATATCAGCCACAACCGCTGATATGATAAACGTCACCTTTGACTTATTTGCACTGAAGATTTTTAGGCCGCCTTACCGAACAAACAGTGCTACATGTAAAATAATTTAAAAATTACACGTTCATGAAACATGATAGTAAAGTCTGCCAAACTTTGATATTCAGCAGCTGCAGATCATTTCAGTTTATCGGAAATTGTATACCGATAACATTTCTTACATAAAAGGTTAAATTATTGGCTGAATTTCTGACAGTGGTCTTTTATCAATTTTAAATTTCAATTTTCAAATTTTTTTTGTTCGGGAATAAATAATTTATGATAGAACTGTCCGGAATACCGAAACTATCAGTTCAATAGAAAAGTTGGCTTACATATTACTCCACGTTTTTGCAGACACACTGAGGTATTTCAATATAGGAATTCAACATCAGTATCGTATCTTGGCCTATTTCTTGAAAAATCAAAATTTGATTAATATCTGTTAAATCTGTTCGGACTTTCACGAAAAGAATAGAATATTATAGTTCATAATAGAGACTATGGAAGTGTCGTTATTTTTGCAAGTAAAGATTGCCTTTTTGTAACAAACGAGCTGATGCATGCATATCTGGAATAGCCACACTGAAAATACACAGCCTTCCCACACAGACAAAAAAGCAGAATCTAGGGTGAACAAATCTTACACTTGCCTCCAACAAAGTCTCATAAAAAACAAGTACAAGTTGTCTTGGTGAATTACCTCCCACCTACTGATCAATTCGACAATAATGCATGCAAAAGTACACAACGTATAAAACATAAGAAGCTAATGGTATAGTCGAGCAGAAAAGAATGGATGGTACTCAATGAGCTGGAGTCAATGCAGCAAGAACACGATGGCAGAAATAGAAGAAACAGATGAGATTCTACGTTGCGGCTGCCGTTAATGGAGAAAATGTCTTTTTTATTATTTGTTATAAAACAGAAATTGTTTAACATACGTAAGTTAAAAAGTTAGAATTTGAAAACGGCTGTCAATTATAACCCTTAGACTACATGTCGATTCAGTGTAGTTCGTTTCTAATAAACCGACAGATATATGAAGAGACGAAAAACGACTCATATCTTAATAACGCTTGATATCGAATTTTTATGTGCTACGTAAATGCTATTTGTTACCATCCATGCTTAATATCATTAAACTTTTCAGAAAAACAAAACAGTCTTAAAACTCCAGCTAGTGAGTTTGCATGCTTACTGGAAAGTTAAATGTGAATGCCCTGTAAGTTGAGAAATTAAAAGCCTGGTGAACAGCAAGCCTGTCTGATCCTGTAATCTCTACGATTTTCACAATTTACATGCAATAACTTTAACTTTCTTGCATGTTCTTAATTTGTAAAAGACGCATTAAAATCTGCATATTGATGGGAACTTATGTCACGAACCATAAATTTTACTGGATTTTGCGTTTGCACAAATAAAGAAACGACGATATTCAAACATCACAATCAGCTATCTTATGGTAGATGTTAGTAATTATGTAATAATGGTGATAAGAAACACCTCGAACTGAACATCATGCATTCTTATTGTTGTTATCGTTGGATACTTGTAACGCAACGGCGAGAATATTACAGAAAACGATAAAAAAAATGTATAAAGTTGATACACATATTTATATCAATTATCTTGCCGATTAATTTCGTTACAAAATTTTGATAAAATGTGTTTTCCAACACAAAAACACAAATGCATGCCATCATTCTTTTAATTTATCCCTTTTAGAACAAGGTTATCGGTATCACAAATTAAGAAAAACATTTGCAAGTTTGATCGCCGATACCCAGATGCAATTTAAAAATAATGGTGCAGTTGAAATAAAATAAATATATTGAAGAATAATAAAAATGAGAGTTGGCGGCCATTTATATATCATACCGTTAACAATTTATAATAACCGCGGATCAAAGAACAGTTTAATAAAACTCTTTATTTAAATTATAAAAAATTAATGCCTCAAAATGTTAACTATTTGTGTACTAACTAATTGCACTGTTAATACGTGAAATGAGTATTTACTCGATGACCTAATTGAGAATTGTTTCAATCAGCAAGAACACGATTGAAGCAATAAAAGAAACGGATCGACCTATGATTTTTGTTAAGATTTTCCAAGTAAATTTAATAATCCACTGCCCACGTCATGCAACCAAGATTTCTTTGAGTATAAAGTTTTACTATACAAGAAGCAAATATTCGTGTTTCAAATAAAAAGTTTCAGATTAAAGTAAACATTTAACAATAGCTATTATATGCATCAATGAATGGTAAAATTGCAATTCAAATTTGCTTACATGCCAAAGTTCGATATTGACAGAGATAAAAAATAAACAAAATATGTAAAATGCATAAAAAGAAAAGTCACGTGCACAATGCAAAAGATAGAGAGCTTATACATTTATATATCCAAAAAGTACGATACAAGAGGTTATTTGGAACTATAAGTGCCAAAATTTGTTTGATACATTCGAAGTGTGATAAGTGATCGTAACTAGGAGTTTTATTATAACTTAAGCTATAATTAAAGTTAAAAACGTCTAAATTAATTTTAAATTTAACACTTGTCATAAACCAAGATTTCTTTAAGTATTAAGTTTGACTAGACAAGAAGCAAACACTTGTGTATCAAATAAAATGTTTCAGATTAAAGTAAAGTGGTATTTGCTGTCAAATGTATGCATGTTCCGTACATTTGAGCACTCGTGCTACTCTGTACAACAAGAAAGACAAAGTTCAACCGCACGAGTAACTGCAAAATTTCTTATTTCTTCAATACACAAGGAACTGGTTTGCTTGTCAGGACCTTAAAAATAAGCTCAAACAATGGTCTTGAAATTATAAATTGTGGTAAGACCGTTTTATGTACTTTTGGACTTATTGACGGCTGTATAAAGTCTCCACGTATATTTAAAAAGTGTTGTTATCAATAACCAATTTTGAATGCTGTTAAGCACGATTCATATAATATGTATGTGCAAATATTGAGTGCTGGGCGGCATGAAGTGCGATATGCATTTACATAATTTCATATGATTTGGCTAAATCAAACCTAGCCATCAATATTGGTCTTGTGCGTTGGCATTCAAAGTTCCTTTTCATGTATTTAACATTTTATTTTGATAGGCTGTTAATGATTGAGACCGGCCGTTAGTGTCAGTTTGATGATCTTTAAATTGTTTTGATTTTATTGCGTTATTAAAAGTTATACATATTAAGTTTGTCTTTTTGAAACATAACAAAGTAATCAAGTTGGTTACATTTATATGTAATCTTGTAACAACGATTGAATACATGCATGAACGTGCGTATAAACTTAGCTTCTATACTTCAAAATAAAGTACACAATTAAAAAAAAAGGATTATTTAAAGTGCATTCATTTCACGCGTTTAACGTTTTAACCGATTTCTGTGAAGAAGAACTACCTACACATGCAATTATACTATGTTACGAAATGTAGCAAGTAAGTTCAGGTACGAGGTACTTATATTTAAAGGTCAGTCCCTGGAAATATAAAATGGTTTAAATTGTGAAAAATGTAAGAATGACCTTTTCAACATTTCTGAAGTAAAAAGGGCAATATTCGGAGTGCTAGCTTAACAATCCATTAGTGTCAGCCGAAGTTGTAATATTTTTCGAGTTAGCTACGTAATATTATACGAGACATATATATTCACTGCTACTTGACGTTGGATTAATTAAAGACGTTCATGTTGAGCTTTTGTAAATGGCTGATAGGAATGTATCAACATTGATGTGCAGCACGTTCTAACATCCGGAAATAGAGTATCTTAAATATAATCATGTATTAGAAACGAATTGAGCAAACACAAAGTGCTGATCTTTCATTATCAGTGTTTTGGTCGATAAAAACAGAAGTGAGCTTTCTGTATAAACATGAGAAACCTTGTGGCATTATAATAATCTTGACAACCTTTTTAGTAAGTTATCATGCAAAAGAATGCAGTTTGCATGCAGGTTTTGAGATGGTGAGCAAATAAATTATGATATTAAGGCCTTATACTTTAACAAAGTAAAAGGTTGTTATGGATTATTTAATGTACAAACAAATATATATATCTATGTATAGAAATATATAAATATCTTCATGTTAACGAGAATACTGATAAAAGTTCACCGTCACTTTGTTTACAAGTGTTCTCACTGACAATTAAATTAATATTGTCAGCAAATCAAATGTTTAACATGTCGTTTCTTTTGTATTGAAATAAGATATCTTGCGGTTACTATTGCTGTGAACCTGGTCGCTCTGGTTACGTAACCAGAGCGGAAAACGAGTGGTCAAGCACGGAGCACTGCAAAATGTCTTTTTGAATGTGTTCCAGAACTTCTCACTGAACCAGCAATACAACACAAAGTTAAAAGATGACCTTAGCACAAGTAATAGTATCGTAATGTACGACAAAAGATTGTAATGCTCGAATAACGTATCTGGATTCAGCTGCTTCAGAATCCCTAGGATCACAAAAGGAGCTTCACAAATAAAGAAAACCACTACCACACTTATAAGCATCATTGTAATTTTGATTTCCTCCCCTGTGATTATAGTTTGAACGTTGGCGTCTGTAGCCATGTGATAACGAAGATAATTGGTTGACCGGTGAATCTCACGAATTAGACAAATGTTCAGAAATAGTAACAGTGAAAAGGGTAGGATAGCAAGTAGAATACAATCCACCCACGATGTAACAAGCCGGAAGGTATTGTTCTGGGCAAGCTTTGACACTTCTAGATACATCACGTCCTTCTGTAAACACGGTTCGCGAAATGACCGTACGTCGTATTTCAGAAAGTCTTGAATTCGTAAAAGTAAAGACAAAATGTAAATGAACACTATGATTCCTCTTGCCCTTGCTACAGTACAAATCCCCATGGCCCGCAGGGGATGACATATGGCTATGTACCTTTCAATGGCCAGCATCACTGTTAGCCAAACGGAAGCCATTAAAAATGCTGTTAGAATTATATAAATATAGGTCATTACAAAAATGTACTGGTAATGATTCTCACGGTTGAATTTGTTCTCAAAACATTTTGCTGACAATATCAACAAAAACACTAAATCGGAGATGGCCAGCGATATGAGATAACTGTTTGTGGACGTCGACATGGTCTTCTTGCTTAGAACAAGAACTGTCAGGATGATCCCCACTATCCCGATTGTGCTGATGATCGGTAGCAGTATGTGTATACACAGCTCGTATCCTGGTATTTCAAGGCCATCCCAGCTCATCGAGCAATGCGGTTCGAAGAAAAAGGAAACATTCTGGGTGTCTGTCTGGTTGTAAGCTGCAGAGTAATCATAATTGTAATAGTCTGGGTACTGGGTATATCCAGTAGAATGTTCATTTGAGTCATTCATCCTGACACTGTTCGCGTCTCACTTAAGTGTTGTTCTTGTTGACCTGAAACATAAACATAGAAGACATGTTATAGAAGCCATTTTTGCTTTATGTATCCGGATTATATGCTCGGTAAATCTTAGTTTGCCTCAGCTTATTTCCCATGATCACATGCATTGCAATTCGCTTAGATAATGGAACGCAATTAAAACTGTATGTCGAATTCATTTATCTAGTGATATATTTATTTTCAGATGTTTTAATTTCGATATGTCTACTGTGGCCATTCAAACACGTAACTCACCGGAGCAATTTTGTCTGCAAAATATTTCAGTACGAATGAGTTCATAATAAGTTTGTAAGTATTTGCTGATCTTGTCATTGTTGAAAGTGTTTTTTTTACTTGATGAACGCACAGATTGTGTCCCCCAGTTCTCCATAGCAAGCTAACGCAAGAGCTCTATTATGGTTGACATAAAATTTTCTTCTAAATTCATGCGGTACCATAAGATCTGGGTCCAATTTTATTCATAACTTTCTTAATTATTATACATTACGTTTTTCTTTCAATTAATTGAAAATTATTAAAAATGATATTGCCTCTACTTGGGAGCGAATGAACACGCGATTGAAAAAAAACGTAATGTCAAATAACTAAATGAGAATTTATTTATTATATACTCTTAACAAAATCGAAAAATGCCAAATTAATGTAAATGAAATTCAATCACTGTTCACGTAACAAACTGTTACAATCATATGGCAATAAAGTAATTGCAAAATGCACGTTATTGTGCAGTAGCTGTTATCTCGTGTGGTGATAAATTTCACAGGTCTTTGTCATATCTAAAGAGGAATTAATGTAATTTGGATATGCAACAAATTCAATTATTATTATACAATACAATATTTCACCAGATCATTTAAATGATAGCATGAGGTTCATCAAAACATTGAAAGTATATGACCCTGAAACTGTCGCTAGGCTATTGATTAAATCACAATCACTAGTATTAAAAGGAAGCCTGCAGTTGACGAATTTCATTTCGCCGATCAATTAAACCCTCTTCAATATTGGTCTGTACATGCAGACATTCTACCAAGATTGTTAAAGATGGTCATAAATTTTCTGACTGTAACAAATTGTACTGTTGAATAACTGTGTAACAAATATACTTGTAATACGTTTTTCCAGAATAAATGGGGTTACCCATAATAGGGCCCGAAACGAAAAAAAAAATTCTGGCTCAACAAGCATCGTTTACACTATTTGGGGCGCGCAACGGGAAAAGGTACCTTCGGTCATATTTTGTGACATTTTAGTTGTTACTATATTTAGAAAGAAATTATAACTATCTATAAATTTCTCAGACGTAACAAGTGCTTTTCTTACAGATTTTGACAATATAATGATATTTTTACCGCGAAATGCATAATAATTAATGTCGTCTGCTCAGCTTTATGACGTCATTTTGAGTATTGACGTCAAATGCCCGAAGGTACTTTTTCCCGTGACGCGCCCCATTTGACATGCTTTAGTAAATAGCTGGAAAGTGTTAAGGCCCAAACGGTGTTCATTTTGAAGCATTAATGGTTTTGAAATGCAACATGGACATAAACATCTGCATCATAAATCTGTCTATCGTTACATCATAATTATATTTGTGAAAATGTTGCAAAAATGAAAATTGGTAAATGTTTCCTTAAATAGTTTTTATATTATTATTACTGTAAAAAGAAAGTAATTATTAATTTTGTAATTTAATTGAAGAATTTCCATATAAAATAAAACTAATTAATTACTGTTCAATTACTTTTAACAGAAAGCAGGAGAGGTCACCAGTGTACATTTTTAGTATCGAAGCCTTGCATTCTATAAATAGCAGTCAGATAGCTTGCTTCTTGTGTTTTCATACTTGAGCTCACTCTCTTACACTATCGGTTCATTACATTCACCTCTGTTATAGGCTGGGACTACTTTCAACTACTTTTACTCAAACTCAAAGAAATAGTTCACCAGTTACATTTAGAATAGCTTGAGTTTCTTCGGTTTTAATGAAAGATAATGAAGATTTCAGTTATTTGTTTTACATCAAGCTTTTAAATTTATCATTTATGACTGTATAAAATAAGGCTGTCGAGTTTAGTAAAAAATCTTGACATATATAATTTGAGACGTTCGCAGAGATGTAAAGTGAGTGTAAGGAACGACAACTCTGCGAAGGAGATTGACTTGAGCTTTGGCATGTTTGGTTTATATTCATACGCCTTTCAGATAAAAAAATACTTCTTGCTTCAGCTAAGCAACAAGGTTGGTAAGTTGACGTTTTATAACTAACGGACTTCTTTGTAACTTGCCCACGATAAAGCTCTTTTGTTGGTATCAAACAACAAAACGGAGTTCATAGAGTCATGATACGAACGTACGTGAGACTGTAACAATATATCGATGATTTTAATAAAACGGGCTAAAATATAACTAACTGATGAATTAACCAATCCCTATTCTTAATAAAGACCAATGTAAAATAAAAGAGTTGCATTAACTGGATTTACTATGTTAAACGGCATCAAGACTTAACTGCGATAATAACAATATTTAATTTTAGTTATCTTTTCTAAAAATTTAAACATTTCAATTAATTGAATATATTGATATTTATTTTTTTGCAAACAATTAATGGAGGACATTTTGTTGAAAGTAAATATCATATTTTGTTTACAATACAAACAGATAACTCACAACACAATACCAGGGAGATTTGCAAGACAATACGAATAAGTCACATTTGTACACATCAATATTTTTTAACAAAATTTTAGATTCACTAAAACTGTTATTTAAAATCGATTTATAAATATATGAATTATATATATTTTATAAAAATTCTAATAACTCTGGACCATTCTTTGCGGTACAGCTTTAATAATTATTTGATAAAATGTGCAAAGGATGTATCTAGTTATATGATGTATCAAGTTTGAAGCGTATACCCCGAATCCAAGTTGAGAAATTTAAAAGAAATTATCTGTGTTGTTAGAATATTGATTTAGTGTATAAAATAGCGTGTTTTTTTTAGCAAACTCGATAAGGAATACCGAAGTCAGTTGTAGCGCTGTGGGCGGTCTCACGTGTGTTAAAATATTTGAAAGAAGGTAAGAATTCGCATTCTTGGTTGTATTAACGAATGTTACTATTATGTTTTAAGTGTAAAAGTAAGTCATAGAGCTTTAACCTAAGAGTTTATCAGGTCTTTTCTTATAATATTTTGTTAATGATAAACAATAATTATCAGCTACCGCAAAGACAACTGGGTGGCATTTCGCAAAGAGTAACTGAAAGGCGCCATGCTGAATGACTGTTATCTAAAGAATGACAATTTATGAAGAAAAAAAATGGCGTTTTTCTGTAGATTGTCAGGGATACATTTTTTAATATCAAAGTAATGAATAACAGCATCTGTGTTCTGCAAAAATAAAATCCGGATAAATAGACTAAATATAACTGACAATAAACATTGCTCCAAAATAAACCGAGGAATACACATTATATAATAATCTCCCGATGTAAGTTTTGTCAGTTCTAGCAGCAGCTATAAATGAATAATGAACATTCAAATTATGCGATATTCTTGTTTTCTTTTTTTCTGAACTTATGCATTACAACGGTTGTGTAAGGTGTTTCAAACAAACGATTATTTGGGTAAATTCTACATCGTTAACTGATAAGGATGGTAGCTTGTTGCAGTGATCTCCATTTTGCATCTTCGACCGGTGCTGTTATTATTTATGTCATTTGAAGGATGTTAATTGCGACAAAAGTTTTCTCAATAGTACTTATTTCTTTTTATTATTTCTGCCAGTTTAAAATGTGTGGTTTCAATATCGCAGCCAGTATAGATTTGGATATTGTTTAATAACTCTAGGATGTTCTTCCTGCTGTTTAATTTTCCATTAGCGTTCTTATGATATGCAGTATATATATTCTCAGATCCCTGTCAACATTCTATTCTGTTTGATTCGCCATTTATTTTCTTGTTTAGGGCAAATACATTTTTCTATTGGGACTATATGCCGCTGAACATCGAATGGTATTTATCTAAAACTACCTCATTCCATGTTCTCCATCTAATGTACACCATCGTTTGGAATGGATTAGCACTGTTTGCTGATTTAAATACTAAGTGGGCGCTCAACCCCGGGTTAGTTGGCGTGGGCAGTAATACTCCTTTCCATTATTGCCAATGAACAGGCCCAATTAAACAGAGCCATCAATACTTTTATATTTTCGTTTTCGGTGGTTTTCAAAGTTCAATTTTCATCGTTTTGCATCTACAAATTTTGCAAATATAAAAATATTTAACAGTATGTTGGTTCGTAACATTCGAGTTGCTTGTGTAAAAGATATTACACGAGACTGAAGGCAGTGATTTTTGTAATTTACACGGTACGAACCTACGAACTGTCATTATATAGTCATTATAATTAGAATTAAAGTTTCGTATTTCTGGTTACATAGAGGCACGAATCATTGGAAATTCCATTCAATTACCTAACTGGGTCAGTCGTAATATATGTAAATTATATGCTTACCAATACCCTTAATATTTCTGTGACCTTCTATAACTATTTTGCTTAATATAATCGTGATTGAATTAGGAATGGTTTTATATACTAGTGTCCAAAAGAAACGATACCAAACTATATACACAATAATTTAAAAATTTTTGTTTAAGATCTCATCCATATTTAAATTCTGTTTATGCTTGTACAGGGTTGATGAAATTGATTTTTGTACACATGCATTATGCTGTTAAAAGGTCTCTCGAAGGAAATAGATCAATCCAAATTTTCTTTTTTGTATGTACTCGCAAACAAGTGGTATCGTTTCTTTTGGACACTAGTATAGTTTACTTATGGTATGAAACATGTTTGGGATGAAGCCCTTTCACATCCGATGAACACAATAAAATATGGATGCTATTGGAATATATTCTCAATTCACAAACACAAAGAGAATTCGTAATTTTAAGTCTTTCTGAATGGCTGCTGGAACTAGGACGGTTACAGCAACAGCTCGTAAAAAGTGAGCTTCACAAGTCACAACATTGTGCATAGTCCAATTGTTTGTTGACGGATATTATTATAGCCACGCCCCGGAGCAGACAATTGTTTGTTGGCGGATGTTATCGTAGCCACGCCCCGGAGCAGACAATCATTTGTTGGCGGATGTTATTGCAGCAACACCTCGGAGCACATACATTTTATGGGGCAATGAAAAAGAGTCTAAAAGACAACAAAGTATGTATTATTGGACCTGTTTACCTTTTTTTTGCCCAGCTTCTTCACAGACTTTCTAAGAATGCTGTTATATGTTCAATGATTTATTAATGACCAACATTTACGTAAACACCGAGGAACATTTCTGAATATTTAAGTGTCATTTGAATACTTGAATGGTACAATATCAGTAAAATTACAAAAATATGCGTTGGTGTTGATTTTCTACGTATCTGTAATTTCAAAGAGGTCAAAGCTGCAGACGAATGACACATTTCAAATTAAATTTTACAGGAAAAGATTCATTTAAAAACTTACAGACAGTTTAATATTTTTCTCCGGAAATTGAATCAATCGGTGTTTAATTTTGAGAACGCAAAGTGATTACTTGGACACATGCAAAAATATCTCAATAGAAAGCAATCTGATTAAAATCATTTCCTAAAAATCGCTATGCTATCAGGATCTGACGACAAATCATTAAAACGTGCTTTTAAAACAGCCTTCCAAACCATTTAGATTGTCGCCTACAAAATGGCAAAAGTACTCGTACATGATGATCGCCGTAATTGCCGAGACGCTCCGAACGTTTTATTTACATACGTTATATATACGTTTATGTATACATAGTTTTTTTAAACATGGAAAGAGTTGACAATTCGCCTAAACAAATTTTACCGAATAAATGTGTGTTTTATGTGGTATTGCATTCATTTTAATTGTAAAAGAATCTGCAGATCATGTTGAGACCATTACCAAAAGCGTTATGAATCATGCTTCCTGATTGACAGTTTCTAAAAATAGTTAACGGGGAAAACCACGAGTGATTGAGTACGGTAATAAAGGGCCGTCATCAGGTCTCACGTTATGTTTGATCTGACTTCAGTGAAATTGCACTAGAAGTAAAGAGGAATAGAAGTCTGGTCTGAAAAATCAGGTTAAATGTTGATCAAAACGAACGGAATTTAAAACATATTGAACGAGCAACAATTTCCCAGCAGCAGGCTGAAGACGTTGGGTTGTCTTGATGTAAGCGAACACATAATCGGCACATAAACCTTCTTGGTAGATGCATAACATCGAACTGACGTTGAAGAAAGGGTTGGAATGAAGTTACGACGTCTTTAAACTGATCAATGGAGAAACCATTAGGACACATTATTTATTGCAAAGCCTTTTATTGTTTTACAAATACATGTTTATTAAATAAAACATTTGGAAATTTATTCTTTTCGAAAAAATCGATGTTATTTATGAAATTATTATCTAATTGCATAAAATAGATACTTTAAGTTTGTAGCTGACTGCTTTCATTTGTTTTGAACACATGTAGTTAAATTATCTATCCTTTTTACTGATTTTATTTGTACAAAAGAACTCTGGAACTCGTGATGTTATAAGAAAGTGTTAGTTGCCGCCTTAACATTTTAAATTCGCTTACAGATGTTTTTTCATAAATATTGGCATTTTAATAATAAATTAACTTTTATTAGGGCGTTTTAAAACATTAAATAGTTAAATGATAATAAGGTATCATATTATATAAAACATCAAAAACGTTACGTTAGTAATATCAATGTAGATTAGACATTAAATCAACAGTTTAAAATATCAAATCTAGGCTGTTGGCAGTTGTAATCACAGTAAAATCCCTGAGTAGGACCCCCCCCCACGAAACTAAGACTTCCTCGATAAAAATAACACTATTCCAATAAGACGTTGGGTTGTCTTGCAAACACATTATCAGCACATAAACCTATTTGGTAGATGCAGAACATGTATCTGGCGTTAAAGAAAGGGTTTGAATGAAGTTACGACGTCTTAACCCTAAACTGATCAATGGAGACATGCTTAGGACACATTATTTATTGCAAAGCCTTTATATTTTTAAATACTACAAATACATGGTTATTAAATAAAATATTTTGAAATATATTCATTTTCGAAAACATCAATGTTTTTTTTAAATTAAATTATTACCTAATTGCATGAAATAGATAATTTTTATCAGGGCGTTTTAAAACATTAAATAGTTAAATGATAATAAGGTATCATATTTTATAAAACATCAAAGCACGTTACATTATTATTATCAATGTAGATTAGACATTTAATCAACAGTTTAAAATATAGAATCTAGGCTGTTGGCAGTATTAATCACAGTAAAATCCCTGATTCGGACCGCCACAGACACCAAGACTTTCTCAATAAAAATAACACTATTCCAAAGTCCTTCTTTTTTATTTCTTTTTTTTTACCCCAAATAAAGATCACCCCACTGTTTAGATTTTATTTCATAGTCCCAAAGGTGCTCTTAATAGAGGGATTTATATGCAATTTCAATTATTGTGTTTTTCATAAGACTCATGGTTAGTTGTGTGCTGCGCTTACAAGATAAGGGTATTTATCCAGTTTTTTTTAAGCATCACGCAAAATAATTGTAACCTCTGGTTCTCTGTTAATCAATTATATTATCCGTGGTGTTTGATTTTTTTTCTGTATGGGGATATTCCTGATATACACGTAATATCTTTTATCAGTTCTGTTTTATCTTTAAATGGATTGTTGAACTTAAGCCAAACACTTTTAATGAGAATTTTGATTCCAAATAGAGGCAAAGTTTGATCATGAAGCATTTTAAGCTTTTGAGTAATGGAATTAGCTGTAAAATATATTCCAACTTCTAAAGCTGATAATACATCTCTATATTTACATCTTTTTAGAAGGAATAATGTAGCTTACCTCTTATCATTTTGTCACAGCTATTAATTGATATTTGGTTAACATAGACCTGACATGCAATAATTAATATGTCAATTAAATCTAAAGCGAGTTGTTATTTTAAATATTGACTATCCTACATAATCGCATACGTAAGGTCTTTTGTAGGTAGGAAATCATGACGCATTATTCTGTATTCCATTCAATTCCTTCATAAGCAACACAATCTACAATTAATTGAATGAGAGTCCTTACATCGCGCATTTCTTTGCTATATATTATCGGTGGGGTTGTGTGTGTGTGTGCTTGCGTGCTTGCGTGCGTGCTTGCGTGCGAGCGTGCGCGCGTGCGCGCGCGTTTGTGCGTGCGTGCACGCGCGTGTGTGTGTATGCGCGCGTGTTGGACATGAGAAACGACGGTACTGACTGTCAATGGTGGCTAAGTGGTGAGGGTGGGGCTTGTAAACGCTTCCGGTATTAGCTCAACGCGATACATCGACGTACTTCATCCCGATGTAAAAACCAAACGAATGCCAAAATTCTTCTCGAGTCTTAAAAATTATAAGTGGGTAAATTATGAAAAAAAAGATCGGTTATCTTGTTAATTAAAGATAGATTATAGACAGGTGTGGTTCCCGTCTTTGTTAATTGGTTGTGATGTCAATAATTAATGCTTTTAATTGATTACGCGAAAAAGCACTCTCTCAACGAAAACAAATCTCCAATTTTATCATAATGCGAAAATTATATAAATATTATGTGACCAGGCCCCGAGGTTATTAGATGTTATTAAACTTGAGTTTGGAATCCGTGCTCAAAACACAAAGTTGTGGGGGGGGGGGGGGGTGGGGGTTTGAAAAAAAGGTATAAGAAAGTAACATATGCATATCAGGAATCGCCACTCTCAAAAAACACAGCCTCCCCACGCAGCGAAAAAGAAGGAGCGTAAATGTTTCAAAGTATATCATTTAATAATTTACGATTTAATAGTAATGGTCGTTCTTTAATTTCGAGATTTTTTATATATTTCTTAAGCTCTATGGACTCCATTTGGTAGGTTTTCTAATAATTCAGGTCGTCTAAAATAAATTGCTGCACTAACTCTTTACTTGAGTGATCTTATCAATTAAAAAAAGAAAAGACGCTAGTTAAGTGTTGTATTACAACCGTAAAAAGTTTGCCCATACTTTGATTCAGTTTTGTTATCATTAACGTTGAGCACAATAATAACGCTGAAGCCAGTGTCAAGGTCGTGGGGTAGAATTTTAGCACAAGCAAGTTTCAAGGTCGTGTTGCAATAATTCCGCTCACGTCAGTTCTGTATTGTAAACAGTTTTTTATCAAACCGCAAGGTTTTTTTTGATATATTATGCGTTGATAGAAATAGAATATAATAGACCGACATTTAAAAAAGTAGGTGGCATATGACTTTCAAACGAACAATATCCCTTTTAATATTATACACTTCAGTTTATCGGGTTTTAATACAAGAATTTTGCAAAAAATTAATTCAGTTCTAAATCATTTTTGCTTTGATGAGGTGGAAAGGTGGAACTACACTTTAAATGTCACAAAGGAGTCGCAGCATCAATATAACAAATAGCAGAGTACACGTGTTATAACCAAGATAAGGTGACTAGTGCTTGATCTTAGACTTCTTATAATCATGTACTTTTAATCATGTACTTTGTTTTTCTGGAAGAGATTAACATAAATACAATGATTCTAAACCGAATAAGGATGCACCCATTGCACCTCTTTTGTTATACGGTTATAAAATAAGTGTTAAGATTGCACGCGTTAGAACTTTTTAACCCCCAAACCCCGAATGGTGTGAATTTTGTTGCCACTGGCAAAGCGGTTTCCTAACATTATATTTTGTCACTTTTGTCCCTGAGTTATGTAATATTTATCTTAAACTTTTGACCTTTTTGCTTTTCCTACTGGTATGTTGAAAAAGTACAAAAAATTGTTAATGTGGCTCCCTCTTGTACCAAACACTTATTTTACACTTATTATATCAAACATTGTGAAAGCAAACAATATGAGTACATACAAAGAATGAATAGTAAAATAAAAAAAAACATTTTTAAAAACCACCTGACGAATTCTATTCTATTTAAAGTCACATGCACTTAAGATGGCGACGCATTAACATCACCTTTAAAGTGTTAAAAGCTTTCATACGTGTCATGAAATTTAAATCCTTTAAACCACGCGCAGACGATTGTTCAAATGTTTGGGAGTTCGTAATAAACTTTTATATTGGGGTAAATTTGACTGACCCATACTTTGACACAGTGATGTAATCATTTGAGTTGAGCACATTACTTCAGCCTAAGCCAGTGCCAAGGTCGGGAAGGTTTGGGGGTAAAATTCAGCACTAGCAAGTTTCAGGG
The DNA here is from genome assembly GCA_038501625.1 of Corbicula japonica. Classification (NCBI taxonomy): domain Eukaryota; kingdom Metazoa; phylum Mollusca; class Bivalvia; order Venerida; family Cyrenidae; genus Corbicula; species Corbicula japonica. The sequence continues at coordinate 1,148,114 of JAZAYU010000085.1, forward strand.
TCGAGGTGGAAACTTTCCGCTGAAGTCAGCTCTATAATGTTGTTTTTTTTGTCAAATCGCGAGGTTAATTTCATACGCGTTGATATAAGTAGATCACAATATACTGACATTTATAGAATGAAAGAAGCTGCACGAACAAATTCCAGTCGCCATTTCAGCCAATCAGATGCTTGAGATTTGAGACTGGTTTCCTTGCTCAGCCAAGGTGACATGTACTTGATGTCAGACTTTTTGGAAGCATGCATTATAAACAGAGATGCAAGGATGCTTAACCGAATAAAGATGAATCCCTGTACATCTTTTGTTCTACGGTTATTTAGTAAGGGGTAAGATAAGATGGAGGTTTTCACCCCAACATGAACATTGTAACCCCAAACTCCGAGTGGTTCCCTGTTGTTGTTTCTTTGACTTTCGTCCCCGTGTAATGCGTTATTTATCTTAAATTTTTACCTTGTTTGCTTCCCTACTGGTATTTTAAACAAAACAAATACATACAAAGAATGATAAGCAAAATCCAAAAGTCAATTACAAAAACCTTCTGACGAATACTAAGCTGTTTAAAGTTACATGCACTCAAAATGGCTACTCACCATCATCACTTGCTAACGTGTTAAAAGTTTTCATACGTTACATGAAATTAACGCTTTTTATCCTTAAAATGATGCACAGACAGATTTTCAAACATTTGAGATTTTGTAATTACCATGATATTGTGGTTAATTTGACTGACCTGTGGGGAAGTCAGCATAAACCTTCTGACTTGACAATAGCTTAACATTTTGATAAACCGAAATATGGGAAGTCGGCGTTAATGATAATGCACTCCCGAAAAACAAATCAGAAATCAGACAGAAACTGAGTTCTCAATACAGTAGTACTTTACGCTTTAGAATCTCGTTTAAACCCAAGTGGCATTTTTTTTTTGCCACTGACCGTTCCAAGGCGGTAACCCTAAAGGTTCTCTTTTTTGTTAATTGTTTTTGGAGTCTTATTGGACATTGATATTCTTTTAAACCAATGCACTTTTTTGTCTTTCTAACTTTCGGTTGCGTGGGGAGGCTGTTTTTTCTGAGTGTGGTGATTCCTGATATGCATATTTCACTTTTATTTGTGAATTTCCAATATTTGCTACCGACTGAACACGGAAGGTTTTCTTTGCATGTTTTTAAAGAGCATTAACATGACTCGTGTAATATAGTTTCAATTCCACGATAATTATGAATAATTTATTTGTTTTGAACAAATTTTATGTATTTTTTTTTTCAATTCGGTAAAACAACCAACAGAAATTCTAGACGATATCATTTCATGATGTTTAAACATTGAAAAACATCAGACTGTAAAGCCTGATACCTAAATGTAAATACCGCTAGTTATCTCCTTGTTGCCAAACTTGTTTTTACGTCAGTATTCATGCATAATCTTAATCAAGTTATGACAAACATAAATATTTAGGAAGATATATATTCCAAAATGAGTAAATTATGAGAATTTCGTGAGCCTCGTGACCTTGTTCATACAGTCAGTTGAAAGTTATTCACAATTACCAGAATTCTATAATTACGTTGGAGTACGTTAGGGTCATCTTCTGTGATTTATTTAAACTCTATTAGTTACTATTTTTGAAAAAAAAACAACAACACTTATCCACTTTTTTGTCACGAATAATACATGATAACATAATGCAATGTGTTAGAAAAAAGAAAAAATCATTTTTTAAAGACAGCATGTTAAACACTTGTTAACATATTCGAAAATCATTTTATTTGAATAAGACCAAGTATAAAGATTACTCGAAATGCATGTTTTATAACAGTTCTCACTCATGATTAAGATAGAATGTAGTAAAAAATCACTGGACTGAGCACTTATGCCTTATTAACAGACCTAGACAATCAGACGCTGTAATTTCCGGTTTTTCTGTATTTTGTTATATTTTTACCCGCCAGTCACGTTGGCTGCTCTTATAGTTATATATTTTTTTCGAAATCGTTTCATAATTTTACAAAATCATCAAACATCTCAAGCCGATACCTATGCCCAAGATCATAAAACTAAATCTCTAGACCATTCACAAATCTCAAGCTTCTGATTGTCTGAAATGGCGACTGAAGATGCTTGGGAATTTAGAATGGTCTAAACTTTAGATTTATCATCTTGGACCCTAGACAACTTTATATTTTTTTGCAGGGTAAATTCATCCTCTGCAAACGTAAAGTTTTCGTGAAACATTTTGATCCATTTTGACAGATATAAATATTTGGCAATATAAATTACATAATTTTGAAATTGTGAGAAAGATGTGAATATCATAGGATCTGCTCTGTATCATCAACATGTAAGTTAAGCGCCATTCCCAGAATGCAGTATTTGAAATTTAGCAGTATTTTACTAATGATCGATATATGAGGGAAAGTTCTGAACCTCCCTACACCGCCAAATAGAAGAGAGACATTTCAAAAATAAGACAATACAAAAAAACTAGATGTTTTTTTTGTGAAAAACGCATGTCTCCCCCCTGCGCCCAGACCCCTGTGACCTTGACCTTTGACCTACTGATCCCATAATAGGGTTCTTCTACTCAATAAGGGATATAACCCTATTTAGTTTGAATGCTCTGGGTCAAGCGGTACTCCAGTAATTGACCGGATACGGTTTTTACTCTTCGGGCCCCTGTGACCTTGACCTTTGACCTACTGACCCCAAAATCAATAGGAGTCCTCTACTAAATAAGGACATCCATCGTTTGAAGTTTGAAGGGTCTGGGTAAAATAGAACTCCGGTTCTTGAGTGGAAACGGTTTTCACTCTTCAGGCCCCTGTGACCTTGACCTTTGACCTACTGACCCCAGATCAATAGGGTATTTCTAATAAAAAAGGGCTATCACCCTATGAAGTTTGAAGGCTCTGGGTCAAACGGTACTCCAGTTATTGAGCGGAAACGGTTTTCACTCTTCAGGCACCTGTGACCTTGACCTTTGACCTACTGACCCCAAAATCAAGAGGGTTCTTCTACTCTATAATGGCTATCAACCTATGAAGTTTGAAGTCCCTGGGTCAAAGGGTACTTAAGTTATGGAGCAGAAACGGTTTTCACTCTTCGGGCCCCTGTGACCTTAACCTTTGACCTACTAACCCCAAAATCAATAGGGTTCTTCTACTCAATAAAGGGCTATCAACCTATGAAGTTTGAAGGCTCTGGGTCAAAGGGTACTTGAGTTATTGAGCGGAAACGGTTTTCACTCTTCGGGTCACTGTGACCTTGACCTTTGACATACTGACCCCAAAATGAATAATGTTCTTTTACTCAATGAGGGCTATCACCCTATGAAGTTTGAAGTCTCTGGGTCAAAGGGTACTTGAGTTATTGAGCGGAAACGAAGTGTGACAGACGGACTGACGGAGCGACGGACAGACGGACAGGGCAAAAAAATAGAGGGGGGGGGGAGACATAAAAAAGATAGAAAACTTAAGGGGCTGTCGCCTTGAAACAATCAGTGTCAAAACATATTTAAGCATCCTTAATGTGTTAAAGGTATTAACAATCTGGTTTATATAGAGCATAAGAAACGGGGAGAAGAAACGGGGTCTCCCACTGGAACTTCAGAACTATCGACCAGTAACCTATCATTTTTGTCAAAAATTCTAGAGAAAGTTGCCTTAAAGCAAATTGTAGATCATATTGAAGACAATAATTTACTTCCCTTGTACCAAAGTGCTTACAGAAAATACCATGGTGTGGAAACTTCTATGATAAAAATGTATCATGATCTCCTGCATGCAGCTGACAACAACCAAGTTACAGTAGTTGTGATGGTTGACCTTAGTGCAGCCTTCGATACAATTGATATACCAATGACTATCACAATTTTAGAGAATGACTTCGGAATAAAAGGAACACCCCTGAATTGGATCAAACCATATTTAACTGATAGGTCTATGAAAGTTATCATAAATAATTGTTGTTCAGAAACTGAGCTCCTAAGATATGGTGTTCCACAGGGGTCCTGTGCAGGCCCAGTAATTTTTACCATGTACATTGCAGCTTTAAATAGGGTTGTACAAAATACCCTGCTGATCTTTATGGATATGCAGATAATCACAAGCTCGCCTTTAAGATCCAAGCTGGAAACCTTCAACATGAAACATCTGTACTACAACAACTAGGAGACTGTGTAAAGGATGTCATTGAGTGGATGAATCGTTTTAAATTGAAAATGAATAATTCCAAAACAGAAGTTATCATATATGGCACTAAACAACAACTGTCAAAAATTAACATATCAAGTGTAGATATAGGTGGTTGCCAAATAAGGTGTGTAGATCATGTGAGAGACCTCGGTGTACACATGACCAGTGGTCTAAACTTTGAAGATTATATACGAAAGAAATGTCAAACTGTTCATGTACAGTTAAGAAATCTGAAAGATATTCGTAAATACATATCACAGAGATCAGCAGAGATTCTTGTACACGGACTTGTTCACTCCCATCTAGATTTTTGTAATGGGCTTTTTGTCGACATTCCAAACTATCAGATAGACAGACTACAAAGAGTTCAGAACCGTGCAGCTAGAATTGTAACAAATGCATCCTTTGATCAAAACAGCAAAGATATTTAAAAATCACTTCATTGGCTCCCAGTGCGTGCTCGGATTATGTTTAAAATTCTAGCAATGGTGTTTCTTGTAATACATAAAACAGCTCCAGTTTATCTCCAACAACTGTTCACTCGCAGCCAAAGTCGCTACAAACTACGGTCAACAGATGAAATAAATCTTACTCCCCAGAACACGAACAAGAATGGCTGATAGATCTATAGCCGTTACAGGCCCAAAGTTGTGGAACGCTCTTCCGAACCATTTAAAGTGCATTCAGAAAGAAGATCAGTTCCGATGCAAACTTAAGACTCATTTGTTAAATGTTTACCTTGACTAAAACATACTAAGCACGAGAGCAGTGTAAATAGGACTGTAAAGCGCAATCGAATATTTTACAATAATTTTTGCGCTATATAAATGTACTTGTATTTGTATTATTATACCTCACGTGATTAGTTTACTATATAGCGTAATGTGACGTCACATGCTGACAATCCGTAATGTTACCCTCTTGACATTACCTATACGCCCGCTTGACATTACGAATCGGCCCTCGCGTGCGCAATGTGACGTCACATGCTGATGAATGATTTTACTGACAGTTGAATTAATGTTTTATTGATTAAATTGACTTTTTATTTTGTGTTAATATCATTGTTGAATAAATTTGTAAAAGTTTCCGAATTATTCCGAATTGTTCGGTATAATAAAATAAATATCACATCCTTCAGTGGGTGATAGAACGTTATGTTCACCCTTGACAGGTAATGTTAACCTCGGCTAACGCCTCGGTTGACATTACCTGTCTCGGGTGAACATTCCGTTCTATCACCCACTGAAGGATGTGATATTTATATATTATAACTGTCAAAGAACGCGAATTTATATTGTGTGAATGAATGATAACACATGTAAACTTTAATCTTTAAGAGATTTATTAAAACAGTTTTCCTCGACTACTTCAACCTTTCAATGAGCCATTTTAACAGACTTGTAACAATTACAACAATATGTGTTTTCACTACCAAGATAACGAGTACATTCTTAAGATGTTCAGAATGTGTAATTTATATTTTCGTCTTCGTGGTGAACTGTTTATTCATTTTAAAGCCGCCTTTTCACAGTTAAGTGTAGAATAATTCGATGTCACTGATGTGGTTACATTTAGTATAAATTGCACTGCAGTGTGATACCTATAAATGACTAGACATGAGCGAAATTCGCCGAAGGTTTGGACAAATCATTACATTAAAGCACCAGATGTGAGTGAATATTAATGCAATAGACAACTTTTACTTAAATACTTCTATTCACTCTTACTTTGACTGTTTAATTTCTTTACTGGTCATCTACAGTTTAAATGATACACGTTAATATTTGAAAACAATTCGTCAACGTAATTGTAAATGATTTTGAATTTATTTACAAAAGAAAGTTAAAGTTTGTATTTTTAATATTTTCTAATGCACTTCTACGATTCAAGTTTCACGAGAACTTAATACTATTTATTTCAATATAAAACTAAAAACCTATTAGACAATTCAAAAGAAAAAAAATGTCCTAACAGGAATGGCCTCTTCCAGAAGGCACAGATTCCCAACGCAGCCAGAAAGTAGAGGAAATGAGAGCATGGGTAATTATATGATATTTTTATAAGTGACACCAAAAATAATTGACGAACACGAGAAACTGAGGGGATACCGCCTTCGAACTGTCATCATAAAACTGAAGAATGATGTTTTCGTTATCGCCTTTTATAAAACCAAACCACCATATAAGCATTGTTCTGTAATGTTTTCGTTGTAAGACCGAATGAATTAAAGTATAAAAAACGTCTTCCACTTGTAGTGCCAATCTGATTCTTTTTATATGAAACATGACCTTAATTTATGAAATCAAGTCTGTATGATCTAGCTTTTGGTGCATATATTGTTGCCAGATAATGCTGTGAAAAGATTGTTTATCAGGGCGATGCCTACAAGCCTGTTAAGCGGTATAACATGATGCAAAAAATCACCGAGTACATGACTTATTCACATTTTCTGACTGAATGACAATTGTTCAGGTGATATTTTCTATAAAACACGTAAACTTTCTTATTTATCAAATTCCATTACCATTCGTCTGAACATTTTAGCCTAGAGTTTAAATGTGCTTAATACCATTTCCGCGTACGCAGTGTCTCTATTTCTAGAACATGTACTTCCTTTATCTTAGACCAGAGAATATGCCCCTTTTTTATTAATACTTTCTTGTTTTATTTTTCTTTACTTAATTAGTCCTATACAAGATCCATGTGATAGGTTTTTGTTGACTAGTTTCGTCCAACGCTACCTTGATATATTTTATGTTTCTTTTCAAGCAATTTGGTTATTTCTTTTTTTTAACAACAAGTCTGATTTTCATTGTATCTCGTGATAAAACACCTTAAAATGCAACAGTTACAACAATCTTTGAAGGTGGCAATACAAGAGAAATTAATAGATTACGTTAAGGGCCATATGTAAACAGCTGTTAAGAAATTCGCATGGTAGACGAGATTTGACTTACGTCAAAACTTTACCTGAGAACGCAGTACTCAAAGAATGGATTTTTTTTTCACCACGTAGCTATGACGGGCATCAGGTATGAAAGCATGAGCTTAAAAGCAATCTTCGCATGCAATATGTATAGTTTGTAAAAATTGAAAAATGCGCATAGATAAAAAACCCACAATCCAAAAAGAAACCAAACAAAGTCTCTTCCCCTACCTTCGCAGCTTCCCCAAACCACCCACACAGAGCCAATAGAACATAGTCTAAAGAAAGCGAGAACGTAACTTTTTTATATCACTAAAGTTACTCATAAAACTACTTACAACAATTGAATAATAGACAGATATTATTTATTATTGATAATTAATAAAGAGTTAATGTTATGCACTGTTATTATCTGCATTTTATGGTTTAATGACAGGGTATTTGAGTATGTATTGTCGATTTAAATGTCGTATAACATGTATTTCTACATAGAGGATATAATAGACACATTTTTCAAAACATAAGCTTTGTTTGATATCAGCTATACTAACTAGCTCACGAAGTACAAAGGAAAGGATCAAAGTATCAAAGCACAATAGAATAAGTTGTTTTATTTTTTGGATATTTCATTGCTGCTTTCAAACAAACCACTTCCAATTGATGTCTTATAGCTGCTACATGCACAGCCTGATAATATACATATATTTATAATGGTATCTACATATTGCCAGCTTGCTTCCTCTAACGTTTGCAATTTTTAAGTATTTATGCAATATCTTTCTCAGTTTTGACGAATATAAATATTTGGGAAGATATATCTTGCAAACTGTTATATAATCGTGAGAACTTCATGTCCCAATAAATACAGGCTCCAAGGTTATAGAATTGAGCTTGGAATTCGGCCATTTTGCCATTTCAGCCAATCAGATCCTTGTGATTTGAGACTGGTTTCTAATTTCAGTTTTATAAAGGTTTAGCCAAGTTAAATGTTATGTCAGAATTCTACATTCACTGGGGAGTACATAAAACATGTGAAGTATCTTTGTATTAGCTTATTAGAAATGCAATATGAAAAACCTGCAGGTATACGAAAGGTGAAAAATGAAATAAAACACATTTCCCTACCGTTTCAAAATCTTAAAAGATTATGTTCTTAGTTATCGTTTTAGAATTTTCACAACACAAGTAGGTTGTTGCTTTACTAGACAAAGAGACTTGTTCTAAAAAGTGTTACGGTTGGAAAGATAAAAACTTTCTTCCAAATAACCGTTTTTAGAATTTAGAATTTTTGAGAATTCGAACATAGACACGTTCTATAAGTGTACAGATAGACCATCCCGAGTTCTCATTTTCGTTTATTGTTTGTGGGGTCTTTTTTGAACTTTTGATCGTTTTATAACCAATGCTCTCTTTTACACTTTTTTGGGGGTTGGTTGGTAAGGCTGCCTTTTGCACGTGGTCCTGCCTGATATTTCACTTTTGCGTTTTATAAATATCAACGCTATAAAGTATGGAAGTATTTAAACTGGCTTTTCATTGTTACATCTGAAATTAAAAACTTTAAAATAAGGCGACTGCGAGGTTCTTGTCATCTGCAAATGATTTCGTTCCCTTGTTTTAACTTATCTTTTAATATTGATTCACTTGTTGACTTTCTTTCATAAGTCAACATGTGAAATGGAAAATTATAAACATCGTTATTAGGAACGCCTCTTGGACTGGAAAAAGTGCTTTTAACTGTGAAGTTGACATAATTGCTTTGTTAAAAATATAGTGCAAACCTGTTAAAAGGACCTTTGAGTTAGTGATCGTAATTTCGAGGTCTTTATGAGTTTTTTACTGTACATGTTTATATCACAGATAAGATCGTGTTTACTTAAATTTCCATCAGTCAGAATGTTTCTGTTACTTATCAATCTACACGGTTACTTAATGAATAGAAATTTTATATTTCAACATCGTTACAGTTTACACTACAGAAACATCAAACATCAAACATATAAGTCTGAAACCTATTAAACAACGGTATCTTCGTATTGCAGGTTACTTGTATCCTCTGCAACTTTTAAATATTTTTCAACATCTTGATTGGTTTTGACAGATATAAATATTTGAAAAGATAAATTGCAGGATGTTGAAATCGTGCGAAATGTGTGAACATCATAGACTCTGCCAGCCGGCTGTAATTTAGGCGCATTCCCCAGAATTCTGTAATTCACATTCAGTTACATTTTATTGATCTTTTAGGAGGGGCGTTCAGAAAGTTCTTAGACAAAAGTAATATATTCTGAAATAATTGGTATGTATAAATAATTTTGCTGTTAGAAATGTAAACACAATATGGTCCCCATAGTAAGGAAAGTTATGAATAATTGTGACAAGCAGTAATTTTACACGAAATCCGCATTCTTAAATAAAAACTTTGCGAAAAACAACTTTTGCTATTAGCTTCTTATGTTTTATATGTTTGTTAGCTTTTGCATGCAACATTGTCGATCGGATGGTTGACTTGGAGTTATTTCACCTAGACAACTTGTTTGTTCATGTGAGAACCTGTTGGGGAAAGTGTGAGGTTGGTGCACCCAAGAACCTGGTTTAAATCCCCAGTGTCAAAACGTATTGGCGGTAAACCCGCGGGTTCCCATTTTCTGTTTATTGTATGTGTTGTCTGTTTTGAAGCTGATCATTCTATTAACCATGCTCTCTCTTTCTCTTCTTCTTGGCTGTGTTGAGTTTCTGTGTGTTCTTAAGTAATGTGTGGCAATTCCTGATACGCATATTTCATTTTTTAATTATTATGCCTATATGATATTTACTTTTTTACGAAATTTACTCAGATAAGAATAAGATGAAAATTTGTTTAGCGTATATGAAGTCAGGACATTTATCGAGAAGAAGACACCTTTTGAAGGAGAGCTATAGTTTGTTTATAAACGTGTTCTGATCCATTTTATTTTATATACCAAAAAACCTAATAAGCTTACAATTTTATTATGCAGTCTGGCTCGACATATTGCTTTAAATGAAAACAGTCTTGTTTATCGACATTATTTCGAGGAAAGTTCTTGCCGAATGCAGGCTGCCTATTTATTGCTGAAGCCCCGCCCTAAAACGACGTTTTTGTTAAACGATATTTATAAAATAGTTTAACGAAAAGTTTTTTTTTCTATTGATGTTGTTATTTTGCAGTGTTTTACCTTTTTTTACATTTATATTTATTTTTACCGTCGATGTAAAAAATCAGAGGCTGGCATCGTATTTAAATTATACTTTCCGAAATCAAGACATACTTTAAAGTTTTAACATAATGTTATTGTTTATGTGTGAAGAAAAACTTCAGCTGGAAACCTGGCTAAATTACCGACTTGTTTCAAAGGATGATCATTTTGTTATCAAGGTTGAAATAAATATTATGTAATTTCTTAATTAATTTTTTTGTAAGTGACGTCATAGACAATTATGAAGTTCACATAAACATACATTAGGTAGTATTCTTTTTATTCCAACTGTCTACGATTTATTGGGACAAGTCTGTTTATAGCAGTAGTTTAATAGTCTGTATTACCAAAAACGTGTTGTGTAGTCTTCTATGTCCACGAACATGTAAAATTTAATAAGTTGCTATTTACCTAATACAGCTTGTAAAATATTAGGTAGTTAAAACAATGTTTATTATGCTAGTCTAGAAGAATATATTATAAATAATAACACAATTTAATTGAAAGTCAATGGCTAAATAAAACATGTTCCATTACTACCAATGAACAGGCTCAATCAAATCGAGTCTGCGATATTTTTATTTTTGTCGTGTTCGGTGGTTTTCAAAGTTGTTTTCATCTTTTTCAGAAGCCCCTCTTAAAATGAAAATGTTCCGATCGGTTTTGTTTTACGATATTAACATACATTAACCAGAATTAACTGATTTATTTTATTCTATCGGGCGTTGTTATTTATTCAGAGTTGTATTACCAGTTTCTGCACAATTCTTTTCATTTGAACTGTTGATTAAAATAATCAGAGACCGCCATATTATTTTCTGTAAACGGCTTTTTAGAACTTTCATATTATAATTCGCAAAAACAAGTCAAATACTTTAAACAAGAACTTCTTCGTACATAAATACCAGAAATGTAGTTTTAAATGTAAATGTTGTTTATAAATGTATTAATTGTTCTTATCATTCCCGTGCATAATAGTTTGTCGTATTGTTTAAGACATGTCAAACACAGACATTTAAAATCTAATGACACGAAAAGAACTATCGTTATAAAGTATTTTTCCAATCTAAATGTTCCCATGGTCTTTAGTTCTTGATCCACAATATTTTCTGAAAATTGAACATTCTGCACTGACAATAGACTGCTTGATAGCTTCCAAGTAAAATGGCGTTATTGTTTATACAACGCTTACAAATTATTTAATAATTATTTACTGCTTGTGGTTTCTCATAAAGTCAGATTAGTTGACAGATCTTGACACTTTGTGAGTCCACTCATAAAAAAGTGAAATATGCATATCAGGAAAGGCCACATCCAGAACATTCAGCATCCCAACACAGCTAACATGTAGAGAGAGAATTTCAAATAGGACACCACAAACAATTAACGAAGAAGAGAACGACGAGAGGGGTTACCGCCTTGGAACGGTAAGTGGCGAAACAATATGCTTGATATGATTGATAATAATATTCATCTTTCAGAGAAGCAACCATCTTCTCCATTGATAAGCAGCCATCTACCTCCCCATAGAAGCAAACCATTACTACATAGAACCAAACCATCTCTTCATAGAACAAAAACATCTACACCCAAGCGCTTGCCATTTTTTCTCATATAAGCAAAATAATCTCCCTGTGCGACCTTAACCTATCTACGTATCATGTTGGAAATAAATCAGTAACATCACTACAATAGGTAACCGACAACATGCAGCTCTTTAATTATAGAAAAATGAAAACTTAAAAATATTGATTTAAAACACATAATATGATTTCTTTTTATGATCAGAATTTATAAAACAAAACACGTTTTAACTCCCCTATATAATTATTATTTCGTTCCTGTAGCACATTACAATGACCTTAATAGAAGGCAATAATTTGGCTGTGGGGGGGGGGGGGGGGGCGGGGAGGCTGTGTTTTCTGGGTGTGGCAATTCCTGATATGCATATTTCATCTTTATGATATATGAAAATGCACATTGAGCATTTTAATCGCCAAGCACCCCAACGAAATTAGCAACACTTTGTCATTTTCTGTGGATTTCAAGTTCGATTTTGATCTATTTATTTGAAGAGTTTTATATTCTGTGAGTAAGTGTTATCACCTGCTCGTGCTATTAACAACATAAATCTGTAGAAGATTTACTTAATGATATCTTTTTACATTTAAACTTTGTCATGAGTCAGCTTAACATACTTTTGATAGGCTTACACACTTGTAACACTTGTTTTTTCTGCATGCTAATCTCTAACATTTATTTTAAGTTAAGTACATATGTTAAAAGGGATATAAATTTGAACTGCTCTATAGCAACAGGTATATTATTCTTGAATGTAACAAAACTTCAAACTTTCTTATCTCTTAGTCTGTATTTGGCTACGCATAGCCATCCCCATTTGTAGTGTTCTAATTCCTTTTGAAAAAGCATTCACAATCACATCGATATTTTCTCACCATCACATCACTGTTTTTATTGTTATTTTTCAATTTAAATTCTAGTAGAACATTTTAAAATATGTCTTGCTTGAAATAATTAACATACTTCAAAACTGAATATTTGTTTTTCTGTGTGTGTTTAAGTGCCTATGAAAACCCAACTTAATTTTTTTCTTGCTTTCCTGATGTTTTGTTTTTCATTAAAAGACCCCCGACAAAAATAATCGAAACAATCCCGTTTGTAGTGTCGAATCGGCTTTTAACATTGAAAACATGAGCTTAATTTGTAAAACACCACTTTTATGCTCCGCTGTTGTCGGCAGATAATCTGTCTCATTACTGCTGCCATAAAATGCCCCGATACGATCGGTTTATCAGCGCGATTTTTCATCACATTCCATATATTTTGTGATACATGTAATAAAATGTATGTAACAAAAAGCAACGAGAAAGAGTAATGTACAAATAAATCTATTGTTATTTAAGCATGACAACAGTTTTTGTTTTACAAAAATGATTCTATTATAGTTATAATTGTATGGGTTTTTGAAAAGAGTATTGAAAATCGGAAGATAATCATTTAATAATAAACGTATTCATAATAATATATTTAAATATTATTTCACAAAACGATTGCAAAAATGATTATGTTATAATTATAATTGTTTATATTGTTGTTTTGTTTCTTGGAAAGAGTATTGAAGATTGGAGAATGATCATTTAACAATCACATACTCAAAATAAAATATTACACAATCATTGCGTTTTAGTAAATGATAGTGCCTCTAGCATGTCTAGCTGGGAGCGAACCCGCACCGTCACGGCGACAGCGCCTAGCCCTGCAATTCCTGCAGTAAGGTCGAGACGACGTGATGAAGCATTTTGGAACGATGGCGAAAAACAAAAACTGAACAATCTTAAAATAGTGTACCTTAAATTGCTGTAAATTTCAAGTAAAGCCTGTGAAGAACAGTCTAAAATAAAATTGAATCTTTAAAACCATCACCTATGAAAAATATATACTCTTTAGTTCCAAATGTTAAGACACTTCTCGAAAAATACTGGGCTGAATATTAAAAAGCTGAGATTGGATACCAGTATCCAATCTCAAGCATCTATCTGAAATGGCGACCAGTCGCCATTTCAGCCAATCAGATGCTTGAGATTGGAGACTGGTTTCCATGCTCAGTTTTGTAACCTTGGGCACAGATCTTTTTTATAACTAAAGTGACATCCATAATAATATCGTTCATGAAGCTGTATTTAGCCTCATAGAGTTACCACAGTCCCTTCCCTTTTGTAAGACTTTTTTGAAATTTTGAAATTATCAACCTAGTACTGTTCCATTTATGTTTAAACTGTTTCTTTGCACACTATGTGGTTTAGATGTCAGTGATGAATAAATTAAAACACAGTTTGTGGTAGAAAATGATGTCAATAAATGTACGGCAAAACAGTGCCATTATCGTAGTTCGTTGTGGTGTCGTTCAGTTCTAAGTCTTGTTCTAGTAAATTGCAATTTTTTTTTATTCATCAACAAACAATTGTTCATTTTTAATATGTTCATGTACTTTCATGGGAGTTCTAACTGGAATTATTTTATTATATTATTATAACATTTACAGTGTTGCATGTAAAAGCATTTATAAAATCAAAGTCTGCTCTTTCCAATACATGGTTGCGTTATATGCTAGAATACTCTGAAATCAAGACATCTCTTTTAGTTCATAATACGCAATAAACAGGATTTCAATATGGACATTATTTTGCTCTTTTCGTTGTTAAGAATAAATGTGAATGAATGATTTGTAAGAATTAGAGAAAAAGATGAACCATCACTAAAAGGAAATGTGAGTTTGTTGTTTATGTTCAGCGTAAGCTGTTAATGTTTTGATGAACCCGTTTAATTTCATTACAAACTGTGGGTTGAGTGCAAAACAGCTGTAATTATATATAGATAACTAAGGCATTTGTAACTCTTTTGCACTCATCCCTCGAAATGTTAACATGTAATAAAGCCCAACTCTTTTTAAAAATCGAAGAAAAATAACGCATAAAATCGACCAAACAACACAGTCAACGCTACTTTGATATTAAAATACACAATAAGAGAAATATTAAAAACACATAATTAGACTACACAAATTAATGCATATATATTATGATAATAAATAATAGAAAGTCTTGAACTTCCCGAAATTTAACTATTGATTAACAATTTGAAATTGTTGTAGTAATCTACTCTCAATGTTTGTATTTCGACTTAGCATCACAATGTTTTAAATTACTTAACATTCGGCACTGTTTAACATGGGTTCTAAAACGAAGTAAAAGGATGCTTAACTACAAAGCACTCGTGTAAAAACACAAATACCTAAAATTAACTGATGATAACTTTAAGGATTTTAACCAAATTTAGTTGATAAGCAGCATTTAAGGGAGTGCCTATGAATTTGAAAGTGAAAGTATTTTAGGAACATTTTTCTTTATAAAATGTGACATATTATCATTGTAAGGTTTCTGGTGTTGTTTGTTTTTGGATTAGCGAGGAATTAAAAGAGATAAATGTTTCGTTTATCTTCCTGACAACAAATTCAAAACAATAACTGTTGTATCATTTAATTTCTTCGCGGGATCGAATTTCGCGAAAGATAGCCTAATTGACAATTTTTCGCTAATAGAACTTCACTGAGTTTTATTATTTTTATAAAATTTGATATTCAATAATGTTTTTTTCCGAGATTTAATTAAGCGCACTTTTCTTTTTAGAGTGAATAACACGCACACCAAATCCCCACCAAATACAATGATACCAAAGTATATAACGGTGCATTAATATTCAAGTTTATTAAAAATCTGAGTTCATTTGTCTTTGCAACCTGTCCGTCAAATGCATCTTTAGAGGAAACATAGTCATCAGACTTTTTAGTTCTAATTTTATATTAAATAAATACTCGAATGCATATTGTTACAATAAATTGGATGGGGGCACGTTATATTTATTGTTACGAGTAAGTACAACAAAAACCACCAATCACAGATGTGTTTTCATAAGCTGACTGAATATCAAACACTTTCAACTGAACATTAAGTGAATTGTGTTATATGCGAAATTCATGTGTTTTAGAAAGCACATCGTGGCTTAAATACGACAAACATTAAATCACAAACAAAACCGGTCAGCTGACTGGGAAATGTTTGGTATCAGTACAAATAAAATCACGCACGTTTTTATTACTAAACGGGGATCACCTATTTTAACTAATATGAAAAATATCATACTTTATTTTCAGTAAACACCTCATATAAAGACCATCTCAAATTTAAAACTACCCCGCGTACACTTTTGAAATGTTCCTTGTAACAGATTGAATTGCAAAATTGCAAAATTTTCAAACCAGAATTAAAAGTCCTCATCACTATAAAGCCAGAAGTTTTCTTACTGTAGTTAAAGTTAATGTCAAATATCTCGTTTTACCACTCTGGGAAAATGAATCTAACATTAATAGCCAGTACTTAATTTTGTGTCTGATCTGTCATATCACACGTTTGAACGCATGCTCTCGCGTCCATCAAGATTGACAAAACGCAATAATATAAACAATACACTGAAGGCAAAAAAACTATCTCCTGTAATTTTCAGAATTCGAAACGAATGCAGAAATCCATTAGCGAAGTATTCATAACATCAGTTCATCTTATTCATTCCAATCTCAAGTAATCATTATAAGATTACCATTTTCAAAATATAATATTGAAAACAAACGCCTGATATTGTGACATATAATTTGCAGTACTGACCCTAATACATGTTATGTAAAATTATTAATACATGTTATGTAAAGTTATTGAGCTTTTAAAATAATTATAGGGTTATGCATGTCGCTAAATTAGATCAATATGCTCTCAGACCGATGACAGTGTCCTGCTTAGTTTTACATTAATTAGATGTTTCTATTAGAATGATATAAATCTCCAACTGTGTACTAGTCCTAAATTAGTAGAGCCAGCTGAGTACTTCTAGTTATCGACTTCTTCGGAATAGTACCAGCTATTATAAAGGGATAAACAGAACAAGGATTTATGTTTGAAGATGATTCTGGGCTGAATTTAACTGAGATTGGAAAGCAATCTCAAATCTCAAGCAACTGATAGGCTGAAATGGCGACTTGTCGCCATTTCAGCCTATCAGTTGCTTGAGATTTGAGACTGGTTTCCATGCTCGGTTTTATAACCTTGGGCACTGGTTTCCGTTTCACGCTTTCCTCGATAAAGCCGTTACGCAATCCCAATAAACTGTCACATAGATAGTTCCTTAGCAGGTTTTCATTGTTTTTATCAATGCGTTCGCAAGATATTGCAAATAATGTCACCCTGCGTTTCTTTATTCGTTGAGTATACAATATTTGTGTTTGTTAAACAAGGAAATCACTTATGACTATTCGTTGCAAACCATCTTAAAGTTTGTGGAATGCAAAATGTATATTAAAAATGAAAACATCATCAATATAAAAATAGTATAGGTTTAGTCTTACTTCCACGCCACCAATCTGTAATTTTTTTTAATCGTATAGCCTGTAAGAGAAGTTGCTTTGTTTTGAGCGAATTGGTTTGGTATTAACTCACCTGGCAGTCTGTCAAAGCAAGGACTCCTGTTGATGTCTCAATGTTGAAATAATCGTGTTATTCAATCTAAAACGGATTATGACAGAACATACAAGGCATTTTGGGTAAGAATAAAATCGAATCATCACATTTTACTTGGTGAAATTCATAAAAAAATACGAATTGTCTAGTGTATGTCAACTTTATCAAATACCAAACATTCACAAATGGTTATTCTGTAGACAACGTTGCGCGAATTTACTTTTTAACCCATAAATAATATACGGGGACAATAAACCGTATACTGGTGAGCGATTTACAAATATACTAGAAATGTTTCAATTCTTACGGTACGTACCATCTTACAGTTTGCAATAAGCGAATGACAAATGATATAGTAAGGTTAACTTTCGATAAGAACTATGTTTAGACCTGAGCTATAAGTCTCATCAGTTCCACTTCAAAGCAGAACTTAATAAAAATATCTTAGCTTTGCACCCTACATACGCATTACACCGGTCACTGCACAAAGAGAATTACTTAAAGCTTAACGGAAAATCCGACTATTTCTGTACTTGACACACTGAAATGATCTTTCGAACGCAAAACATTATTTCATGGTAGTGAGTTCAAAGATTTATTTAATACATGAAACGCACAATTATTAACTTTCTTTGGCTAGTTCTATTTTAGTAAATAAAAAATAATTCAGACGAAGTGCTGGTAAAACAAAGACAATATTCCCATTAAACGTATGAGTTCTTACATAGTACTGCAGACACACTGTCGGAAGCTTGGTCATGTAACGTTTTATTTGAAGTTTAATATTCGGTCACAAAGTATTTTGCTGATTTCCGCTGCGCTCTGTGAACATAGCGGGTCACTTCATGGATATAAATGCACTAGCCTATGTATTAAACATAAAGAGCAGAACGCAATTATCATTTTACACATGACCAACTATAAATAAATCCATCAATTAACGAATTGCTCTTCTTTTCTGTTTCCATAATCATTCTTTATTCCAAGAGCCAGCTGCAATGAAGATATGGGGCTCTTCACGGGAAAAGGTACCTTCGGACAGCTGACGTCAATCTCTAAAATGACTTCATGAACTTGAGCAGACGAAATTATTTATTATGCATTTTGCATTTTGCCGTTAAAATACCTTTTTGTTGTCAAAATGTGTAACAAAATCACATTTTAGTTATAAAAAATTGATTGATAGTTGTAAGTTCTTTCTAATTTTAGTAAAAACTAAAATATCACTAAAATGACCGAAGGTCCCTTTTCCCGTGACGTGCCCCATATAACTTTCTTCACTAATTGATATTACAATACAAGTTTATCTCATTTTATATATAGCTAACACATAATTACCTTTTTATACATTTAAGCACTCCGGTACAAGCCTTAATCCTTTTGCATCGTATGTGTTCCTATTATTAAAGCGTTCCATTTATGTATCTTCCAGAATCAAAGAGCACATATACTATCTTTCTTCAAACAACAAGGATCTGTGCTTTTAAGGAGTCCTTATATGTTGTAATAAAATAATTAAATACTATACTTGTTAATTAAAACTTCATGTCACAAAATATACAGTAATATCTATAGAAAAGTATTCCTTGTTCATTTACTTGAAACAATAAGGATACCGTAGCCAAAGATGTTACTATTATTGGAAGTATCCACAAACATTGCCCATGACAAGTCTCAACCTCAGTTAAGATAATCAAATCCAGCATCTAGCATATTAAGATACTGCTTCTGAATTGTTTATATGTATAACTTTTCCTTAACCCCTAAAGCAATGACCCGCAATTCAATTAGTAGTGGCATTGGCGCGCGTACTGTATAGATCTGTAACCTTGTAACTCAGTAAATATTGCAAGTGGCGTGTGCACCAATCCCTTTGGTATTTCAAAGATTCTCTTAATAGTCACGGCATAATGTCTTGTTTATTAATGTAAAGTCTAAGTACTAGACTGCGCTGCGTGACATTAATTGAACGTGGAAGTGATTTCTGCCTGCTCTCACAGCATTAAAATACTATAAGGTCAATATTATTAGGTAATTAAGGTAACTCTCACAGCATTAAAATACTACAAGGTCAATATTATTCGGTAAATAAGGTAATAATAAGATTGCTACATTTAAGTTTTAAACAATTCTTATTCAGCATGTGTTAAACTTTTCACATAGCATAGCCAAAACAAATTGGAAATATTCAAATCGCGCACATATTGGTCAGTTGTTTGCATAGTAATAAATACTTCCATAGCCTAACAGACAATTCAATGTCTTCTACAAATCAATCACACTTTAAAGTGTCTAGAGAACCCAGACGTTTATCTATCGCCAGATTTGATAAAAGAAGGTGTCATTTAATGAATGCCATATATCTCGGAAATACAAATATCGTAGTGTCAATCATAAAATACGTCTGTACAAGCTTAGACCCACGAAAATAATTCTATTACTTTATTATCATAAAGGTGGTCTAAAACGTTTTATCAGCTGGTGTATATAATTGATGAAAAGGGAACTTTAAAAGCCACCGAATACGACAAACACGAAAAATACAGGCTCGTTTTGATTGATCATGTTCATAGGCAGTAATGGAAATGCATATTACTGCCTACGCCGCCTAGCCCCGGATTAAGAACAACTCATTTACACCTTGAAAACACAATTTTATCCATTCAAAATGTTGGTACATGTATGCATATGGCGGTGAATATGGAACCTTTAATGCTGTATTTTCAGATGAACACCATTCAATGTTCAGCGGCATTTGTTCCCCGGATAAAAGAATGGGTTTGCGCTTAACGGAAAAACTTTAACATAGTACATATGTGTCGTGCTCAACGACCTTCAAACGAGGTAACTGATAACAACACTGATTGAATGTACATGGATACTTTTGACAGTCGCCACACGGCACAAACAACTCTACTGTGATATTGAAATAGATGAAAAGTGAACTTTGAAAACTTTAAGGAAAGGTTATGGCATTCATACTGGAGAGTGTGTCAAAAGTCACAGATATAACTCCAATATAACAGAACGTTACAATCGCCGTAACGAATATACATAAATCAAACAAAATAATGTACGAGACAATCTCCTTTATGTAAAGATCAAAACAATTAATGGAAGTGTTAGAGACATCAGGAGAATTGGTTAGCATTTCATTTGCATTACTTATTTAGTTACTGATCTTTACAGAAAAACATCTGACAGCATTGTCTTGCTATTGATCTTGGACGAATTTGAATGACTAATTTGAATCCAAAATCTGGCTAGGCGCTGTCGCCGTAACGTTGCGGGTTCACTCCCGTTTTTTTTTTAAAAATATTTATTAAAATTTAAAATTCTCTCTTTCCTCATAGTAAGGCATTAAATAAGCACTACACTGGAACTCATTGGCATTAAATTATCATTATATTGAGCGTATTTGCATTAAATTAGCATTCACATATGCTTCGCTTAAGTTGTTTATTAATAAAACTAAAGTTTATTAGCAGCTTATAATTGGATAGGACTGTTCACAAAAACACTAATTTATTTCCTACGTTTAGGGAGATTACCCCCCCCCCCCCCCACACACACACCTCTCTTCAAGGAAATTTTACATGGATTTACTAAACAATGTTTACTTATAGTCAAATTATGATTGGATAGTTTGGAGAAACAGCTCATTTTTTACACAGTTCCCTTACACAACTTTATTTTAATAATTCGTGTAAAACCAAGTGAACAAACTATCGACAAGATTACTTCAGCCATAACCAGTTTTATACCTGTGGTATTTTGAGTCTGACAAAATAATCTGAAGTATTTCAGGCGCTGTTAATAATATTTTTTGGGCCATTTCATACATGTTACTAGTCTGGGAAAATAATCAAAAGTATTTCAGGAAGTTTGATTTATACTTCTTGGCCGAAGATTCATAAGTATTCAATTTATTCTGTTCTTTGTGTAAGATAATGTGAATTCAGTAAGAAAATTTAAACAGTTGCTTACAGAGTGATCAGCGTATTCATTAGCTTGGAACTGTATCCGGCTGAGGGTGGCAAAATTATGCATTGGAAATTCAATTCAAAGTCTGGTCGAAATCTTTAACTGAAAAAAAAACAACTGCACACATGAAAAGACCAGACGTTTAACGAAACCTCATTGGAGATGTTTCGTAATTGTCTGATAAAGGAATAAAGGTGTGATCGTGTAAAGGGGCTTAGGATTTGTCTTCAAAAATATGAAATATGCCTATCAGGAATTGCCACAACCAGAAAATCACAGCCTCTACAAGCAGTTAAAAAGTAGAGAGGAAAAGAGAGCATAAGTTTATAAGAAATTAATTTCAAATTAGACACCACGAAAAAGATAACCATTGGGGTTAACGCCTTTGCGTATGCTTTTTGCTATCTGTATCAAATGACCTTTCCTTGTGTATTCTATTTCATTAAATTAAAATTAATTGTGTTGGTGCTGGGTATTTATGTTAAAAACTTTTCATTATTTATATTTTATAGACTTGAAAAATTTCAGTACCGTTATGATTGTATCATTTCCATTCAACAAAGTATTTTATTTATTTTCTGTCTTTCCTTTTTTTAGTCTCATGCACTCACCTTTGGAGTGTCACCTTGCCATTTTTCCCGTTATAGGAATTGTATGAGATCTGGGAGCCGCCCCTCATACCTTACAGAAAAGCTATTTTATTACACAAAGGCGAACCGGACAAGTACCTATAGGTAGAAAACGTAGCACTTAAACGGAAACATGTTTGACACTATTGGTTTGATTCAAATAGTATTAGAAAAAATAGAAAATATAGCACATTGAATTCATTTAGCTAGATAATAAAACATTTTAATAATACGCTAAATATAAAGTACAGACCATCCTTAAACCTCTCAGATTGATTTATTACTCTGATCTTTAAAGCATGTGTTTCCTTACCTATGGTAGAATGGATATTCCAACCTGTACCTAAATTTAAATCCTGTCACTGCGCCAGTTTTCAGACTTATGACAAATGTAATCATTATTGCTGAAGATTATAAAACTGAGATTTGAAACCAGTCTCAAATCTCAATCAACTGATTGGCTGAAATTGCAACCAGTCGCCATTTTAGCCAATCAGGTCCTTGAGATTTGAGACTGGTTTCCGATCTCAGTTTTATAATCTTGGAGCTTTATCACTTCGACGTTATTACTAGCATTCCACCGCGTGAGATCATGTGATCAGTGATTCTGATCAGATATAAAGACAATGTTAATGTATTTGTACCGAGCTGTAATTCCTCATTTCCTAATTCGAGAATGTTCAGTACGTACATGTAGTCAGAAACCGTTTTTCTCAATAAATAAAAATAAAATTATCAAAAATTATGAATACCACATAAGACATAAATCTTTTGTTTCAAACATGTAAAAAAAATTTAGGGCTCAAAATAACGGAAATCTCATGCAAAATCTGAGTGCACATGCGCGATTGCGATCTCTTAAAGATATGCATGTAAAAGCTTCAAATTTGCATTATATTTACTTACTTTAAATTGTATAAGATGAGGCAATTTTCTTAAACATTAGTTGATTAAAACTAAGAATTAGACTAAATATTATAAATCGATGACTGCGACATTACATTGCCTTCCAATTAAATTTTGTCATAAACATTGCTCAGATTAAAACATAACTATTAATATTTGGACTGATTTTCTAAGAGTTTGGTTTAAAAAAGAATAACACGCATATCTGGAATTGCCACACACAGAAAATACAGCCTCTACATGCAGCCAAAAAGTAAAGAGGAAAAGAGAGCATGTGTTTAAAAAATGATCTGTATCAATCACGAAACCGCAGATAATTAACGGAAAAGAGAACACGAGGGGTACGGCGTGGGAACGGTCACTCGCTCAAGCATTTTGACTTGAAGTCAAGTATTATTCACAATTTTATTAAACTGGTAAATTGTTTCTCCACTTACCCTTCCAAGGCGGTAACCATCGGGTCCTCACTTTCGTTAATTGTTTGTGGTGTCTATTTTGAAGTTGATCTTTTTAAAAACCGTGCTCTCTTTTCCTCTCTGTGTTTCGGCTGAGTGAAGAGGCTTTCTTTTCTGGATGTGGCCATTCCTGGTATGCATAATTCATCTTTTTATGATATCTTCATGTTTTTAAAATTACGTCAATACCACTATCTGCAACACTCAGTTATTTTATTCTCCACCAAAATGTTTTTATATAAACCATTCTGTTGAAACAATTAGATTTTATTTTAGAATTCTTAATGCGTGTACCGTGAATATTGCATTTGTTAAAACCATGACAATGTTCTTTATTTTCGTTTATCAAAGACCTTCTCTCTGGGAATATTTTGATTGCTTTTACAGATTGGGGAGTTTCTTTAAAAACGTGCACTTTTAATCTAATCAGATACGTTGTATTTCTTTCTATAATGTAAGAGTTTCTAATTATAAACAATTATCGTAT
The DNA here is from genome assembly GCA_038501625.1 of Corbicula japonica. NCBI lineage: Eukaryota > Metazoa > Mollusca > Bivalvia > Venerida > Cyrenidae > Corbicula > Corbicula japonica. Next base: position 1,171,997 of record JAZAYU010000085.1, read on the forward strand.
TTTCTATGTTTTAGAACGTGATAACAGCCTCTGTAAAATCCACAATTACAACATTCTTGTCAGCAGGAATAAAGAGAAGTTTAGTGATAGAATTCTCTCTTTTCTGTAACTGTATTTGATCACGCAGGGACCTTGAGCTATTATTATTCTATGATTGCCTTTCAGGAAAAAAAATTAGTTTCAAAATTCTTCGTGACTGTGAACTTGAAACTGCAGAATTGGGGTTGGGGGAGGGGGGCAAGTGTAAGATTGGTACGCATTAGAACCTGGTTTAAACCACTATTAGCAAAAAGCAAAATGCTTTTCCGCTGAGCGATCTGGCCCGGTTTGTTAATTGTGTGTTGTGTCTTAATTGAGATTGATCGCATTATAAACACATGCTCATTTTACCTCCTTTTTTTTTGGGGGGGGGGGGGGGGGGGGCTGTGTTTTTCTTTGTGGCTATTTTTGATGTGCATATACGTTACATTGTTGCCCTTCATTATACAAATGTCTATATTTCTTCTTTAATTTATATTTTTCAGTATATCTGATTTATAATCCTGGCGGATATTCAAAAAGCTTTTGAGGCTAACCTTACTGTTTTTTTTCTAAAACTCCATATAATGTTTTATCAAACTGAACGACAATTCCTTACAATATTAATTTTTTTAACGTTTCTCTGTCAAAAAAAAAATGAATAGAGTCTTTTAAAGTATATACGTCGTGTAATTTTTCAACGAACTTCATAAATAAAAGTCACTGAAACTATTCTCATGTTACTTCTAAGGCCTCGTGTTTATTGATGATGTCACATTATTCAAACCAACAAAAGCAACATTCATAATTAAAAAACAAACATTTTATTTATACTTCATTGTAAATTTCCCCCTCCCCTCCCTCCCCCCAAAAAGCTGAATAACAGTACATGGATATTAAATATGCTTTAGATATCGATGTATAGAGACAAACATATCAAGAAACACACTCAGGCACACACTCAGCCACACAGCAAACAGAAAGAGAGGAAACATAAATGTAAAAATTAAACAAGACACCCGAAACAGTTATAAAAAATGAATATCTGAAGAAAGTGAAATATGCATATCAGGAATGGCACAGCCTCTCCACACAACCAAAAATTAAAGAAGAGAGCATGGTTATGCAATGATTAGTTTAAAAAAGCGCCACAAACAATTAACAAAAATGAGCACTCTAGGGGTTCCGCATTCGATCGGTTAGTAGCAAACAAATTTGCCACTGGGAGTTCAAACCAGGAAGTGTTATCGCAATTGGACTGTCATTGGCTAAACACTGGAGGTTTAAAACATGCTCTTAGATGTACTAACGTCTCACTGTGATCCCGTTAAAATTGACAAAATTACAAGAAGCAGTTGTCTTTCTTTATTAACTTCAACTCGTCCGCATCACCAACTTTAGCATTTATAGCATGCACAAATGAAGCTAATGGTTCTGTCAACGAAATTAGTAGATAATCAATTACCTTTCTGAGACCAGAGTACCTGGAGTTAAATAAGTTATATCATGGCGACAGGAACAAAATGTATTGATAATTGCAAAGTCAGCTCAATAAAGACTATTCATGAATGGCTACTGATAAAGCAATATCTCTAACATCTCAGCAAATACTTCTGGTAAACATTAACTAGAATCATGATCCAAAAAACTAGTCATTATATCAACAAATTACTAAACTAGGGGTCAACTTTTCATGACAGACACTTAGATCAAAATGTAATAATCACAATCATATCGGAAAGCTGTTAATAAGTGCCTTGCATTAAAAAAATCTTTTCAGCGTTAAAGGTCAGTATTATTTATTACATTTAGGCACAAAACAAAAAGTGAAGAAACTCTGACATCTGAGTATTCGTATCAATATTAATGTAACCATTGTAACTGTTATTTGTAATTTCGCCCGAGGACAAGCGTTGAAAATGATGAAATAACCACAATTACAATGCTTGAAGTCTAAATATCTGCAATAAATAACAGCAAATAATTCTGCTATTTTCTCCCACTTCAAATAACTTGTTATTGTTTTATCTTGTTATGTTTAACGTTTATTAAAGTATTATTTGTCTGTAAAGGTCATGTCAAATGAAAAGCGAACGTCTTGCAGATGTATCGAATTCTCGTATGCTTTCAAAGTAGCAAATTTATTGAATTATTTGTTTCAAAGCATGTTTACTTTATAACATAATTTAGCTTTAATGTTTTATAGATTTTTTCGTATTAATGTTTTCCTTTGACGTTGTCTGTGATATGCAGGATTTATATTCTCAGACCCCCCTCAAAATTCTATTTTTTTAGTTCCGCCAATTGTCTTCTCGTTTTAGCAATCCCATTTTTATCTTTTAGTATACGCCGCTGAACATGGAATGGTATTAATTAAAAATACCTCGTTTAAGGTTCCATGTTCACCGCCATGTGCATACCATCGTTAAGGATGGATCAAAATTGTACTGTTTTCAAGGTGTAAATATTTACTTGCGATGAACCGTGGCTAGGCGGCGTGGGTAGTAATATGCATTTCAATTACTGCCCATGAACAGGCTCACTCAAACGGAGCCTGAAATATTTTCATATTTGCCTTGTTCGGTGGCCTTCAAAGTTCCCTTTTTCATCTATTTTAATGTTTAAGACAATAGTATTTACTGAAAGCACAAATCCAAAACCTCGTATCAGAGGTATAAATTTCATTTCTGTTGAATAAATTCTGGTAAAACAACATGCTCTAACGGTGACTTCTGTTACAAAAGCAGAAATCCCCCATTGACGCAGCGTAATCTAAAGTGCTGTCTGATCCGATAAGGCCAGGTAAAATGACACCCTTTAATAGAAGCAAGTCGTCGCCAAAAAGCACTTCGTAGTAATCTCAATAATAATAAAATAATAATACATCTGCCTGGCCACGTAACAGGACAAATTTAATGAAAAGTGTTTCCAACTATCAAAATTTATAATTAAAACTGTAGTAGACAAGTAAAAAAGGTAAATTTGACTTGATATTCTTACACAGTCAACGTTTGAGTCTACACATATTGAGGCCTCAATTGATACAACTCCCTAATATTCACTCACAACAGGTCCAAATGTACGGATTGGTCGTTACAAATGGCTCCTTTTCGGTCATTAAAGGTCTAACACACTGGAACAATCAATATCAATCAATATTAGCCGCATCTGAGACATAAAAGTATTCCACAATCAACTGTGAATATGCAGCTTTAATTTGCAGCACCTGTTATGGAATCTGCTGGGTTCAATTTGCACCGAGAAAGTTCAGCTAGTGTTATGTTATGTTTTGAAACAACTTTAAACTGCGTAATCTGATGTTCGCGAGTACCAGGATAAGAGCACTCATATGTTTGTCTAGATTAACGTTTTAACTATTAAAAGTTTCAAATTAACAAAAATAACTAAATAGAAATAATATCTTTTCATCCAGAAAACACAGCCTCCCCAAACAGCCAGAAATCAGAGAGGAAAAGACAGCATGTTTGTTTTTTAATGGTGAATTTCTAATAAGACAACATAAGCAGTTAACGTAAACTAGAACCCAAGGGTTTACTTTAGAACGGTCATAAATAACATTTTTTAGGTCCAACAGAAGATAACAGAAGTGATCATAATGCCACAGAACTTTCGAAATCTAATTTGCTTATTCTTTGTATTGTCTTCTCCAAATAATTTTACGTTAATTTTGTGAATTAGAATGGATAAACAACAACAAACGCTGTAATGTAAAAGCCACAACATAACATTTTGTTTTCAAAATAGAGTGATATCCATCAAAATCACACTTTTACAAATATTTCAGGAGTATATTATAACACGTTTAACTAAGTATGATCGCTATGTTCGCCTCGTAGAGAACTACTCAGTTAATTATTAATTATTGTTTAACATTTTTGTTGTTGTATATGTAAAACATTGCTCAATAAATGTTAAACACCTGTTAGCTTTTATCATAAACAGTCATCGTTCGTTTAAACAACTAAGAAAGCTATTACTTTAGTACCTCGACCTATTTCCCAGCGAAAACATGGATTTTACTATATTATGTTTTTACTGTTTTTTCTTTCATTCGAATTCAATACAATTTAAGTTGTATATTTTGTGAATTTTTAATCAAATGCAAATTTACTTTTTCCTGTAAAATATTAACCTTTTGTTTTGCAGAATTTAACATTTTCCCTCATTCCAAAAGTTTTATAACAAACTGTTCACAAAAAATAAACCTTTTTGTGCAAGTTAATAACATAGTCCTATACAGAAAATGCCTGCAAACAAACGATTAGTTTATTTACTTACAGGGACAACAAATACACTTAATATTCATTAAAATGCAATTTACTTGAAAACAGAAAATCAAATTACTCCTCGAATTAATGGCGGTATTATATCATATTTTTATTGAACATGCATTATACTTATTTTCAACTTGGTATTAGTTTATTCGTAAAACATTTCTCAGTGTGTTAACCACATGCCTCAATGTTTAACATAAAGATTATTTCTTGAAACAAATAATGCATTACCTGTGTTAACGCCAACATGCAAATAGTCCCTTTTTCACACATATATCGTCAAAATTTATCACCTTCAATAGTTGAAAGCGAACCGTAAGAACAATGTTAATATCTTTGCTTACATCTATCTTCTACAGCCTCTGTACTAATAAGCTCAGATTGATATAATCTCCTATTTGTTAAACAGTACAACCAATGGAAATTGGATTTTGCAGTCGCTGAAATTATATATTTCGTAACTCTGTGTTTCCAATATGATATTCGGATACTGTGGTTTGGTGTTGTTTGTTTGGGTCTTTGACCCCTTGCTTTGAATGCTGCATCACTTTAACAAACAACAACAACAACAACAACAACAACACATTTATTATTAGCTTTCGTATACACATTTTTGTCTAAAGTAACTAACTCAAAGCCGTTTTAGCATCTTTAAGTTTTGAAATGTCAGGAATGGATGATTCATTATTTTTACAATAATAGAAAAAACATTACACTCATAAGAATTTATTTAATGAGTAAGGTTTTCGTAAATAAATATGATGGGTGAGAACAACACATGTGTTTAATTGTTTACACCATATTTGAAATATTGTAGATTTTAGGCGTAAACACATATACTGACTAAACTTTTCCCTTTGAGTATATATCAGCATCCGCGGCAAAAGTGTTTCGAACTACACGAATATTTTGTTTCTGCGATTTCTTGTTTCCGTGAATGCGTAATCAGATTACATTGTATCAGTAGATTTTTGATAAATTTTAAAGAAAAAAACCAACTTATTTTGAAGAGGCGAATTTCTCCAAAGCATATATGTTTACACTAATTACAGAAGGATTTGCAAAAATGCAAAACTCCGTATAAAACTATTTTTTCACTGAAAACGATTTATTCAAGCTTAAGTTTATCTTGCGAAATCTACTGAATTCTTTAACGTTGTATTAAAAAGCCATTTATTTTCAAATACCGGTAACTCAACGCAAAGACACATCGTTTTACAATAATTGTTAGTTTTCGATGCATTTTCTATCTTCAAGTTTCGACATGCTTTTTTGCACAAACGTACTGTTAAAAAGTAAACATTTATTACAATACTTGTTCTTAAAAAAGTAAACATTTATTACAATACTTGTTCTTAAACATTTACTGAAGATTAAAAAATAACTTACTTTTAAATTATTTTTTATTAGAACCAACTGCAAGTGAGTGTTTTATTGACAACCTTTATGTAATAACTTAAAACACTTACCCTATAATTGCGCAAACAAAAATATTTTTGAATATTATTTACTCCGAATTCATCCGCTTATGATTTTAAAATGTGAAAGTTTTGCATTATGCATTGATGCTTCCACACGCAACCATTGCCAGAATTACGTGTGATAAGCCAGGCTTATCAGGGCGATTCCGAAACATTCAATAGGTGAGCGATAATGCAGTATATCTTTACAAAGAACTTAAAAGATTAGCACGTATGTTTTATAATTCAAAGTTTATATAGAAAAAAAACAGAGGTATTTTTGAGGTGATGGAAACTTGTGATTATGAGTCATCTTCTTTCAAAATTATCAACAAACTATTACCTGTATCACCTCACTCGAGAGTCAATAAGCTATCACTTAATATTTTAAAATGTTTTTATTAGGGGTTAAAAATAAACATAGAGCTAATAATTCATCAACCTCAACTCTTTCCTGAAATACATTATTGCTTTTGCAGGTGGCAACCACTTATATATTTATCTCAATAACTGTTTAATAACGGTATGCAGTGCGTTTTTAACTTTGTGTGCTCGGGTTAGCCTAGCATAGTTGCTTACAGTTTACAAAAGAATTTTCCTAATTTAAAGATGTTATTTATTTGCCAGCATAATCTTAATCTAAACATCAGTGTTTTCGACGTATCAAAGGATATCAGAAATCTCCACAAGGTTCATTTTGTACCTTGGTCAATTTTACATTGTTATGAAATCATTTCCTAGCCGTTTCTTGATGGTTTGGACATAATTTTTAACAACCCCATCAACTGACTTCATAAACCCAGTCTGTTAATACTTGTGTTAAATTGTGTTCTTTTATAATAGAAATAATTTCGAATGTCAGTTCTATATATTGTTATAGCCCATTTGCATTTTATTCCTTTTAAATATAATGTTTAGCTATGTATTGGCACTGACCTTTTATTATTATACAAATGGCAAAGTTCATTGAACTTTCTTTAATAGTGATGCAGTCATGTTATAAATACGGATTAATTTGCTCTTTTTTTATATCTATGTAGAAATACAACACGGTATAAGAGAACCTCGCCCACAACTGCCCAGCTGTGTCCATCCCCGTGCGCCCGTCAAGTGATCTTTCGGGACGAATATATTACATATAATGACATATAGTTAATTAGTATATAAGGTTGTTTTTTCTCATTTGAGGCAACGCTTGTAATTTAATAGCGTTTGATAGCTACCAAAAGTAAAACTTAGCGCGGAATCAATAAATTACCAGTAGGATTTTGTACTTTGAAAAGTTTTAATATAAATTTTAATATAAGCTGTTGATAAATTGTTTGTAAAGACCGTATGACGTATAAGATTTAGAAACTGCATGTATTAGATTTTTATAAAACTCTGCGCGGCAGACGGAAGTGTGAGCCATATTGCCTGTAGTAAATGCTGTAAAGCGTAGACTGTTCGTAGGCGGCGATCAGCTGGTTCTCTTTTTCGTTGTTAATTTATGTAAATTTTCTTCTGAAATTATTCTATATATGCAAGAACTCTCGCTCTCTCTCTCTCTCCCTCTCTCTCTTCCTCTCCCACTCTCTCTCTCTCTCTCTCTCTCTCTCTCTCTCTCTCTCTCTTTATACCAGTTTGCTTACTGTGTATAAAAATATGAGGTTTTTACTGGCTTCTCCTGATATGTATGTTTTTTGCTTTTTGAACCCTCTCATTGACTTAACACTTGATATTACCAGTATACAGACAATATATTCTAGCTGTTCATTAATATTTTGTTAGAGAGGAAACCAATCTTTTAGAAAACCATATTTCCTACTGTGTGGGTCTACGTGGTCTCTTTTTCTCTGCTGGCCATATCAGAATAAAGTTTTGATAAAAATGAATGTATTCCAAATGGATTTTTCTGAATTACAATTTTCAATTTATTAAAATCTGCACTTTAAACATGAATTGCCTACATATGTTTCGATAACCGCTAAGCTGAATTTCAAAGAAATACTTATGCATAGATAATGAAAGAGAAGTCATATCGCCTTTGATCTCTATTTCTGATATAGATAACATGGCGGCAAGATAAAGTGTCTGTCAGATTGTGGAAGTTGTTTTTTTTTTAATGTTTTCTTTGAAAATGTCATTTTATAAAATACAAATGTAAGAAATTCATATATTTTCACTTTAAATAGTAAACCTTCATTGCTGTTCTAATTAAACAGATTAGTCAGCTCGGGAATAATTGATATTCTTCCAAGCTTCTTTGCGACCACCGGGAAAAGCTTAAAAATAAAATCAAAATTAATTAGTTTAAATAGTGTAATAGGCGCTTAACTTTTAATACTTCAACTTTCATATATATAAACACTCAACCAATAGTTCTAATTGGTCATCAATTGTATATGTTTACAATGTGTGCTAGTTTTGTTTCTTCCCTATGTCAAGAGAGTTTTGTAAAAAGAACTTTTCTGTCTTGGAACAAATTATAATATGTCATTTTTATCTTTTATTTTATTGGTTTCTAATATGAATCCAATACCATTGACATACACTGCAGGGACACCATCAGAACAGTCTTTTATTGAAAGGGAGGTAATTATAAAATTGAGTACTTTGAAGGGAATTTATTTTAACAATGGTTCTGCAGAATAATAAGGGTTTATGTTTTTCACTACTAACAGAGTGTCCTTTGAAAACAAAACAAGTAATTTAGAGCAATTGTCTGGTTGCCTAACCTTGAATTGCATGAAATGCATTTTTAGAAAAAATAGGATAACTCTCACAAACTCTTCCAGTGTCAAATATTACCAGATATAAGCTTAAATTGACGACTGATGTTGTCAACTGATCACAAATAAAGATTTAAGGCAATGTCTTTCTAATGAAAACTATGGACAAAAAGTGACCACTGCATACATGTGATATTCATTCCAGAGACTTCAAACATACACAACTCCCATCTAATTATTCACTAGTTTCCAGAATAAAAAGTGAATAACAAGATATACATTTTTTATCCATTATATTTTATTGCATACTGTTAAATAAATACTCATAGTAATGCTAAAGATGAAAAGCATTACTATGAAATCAATATGGCCTTAAATCTCAAGTGAGAAATAAACAGGGTTACCCTCTTTTGGCATTACCAAAAAGGATGTATATGCTATTGCACCGTGCCCAATCGTTACCTTGCGAAAACGGATCCCGGAATATTCGGTAAGTATTTTGTTGATTTTTTGTAAGAAAATTTCTATCGTTTTCTCAATCATACGGTGAAACCTCCGAAATTTGCTGAAAAAGTCGACAGTCGGTCCGGAAAACTCATGTTTTAAACATTTTCGCTTATAGTATTCGCCTTTTCATGTGCTAGTCTAGTAACTGATCTCTCCTGTACCCAATACAAAACTTGTTTAACGTTTCGGAAGTGTATCCTCAAGTCAGCACAGCAGTCCATCCCAAGAGGTGCGAGGAAAGACTACAAGCCATACTGGAGTGAGCAGTTAGAGGAGCTGCAAACCAAGTTGTCCGAAGCCAGACTGGAAGCCGAAAACAATCCCTCACAGGAGGCAAACTTCAACCTACAGCATGCCAAGGCCAAATTCCTCAGGCATAAGCTAGAGGCCCAAAGAAAGAGCTGGAGAAACAAGACAGCTTCACTTAACCTCGAGAGAGATGGCCGTAAGTTGTGGAGGTTAACGAAACAACTGAACGACGACCAAGACAAAGCGAGAGGCCCAGTCACCCTGGAAGAGGAAGGAGAGCTGTTAATGGGCAAACAAGCCGCAAATGTCTTTGCAGAAAACTACAGAGATGTCAGTGACATCCCCATCAACAGAGAACGACAGAGAGAAGCCAGAAGAGAACAAAGGGACAGGAAAACAGCTAAGGGTACGTCAGAGTGTATGGACTCGCGCCTGACAATACACGAGCTACAGACAGCTCTCAGACAGCTGAAGACCAAAAAATCTCCAGGTCCAGACGGTATCACCAACGAGATGCTGTCACACTTGGGCAATACAGCAATGTGCAAACTCCTGGACATCTACAACTACAGCTGGAAACAAGGGCAGCTACCTCAGATCTGGAGAGAGGCGACAATGATCCCTATACTCAAGAAAGGGAAGGACCCAAAGAAGGCAGCCAGCTACCGTCCGATCAGCCTCACCAGCTGTGTAGTAAAGACAATGGAGAGGATTGTAAATGCACGCCTGAAGTGGTACCTGGAGACCAACGACCTGCTGGCATCTGAACAGGCTGGTTTCCGACAATTCCGTTCCACAGAAGACCAGACTACATACCTAGCAAAGGAAGTCGAAGATGCCTTTCAAGAAAACAAGGTGGTCCTTACAGCATGGATCGACCTACAGAGAGCATTCGACAAAGTCTGGACAGAAGGGCTACAAGTGAAGCTCATGAGGAATGGAGTTGGTGGGGCCATGCTGCAATGGATCAACTCGTATCTATTCAACAGAAGAGCCAGAGTCAGCCTGAGCCAAGCCAACAGTAGGAAGTTTCTGCTACGCCATGGTGTCCCACAAGGTGGAGTCCTGTCCCCGACACTCTTCCTGGTCTTCATCAATGACCTGGTGTCTGAACTGCCAAAGGGAGTTTATGCTGCTCTCTATGCTGATGACCTGGTGCTATGGTGCAAAGAAGAACACGCCTCTACAGCCACGTACAGAATGCAAGGAGCTATGGATACACTTGCAGCATGGGCCGAAGACTGGTGCGTTACGATCAACAAGGAGAAGTCGTCTACCACACTGTTCACCTTGTCAACAAAACAGAAAGCTGGGAAGGTTATGCTGGCTGGAACACTACTGAAGGAGGAAGACGAAGCCACATACCTTGGGGTCACGTTTGATAAGCGGCAGACTTGGAAACCACACATCAACCGTGTAGAAGGGACGGCACGAAGAAAACTAGCCATGATGCGCAAACTTGCTGGAACAACCTGGGGTGCGAATGAGCAAATATTGAAGACCATCTATCAGGGCACAGTACGACCCACAATGGAATATAGCTCAGCCACATGGTCCACAACAGCCAAGACGAACCAGCAAGCCTTAGACAAAGTATAAAATCAGGCATTGCGCATTATCACAGGGGCCACCAAGTCTACACCAATTGCCTTCATGGAGAAACTGACTGGAATCCAACCACTTCATGAAAGAAGACAAACCAAAGTCCTTCTCCAGGCAAACAAGTACAAGTCGCTCCCAGATCACCCCATGAGGAACAGGCTTGAGGGATTCACCAAGAACCGCCTTAAGAGCTCCAGCTTTGTACATGAAGCAAAGAAGCTGAATAGAGATTATGCCTCTGAACTAAACATACAGACAATTCCCTTGGGCCTAGCAGACATCACCAACCCTACAGCCATTGACCTGTCTGCAGTGAAAGTGGCACTTGCTATTCCTGGACTTGACATGGGCAAACAAGAAAATGAGACCATCCGTAGAAGTCTGACACTTGCGACTATCTACGCAGACTATCCTTTAGACAGATGGACCCATGTATATACAGATGGGTCAGCCACTAGAGCTATTAAGGATGGAGGCGCTGGTATTCATATAACATTCCCGTCAGGCCAGAAATCGGCCCATTACATTGCCATTGGGAAGCACTGTAGCAACTACAGAGCAGAGACTGAAGCGCTCATGAAGGCAGTCTCTCTGATTGAAGACTCAGCAGAAGAGGTAACCTCTGTAGTCTTCCTCACAGACGCAAGATCAGTTCTGGAGGCTCTGCAAAGCAACAATGTTCCTGAACTAGCACAAGCCGTGAACAAGCTTGGGTCTTCCCGCAATGTTGCCCTTCAGTGGATACCATCTCACTGTGGAGTGCCCGGAAATGAGGAGGCTGACAAGCTGGCTAGGTTAGGAGCCCAGTTAGAGCAACCAGATAACCAGGTGACATACAAGGAGAAAGCCACCATCATTAAGGCTCTCACAAAGACCAGACAGGAAGCAGATGCCTACCACATGTTAAACAGACCAGAGCAGGTGATGATGGTGAGGTTACGCTCAGGGCATAACAGACTGAATGCACACATGTGTAGGAAGTATAAATTGGTGCCATCCCCAATATGTCCCTGCAGAGAAGAGGACCAGACTGCAGAGCACATCCTCCAACGATGTAAACGATATGACCAAGAGCGAGAAGCAACGTGGCCACAAGGTGCAACAATCCAGCAGAAACTGTATGGAGATGTTGACGACCTACGGAGGACCACAACTTTCATCGCGGATGCTGGAGTGGTCGTGTAGAGCGAACGCCAAGAAGGAGAAGAACGTTTCGGAAGTCTTGGCTGATAGTTAGAGGTCATTTTACGCCAACATTTTGTGGTAACGTAGCGTAAAACGGAGATCAACTTTCGTTTTTTGGGGAAACGCCGGAACCGCGGATAAAAATTTTCAGCTTAAAATGTGATCTGTGGCACGGTGTATTCATAGTACCTTAATAATGGTAGAACATGCATGTCGGGAATGGCAAAGTGGGTTTATAATATGAATAAATGCAAAAAGGATACCACAAACAAATAACGAAGGTACGATCAGTGAAAAAACATTTTGCAACTAGTGGTATAAACAGGTTCCAGAGCGCACCAACCTCAGACATGCTTCTAATGATTTCTACTAAAATAGCAATTTTAATGCAAGGAATATTTTCTTTTTTAAGATATTCATTTTATGATCTGAAAAAATACTTTGAGACAAGCAAAATCGTCCGTGCTCGATAAAACGTTTGCTATTTATAAGTTATAACAAGCTTTTGTCTCTTGTGTAAATGGACACAGACAAAAGTAACAATTTTAGTGTAAAACAAATTTACATAAAATGTGATTTGTCTCATTGACATTGCTGTCTGCTGATTCAAATATGGTCTCTTTCCGGCCATTGACTGTCTGAATGTAGCATCACACTATATTCCCTACTCAATAAATGTGCGACTAAAAGTATATTTTGCAAACTGTTTACTATTCAGTTTGCAATTTGACCCTTATTTTTGTTCGTGATATCTCTTCATGCATTTACTAACCACCCTAACATCTCTCTTAACAGTCTTCGTATCTTCTTGGGTAAATTTAAGATCCATCTACTTGACATTCAATATTGTAAATTGGAGTAAGAGAATAAAGAGAATAAAGGAGCATGGCATATTTGTCAAGACGTGAAGGAGCTTTCCAGCCAGAATCCGAATTACATGGATGTAGTGACGGCCATATATAAAAATGTAAGCCAAGTAAGTCAAGTTTATATTTTCAACAATCAAAGGGCATTAAATTTGGTTAAATTTATCATCGCTCACTTTAAGTCACATAGGCTAATTTAAGGATGCTCGCAAATAGGGGTTAGCTTATCAAAGTAATTATACCATTTTCTTACATAACGTCGCTGTAAGCTGACTGTTCCAATGTTTAATGCCTTCGATGTAAAAAAGCTTGCATAAGCTTACCACGAATGTCACATTTAGTATAGGCAGCCTCACCAAACAGTCAGAAAGCAGAGAGGAAAAGTGATTACGAGTTTATATCATGATCAATAAAAAACAGACACCACAAAAACAATTAACGAAAAATAGAACTCAAGTGTTACCAACTAGAAACATTTTGCCAATGGGGAAATAGGGTTCTTGGATGCACCAACCTAACACCTGCCCCAACATAATCTTACTATATGAACAAACAAGCATATTGTGTCTCGTGAATGAGCTACAACCAACTAACCAACTCGACAATGTTTCTCGCAAAAGCACACAAACATATAAAAATCATAAGAAGTTCATGCACCTTCGGGTTCTCATTTTCGTTAATTGTTTGTAGTGTATTCTTTGAACTAAATCAATTAATACACATGCTCTCTTTTCCTCTTTACATTTTGGCTGAGTGGAGAGGCTGAAATTTCTGCATGTGACAATTCATGTTTTGCATATTTCACTTTTGTGTTCATTAACAAATATAATCACTGAAACTCTTTTTTTTTGCAAATCACCTATAATTTAGTTTTGCAGTTGAAATTGTTAAAATTGTTGACTGTGTGTGATATTTTACTATATATTAAGTATCATATACATGTAAGACTCCCTGTCTCAACCATTTGTGTAACATCTCAGGTGAAATTCAGATCGATCTTCTTGACAGTCAATATAGTTAATCGGATTAGGATCATAAAAGAATAGCGCAAAATCTGGCAAGATTACTAATTAAATGGACTTTGGTGTCAGCTTTCTTTTTATAAGTATATATTTTCAAAGAAAAGCATTAAATGATTTTCGAATTATCGTATCTTAATGAAGGTCACATAGTTATTTGCTCATAAAGAAAAATCCATGCAAATACCTTATTTGAATAATTGCATGATTTATAGTTAGAAAAAGTTTACAAAATTTTAATATTAATAAGAAAACAATGGCACTTAAGATGAACTTTGTCTGTTGCATTCTCATTGATAGGGGTTGACGTCCCACTATTATTATACCGTTCTCTTTCTGCTACAGTATTCCACATACAATGTGTTACATTTTCCGATGATTGTTCTCTCCGAACTGTTTCAGCTCAAAAGGGTTGTGTCGCCATCGCGAAGTTATTAGCTTGACCGCACTGACGTGGCAATCTGCTTAAAACTTGACAGAGCTCCTTCGGATGCATATCTGTGACTGTGTTATTTATAGCCCGGATATGAAAATGGATATAAAACTGTTGCTGTTTTTTTTTTTCACGATTGCTGTTATTATTTCTGTGTTTGGTCACATCCGTGCCATCTAAACAGGATTTACACTGTTCGCTTTTTAAGCAGTGTAGATATACGAAAGACAGAACTTAAAACAAGCGTTAAAACTTCGGAGAATGACAAAATGTTAAAAGATAACTTAAAATAACAACAAAAAATAGACATTTAAAGAACGAACTTTACCTTTGAAAAATTCATACTTAAAAATGATCATTTTTTAGCAGGGGACTTAGTGTCAAAAAAGAATAAGTATAATTGAAACTTTAAAAAAATTATTATGTTTTTAACATAGGCACGACTAGATATTATAACCCTGTAGGGTACATATCTATCCAATAATTTTTGAAGGTGTTGGCTAACATAGTAATTGGCTCCTGTCGTTTTCTGACGCGCACAATTCTTAATAAAATTTTGTTGCAAAACAAGAGTAATCACTTCGTTTATCAGCAATTTCATGAGATTTTATTTGCATTTGTGAATTATATTGCCATGTTTAAATAAACAGTTGCGAATAAAAAGTTTATTTATAGGAACATGTAATACATTTAGATTTATTCGCATAATGTTCAGTATCCTTAGATCTATTTGTTTGATTTAAAAACGGTCGATTAGTATGTTAAAATTGTGTGTATTAACTCCTCAGGCAGTTAAACATTTTCCGATTTTTTAAATTTATGTTTTTGTTCATTATTTTGTTTAATTTACAAACATTTAGTATTATAACACAGCATGAAAGTTCAATAGCTTTGAGTAAGCCTAAGGCAAATATAAGAAAACTTATTTCATCAACCAAACTAAAAAAATGGGGTTTCCGGTTATAAAATATTGTCACTTAATCAAACGCGCATATAATCAAACGCAATCATGGCCCTGCACAATCATATTTTTGATTAAATGACTTTAGTATTTAACGGCAAATAAAGGAAAAAAGACTAGTGTTAAAACTGCGAACCCTTATATGAAATAAACAAATAGAGAGTTTAATTTGGTGATATATAAAATAAACGACTAGAGTGTCACAGTATGGAACCTTAAATCTCTTCAAATTCTCCTTGTGAACTTACATACACATTTTAAGCAAAACAGAAAAAAGTTGATATCTTCAGGGACAAAAAAGCACGCGCCCATTGTATACAGAACCGGATGGGACTTCGCCTTGGACAATTCAGTTGCAAAGCATTTCGCTTAGAGATTTCAAACCAGGTTCTAGTGTACTATAGTTCACCAACATCACACTTAACTCTAAGGTTCTCATGTAAATAAACACACACAGACATCATTTATAAATAACACGGAGACATGCCTTTTATTTTCTTTGATTTATAAATCACATTTTTATAAACGCTGGTTGAGAACTACCATCGTAAGTTAAGCCAAAGTCTTTAAATGACTATCGTTTTCTTTTACACGATGTGCTGGTAAATAACAACTGACAACTAGCTTACCTACCGCCTGAAGCTTGTCCCGTATTGAGTTCCATCAAACCTTAAGCTTGAATTCTCCTGTGAAAAAAATAACAAGTTTATACGCATTTAACCTGTTAAAAATTGGTGATTAAACGATGAACAGTAACCAAATTTATGCATAAAAATATTGTTGCGCAATTACACGCACAAAAAGTAAGAAAATATTTCAGGCATTTTTCTGCCGTCCCGCACCATTGCTTTGCCTTGGATGTAGGGAAACACGTCTGAATATGCAAAACGATGGTGTGCATATGCCAGTAATCTCGGCATCTTCAGATTGATGCTATTCCATGATCTGCGATATAAAATAGAAAATTATAGGCGGAATTCAACAGAATAGAATTTTGAAGAAGATATGAGAATACAAATCACGCGTATCCAAACGAAAACCAAATATAAAACTTAAAAGCAGCTTGTGGTGATAGGACAATATCCAAAGCTAAACTAGCTGATATATTAAACTACTTTGAAAGTCACCGAACACAAGAAAATATCTGTGGCTTAGTTTGATTAAGCCTGTCCATGATAATGTATATTACTATAAAGCCGCCTATCAACTGTTTGAGCACAACTTAATATTTACATCAGTGAATTTTGATCCATTCCAAAAAACCGTGTAAGAAAAAATCATTTTTGAAATCTATTACTTGCGCAGATAGTAAAAGTTAAAGAAATTTAAAAAAAGTGAAATATGCATATAAAGAATTGCCACATCCAGAAGACACAGCCTCCCCAGTCAGCCAACAAAATGAGAGAAAAAAGGGTATGTGTAATAAAACAATCAATTTCAAACTAGACACCACAAACAATTAATACTTTTAAGATTTGTGAGATAAAAAGTAGCCGAAACCCCAATGTTTTTGAGACATGTTTAACTTTCTTCTACTTGTCTAAACCTAGTACTAAAACTGATCCTGAAAACATTATTTAAAACCGGAGGAATGACTTTTTAAGGTCCATAAAGAACTACGTCGTAGTTCTAGATAAGCTTTAAGCATGGAACTTTCTGGCACAATCTTTGTCTAGTTATGACTTTCCCCACTGTGTACACTTTACTTTATCATACTGCGAGAGAGAGCTTACCAATTTCATTGAAACCCGTATTATTTTAAGAGAAATCCAACTTGTAAAACTGTAATAATTACTAGTACAGAGCTTTCAATACTTGTGGTAATGTTTACTGGAAACGCTATGGACTTGATAGAAACACTATTATTAGTAATAGAAAATATTATTAGATTTGCTAACATCAGTAACATTATCACAGCTTTTAACAACATCAACTAATACTTTTAATGAATTATTGATTATAGATTCAACGGCTGATCAGTTATACCTGTCAAGCAGTTGTTCTTTTTCAAGAAGTTTTATTCATACATTCAAAAGGAGGGTCTCATTGTTTTCACATGGACTACTAAAATTTTGATAACTTCTTAATAAAATCTACTGTTACAAAGTCTTCCTTGCCCTGCATCACTGCTCTATTGTTTACCATTTTGCTTCCTCCATCGGTTGCAGGACTGTGGACGAATTTAAGAGTTGAAAATCTTCCAAAAAACTAAGGGTTTGTTCCTATCATCGTTATATTGATTATTTTACTCCTGGAACTGCAAGATTTATTGCTAACTCTAGTTCTTGCACTACTACTAAATTATCCGTGCTCTTAACATCTTGTCTTACAGCTATAAAAGAACATGTAATTAGGTATTGTGATAAGGTTTTTGAAACTTCTGGCAAAAATTTATTTTGGTCGATTAAAAATTCAAATGAAGTTTTGAAAAAGCTTAAATCAAATAATTTTCGGGCGTTCTGTTTGTCTACTTATGATTTCTCAACATTATACACTTCGCTCTCTCATAATTTAATAAGAGACAAACTAACCAGTCTCATTGAGAAAACGTTTGCTAGAGAAAATAAAACCTTCATCGCTTGTAATGAACATAGGGCATTTTTACAGATGGTTCTTATGATAATTATACCTTATGGACTTGTCAAGACCTAATAGAGTCGCTAACTTTCTTACTGGATAATATTTATGTTAGATTCGGTACCTCTATTTATAAACAAGTAATAGGCATCCCAATGGGTACTAATTGTGCACCCCTTGTTGCTGATCTGTTTTTATACTGTTATGAAAGAGACTTTATGTTATCTCTTTCTACTGAACATCAAGATGATATAATTACAGCTTTTAACAACACCTCGAGGTACCTTGATGATTTATTAAATATAGACAATAACCATTTTCCATTACTGGTTAATAAGATTTATCCTAAAGAACTACAACTTAATAAAGCGAACACTTCAGAAAAGCAACCAAACTTTCTCGATCTAAATCTGTCCATTGAAAATGGTTATGTCACTACTAAAATTTATGATAAAAGAGATGATTTTAATTTTAATATAGTAAATTTTTCCTTTTTAGACGGCGATGTTCCCCGTGCAACATCTTATGGGGTTTATATCTCACAGCTTGTTCGCTTTTCAAGAGCTTGCAACGATGTTAATGATTTCAATGAACGTAATCTTTGCATTACAGAAAAACTTTTAAAACAAGGTTATCGGTATCACAAATTAAGGAAAACCTTTTGCAAGTTTTGATACCCAGATTTAATTCATAAATACAAATGCAGTTTAAAATCACTTTTGCAACAAGTTATTTCACAGCCAGTTTTTTATGGAGATTTAATTTATAAACTTAAATAGATAAAAGGCAGTGTTAATTTCTCCCGGCTATTCGTAAAAACCATCTGTAAATTTAAAAAGAAAGGTTACCAACATGATATTTTACAGCGCTCTGCAGGCCTGGTGATTAACCCTTCTACAGTTGATCATTATGCTTACCTCTTTGGTTGCACGACGGTGGCAGGGGTTTAAGAGTTTATGAAGGTTAATGGGGAAATCTTTTCGTAAAGTAACCTAGAAGCTCGATTTGTTTCTTTTATCCCTGTAATCGTGTTCTTGCTGATTTTACTTCAGGAGCTCTGGTCTCGGTAAGATCATTGAGTACCCGCCCCTTCGGCTTTGCAATGCTCTCAGCTTCTTATGTTTTTTATGTTTGTGTGCTTTTGCATGCAACATTGTTAAGCCGATAATTGGGGTGGAGTCTTTTCACCAAGACAACTTGTACTTGTTTTGTGATATGAGAACCTGTAGGGGCAAGTGTGAGGTTGGTGCACCCTAGAACCTGGTTTAAACCCCCAGTGGCAATTTGATTTGCCACCGACCGTTCCAAGGCGGTAACCCCTCGGGTTCTCATTTTTGTTTATTGTTAGTGGTGTCTTTTTTGAAACTGATCATTTTATTAACCATGCTCTCTCCCCCTCTCTTCTTCTTGACTGTATGGGGAGGCTGTTTTTTCTGAATGTGGCGATTCCTGATATGCAAATTTCACCTTTTTAGTATAAATTAAGTCATCGGAGAACCTAAGCATTGTACTACGACTACGACTCTGTAGCTTGTTTTGATTTATGCGTTTAAATGCAATATAATTATACGACTGTTGTAGTAATTATTGCGAATTATATCACCAAAAACCCTTGGAATTGTTTATTCATTTCAGGAAATGGAGTAAGTTGCACCTAAAACCTTAATAAAAACCTCGGGTCGAGAAGATGCTTTGATCGAAGTTAAGTAAGGAGAGCAAGTTGTACATGTATCTATAAAAAAGTAATATTTGCATATCAGCAATCGCCACACTCACAAAACACAACCTCCCCACGCAGCGAAAAAGAAGAAAGGAAGAGAATGAGAGCATGTTTGTTATAAGTATGTCAATTCAAATAGGACGCCACAAACAATTAACGAAAAGGAGAACCTATGGGGATACCGCCTTGGAACGGTCAGTGGCAAAACAAATTGCCACTGGGGGTTTAAACTAGATTCTAGGGTGCACAAACCTCACACTTGCCCCAACAGGTTATCGCATCACAAAACAAGTACAAGTTGTCTTGATGAAATAGCTCCAACCCACCCAACGGCTCAACAATGTTGCATGCAAAAGCACACAAACATATAAAACATAAGAAGCTAATGGCATTGCAAAGCCAAAGGGCGGGTACTCAACGATATTACCGAGACCAGAGCTCCTGGAGCAAAATCAGCAAGAACAGATAGGGATAAATGAAGATAGGGATAAAAGAAACAAATCTGTAGATAGGTCAATCACCAGGCCTGCAGAGCGCTGTAACATATCATGTTGATAACCTTTCTTTTTAAATTTACAGATGGTTTTAAAACTATATGGCTATTATATTAAAGCCGTGTATAAAGCCTGTGTTTTCTACACGTGGTTTCTCCTCATATGCATATTTTAACTTCTTTTTTACATGATTTTGAGTGGATGCTGTTTGCGTGTGTTTTCAATATTTTTTTTCAAAATATTGTCCTTGTTGGTGCACTTAGAATTAAATTAAATACAACTTTGAAATAAGAAATTATGTGCTTGAATTGCAGTTGTATAAATAAAGTTTTTAAAAAACAAAAATGTTCAATATAATACGTAAGAACATGTTCTCTTTGTAAAAAAGTGCTTAATTTTTTTTGTATAAAGTCTCTTAAATGTACAATAATTTTTCCAAAGCAAAATGCTGTGTTTTTAAGAAATGGGCTTTAAACCACACAGTGTTTTCATAGTTCAGTGACTTGCAAACGATGTTAATTTAATATAGAGGTTATTTGTTTTTACCAGTGTAAGATAGAAATATATTTCACCGAGTGAGCTGCGGAATTAGTATTTTCACAAGTGGCGAAGCCACCAGTGAAAATACATAATTCCGTAGTTTACAAGTGAAATATATTTCTATCTTTCACTGGTAAAAACAAATTTTCTTTTTATTTTATGCCTTTATGTACAAAATTTGCGTGAATTTGACAGAAAAATTGCATGAACTGGTACCAAAACCGCATGTTTATGACGTGACGTCATGACGTCAAATATACAAATTTGAGCCCGTTTTCTAAACGCTCTCATTTGGAATGTTATGTGCGTTTGGGTACCAACGTAAAAAAATCAGTGAAAAATAAAAATGATATTCCACTGTTTGAAAACAGTGAAATACCACTTTTATTTCACCGTGAAAATTCTATAATTCACCGAAAAGCATAAAATGAAATTTCTTATTAATTTCATAAATGCCTTTTGCATATTGGCCGTAAAGGACAACGGTTTAGAACATGGGTTTATATAAAAATCATTTTCAATTAAGACACCAAAAACATTAACGAAAAAGAGAACATTTTTTTGGAATTCTGCCACTGGGGGTCTTCACTCAATTAGATGACAAAACGCTGTAGATATATTTCTAAAATTATTTTTGTTTTCATGTTTTAAAAAGATGAAAAGGGAACTTTGAAAGCCATCGAACACGACAAATATGAAAATACTGCAGGCTCGGTTTGATTGAGCCTGTTCATGGGCAGTAATGGAAATGCATATTACTGCCCACGCCGTCTAGCCCCGGGTTGAGCACAACTCAATATTTACACCAATGAACAGTACAATTTCGATCCATCCCAAACGACCCATATAAAAGAATGGGTTTGCCCTAAACGAGAAAACAATGGGCGGAACTAAACCGAATGGAATTTTGACAGGGGATCAGAGAATATAAATCCTGCATATCACAGACAACGCCGAAGGAAAAATTTAAAAAGCAGGAAATATATCCTACGGGTGATTGAACAATATCCAAATCTGTATTGGCTGGGATATTGAAACCATCTATAAACTGTTTTCTAAAAACAAATTCTTTTAATGCAGATGACGATTCAGTGGCACCCCAAACCGCTGATCAGATCGTTGAGCAATATTGTCTGTTAATATTACTCTGAAAATACCGATCTCCCACCGATTTTATAATAAACTGTATGAAAAACCCAGCCAGAATAGCACTCTGAATTATGTACAACTAACCTCATGCTTTATTTCCTGCCGTATTTTTATTTTTATACATTTGGCGTTTTATGCGATACGTAAAATTTATTTTCTCTGATCCCCCCGTCGAAATTCTGTTATATTCAGTTCTACCAACTGTTTTCTCGTTTAGGGAAAATCCATTCTTTTATAAGGGGTCAATATGCCGCTGTTTATGCAATGGTTCTTATCTGATTATTACGCATTAAAAGTGCCATGTTCATTTTATAGTGATTTGCCACTCTACCAAGGCGGAAAACACTCAAATTCTCATATTTTTAGTTGTTTGTGGTGTCTTTTTTGGAAATAATTATTTAAAAAGCTGCATCGGCCGCTATGCAAATTGCTTTGTTCCGCCTTCAAGACCCGGGATTAGTACATGTATTATACAATCCCCAGACGAGCATGTTCCGTGAGTATTATTTTTTATATCAGTAATGTAATAATTTAGGCTCGTCCGTCGCATGTGAGGCGCAAAAATAATAACCATCATCATTATTACAGGTAGTCGTTAGTAAATAATTAGTTTCTTATGTTAATGTTTTCCTTGGTGCGTGTTTGGTACATATATTTCGTAACTCTTTTGCAGTCAAGACATGTTTGTATTTAGAAACCTTAAGTCCTGTTTTGCGTGCGTGCATTTAGTTGTGATTGGTTTAATACTTATTCTAATAAATTTAGCCATTTTCATGTCTTTTTAAATGCGTCTCGTAAAATTTTAACATATTAATATTATCACCATATTATTCAATGAAACAAACAAAATGCCGTACGCTTTAATAATTCACTTGAGCCTCAATTTCTTTCAAAAACATTTCAATGCCACATATATTTGACCATATATGCCTATATAAAGCACAAAGTATACAACGCAATAGTAACCCACCCACTACTAGCCCAGAAGAACTCCGGTTCCTGTGAATAATTATTCGCAATTTCCACATAAACCAATCATAATTTACCGAGAACTCTATTTGTGGCACAAAATGATTTTTGGACCAATAAAAATACTCGACTGATATTTCCTCGCTTAGCCTTGTCTTACATAATTATATCGCTGGAAAAAAAAGTGACGAAGTAGTTGTTCGCATAAGTTATTAAATCCTGCCTTGTTTGTACCAAATAATGAAAGTCAGTATAACCTTGTCCTCTTCACTGCATTACCTTTTATCAGTAAGTACGACCATAACCGCTTTACCCTATTACCTTCAAATAACATATAACGAACTAATAAGATCTGAGGTTCTGTCATTTATTTTAAGTCATCTCTAATACTAAGCCATTATTAAAACATACATTTTACATTATTCTAATGGATTTCGGGTTAAAACGGCTTCGGAATACTATAAAGATGCTGACCGCCGTACATTAGGTATTACGTAGTTATTTATTGATTGACCTCGATACAAGGAATTGAAATACCGGTTCAATAAAAAACTAGTTCAGTTGAATTCTTGAAAAATAAAATGTAAAAAATAAAGAATATAATATTTAATGTTGTTAGTATGAACAATAAACATTTAATGAAATCGGAAATTGAGTAGTCGCCGAACGCGACAAACATGTAATTATTGCAGGCTCGGCTTGAATAATTCTAATTATAGCCAAAATGGAACAAACAAGACCGGCTGCCATTATGTTGCCATCGCACGGTACAGATATGTATGTTTGGTATTTAAGCATATTGAAAATGAACATGGGATGTCCGCAACCACGACTGAGATGAAATAACGTATAATACATGATCATTTTGGCTGAATCTGAGATTTATCGTTAACTAAACATAAACTGCGCTGTCGTCGTGACGGTGCGGGTTCGCTCCTAGCTAGAGACAATATTATTTAATAAATATTTCTGGAGCATAAAAACATTTATTTTATTTAAACTTTGGGCTAATGGTTATTTTTTATTACACTGTCTTGATTTATATTTGCTTTTAAAGTTTATGTGCACACACTTCAAATTTATTGAACCGAGCAATGCAAAAACATGTCTTCGTTAAGTATCCTGTAACAATATTACCTTATATTATCGGAAAAAAAAACGAAATGGAATCGCTAGTTTAGTATCAACAACATAAATGTCAAAAGATTTCCGAAGACATGTTTTGCATGGGACGGCTCAGTTAAATTTATCCGCCATTCGGTTATAACAACCATGTTAAATGTTTTTATTCAACAATACAAAACAGTCCTTTCCGTTAATAAACATTTCGTTTTTCTTGTTTTTTTTTGTATGTTACAAATATTAGAAATATCACTGCGAAGAAACCTTCTTTACATAATTACATAATAGTTGACATGGTTGCATAATCCCAGTAACCAACCTGGTAACACCATTTTTTTCACTAATAAAAATAAATACACTTTATGCCCTAATCAAATGTCGTAAGATATAACTTGATGATCGCTGTCTTAAGACGAACGTTGAACAAACTTTAAGATAAAAACATGCATGCGTGCTTGAATAGTACTATCAACACTAATAAGCCTGTTGTACGATTTGGACTGAAGACTGAACTGAGCTTTAAACAATAAGATTATGGATGGACGGCATAAATAAATTAATTAGATAACGTCGGATTAAATGTCCTCGCTTTTGATCAAGTTCTGTGGCTTATCACAAAGCTTATAAACCTCATTTTGTCACGTTACGTCACATTTTAGAAAGACACAGGAAAATAACTTACACGAAGCCGGAATGGATGGTCAGCGGAAAATTATATTTTCACATTTAGCTATAAATAAGACGTGTTTCTTTGCACGTATACTGGTATACTGTAAAGGATTTTTTTTGGAAATTATCTGATATAAAGTTATTAAATTATATGAAACCCAAAAGACGTCATACAAAAAGTTGAGTTTGTTTTGCGGATATTTTTGTATGCCGAAGAGTGTTTCTGAAATTATATCAGCCGTAAAATGAATTATGGTTTAACCATAGATAACTACTCCTAATGCTTTCGGATCTCAGACATTCTACGAGGTGATTAAAATGAATCTTTGTTCGTAACTTTTCGTTTCGAATGCATTATCATAATTGCATGTCAATTTGATCTTGAATTTTCAGGAGAGGTTGTAAAGATTATTGAGGGAGAAGGTTGTACTAGACAACGTTTGTCATTAAAACAGTAAGAATTTTGACAAAAATAGGTTAAATGTTGTTGGTTTTGCGCTTAGCCTACAAAAATAATTTTGAAACCGTTGAACTAGTAGTATGACGAATTGTTAAGACCCAGACCGTTAATAACACTAGTTCCTGATGTGCGATGTTGTGTAAAACTAAACCAATGCTCAAAATATTGTCCAATGGTTTAAAGACCAAGGAATCATAGTAATTGGGGTGGTGTTATGTATTTTGTCCGGGAAATTTGTATAGGTACACGCAAAAATACACAATTAACAAAAACAATTCGGATGTGGGGATAAGGGCGGGAAACTGGATGGGTTAGATATATCAGAGATAGAGGAAGGACTTTTTTGTGCAGTTTAGGTCAGATAATTAAACAGCACTGGTTTTCATGGTTAACACTTCGCGGCCATAATGTTTAATGAATGCAAGCATTAAAGGTCTAACTAATATTAGAAACAAAAACAGTTAAATGGAGAATCTCCATGTTAATGTTCTTGACATATCAACTTGCGAAATAACTGCTCAAAGATGTCTGACGAAGGAGACATGTAGGTGGCTTTTCGTTTTTCTTTTTTTATCTATTTTATTAACACGGTAGCAACGTTTGTACCTTGTTGAGGCCGTAAAACGTCGCCCTATACATTCAGTCAGTAGAGTTATCAATTACACCCTTCAAAGGCCTTACAGCACGATATTTACAATTGCGAAAATAATGAGTTGTGCTTAATCCGGGGATAGGCGGAACATTAAAATGCATTTCCATTTGTGTCCATGAAAAGGTTCTGCAATATTTGTTTTTTATATTTCTTGTATTCAGAGTCTTTTAAAGTTACATTTTTATCTATTTATACGTGAGTTTATACGTGACATTATTAAAGCCTTGAACAACAACTCGAGGTACCTTGATGATTTGTTGAATATAGATTATAACCACTTAACATCTCTGGTTAATAAAATTTACCCTCATGAACTACAACTTAATAAACACTTAAGATAAGCAAGCAAACATTCTTGAGCTTTATCTGTCTATTGACAAAGGGTACGTTATTAATAAAATATATGATAAAAGAGACGATTTTAGTTTTAATATAGTAAATTTTTCGTTTTAGACGGCGTTGTTCCTCGTGCAACATCTTACGGGCTTGTTCGCTTTTCTAGAGCTTGCATTGACGTTAATAATTTCAATGAATGTAATCTTTCCATAACATAATTTTTTTTTAAAACAATGTTATCGGTATCATAAATTAAAGAAAACATTTTGCAAGTTTTACCCAGATTTAATTCAAAAATGCAGGTGCAGATTAAAATCACTATTGCAATTAGGTATTTTACAGCAAGTTTTTGTATGGAGATTTAATTTATAAACTTTATAACTTTATAAATACGTTTTTGTATGGAGATTTAGTTTATAAACTTTAGAAAATTAAAGGCAATATTAATTTTACCGGTTATTCGTAAAATCCATCTATAAATTCAAAAAGAAAGGTTACCAACATGATATTCTACAGCGCTCTGTCATCGTGTTCTTGATAATTTGACTCCAGGGACTCTGGGCTCGGTAAGATCATTAATACTCACCTTTCTGGCTTTGCAATGCTATTAGCTTCTTTTTTTTACATGTTTGTGTGCTTTTGCATGCAGCATTGTTAAGCTGCTGGGTTGTTTGGAGTTATTTCAACATAACAGCTTGTTTGTTGATATGAGAATCTGTTGGGGGCATGTGCACCATAGAACCTGGTTTAAACCCCCTGTGGCAATTTGTTTTGCCACTGACCGTTCCAAGGCGGTAACCCCAAGGGTTATCTTTTTCGTTAATTGTTTGTGGCGTCTTATTTGAATTTTCATACATATAACAACATGCTCTCTTTTCCTCTCTTCTTTCTCGCTGCGTGGGAAGCTGTGTTTTGTGAGTGTGGCGATTCCTGATATGCATATTTCACTTTTTCACGATACAAGTTTGAAGTTTGGCAAACCTGGCTAAACAGCTTCAATCAGTACTGTTATCAATCAACCCTTTGAAGGCATTTAAAAACAATACATAATTATATTTGCGGGAATTCTGAGTTGCACTCATCCCGGAGATAGGCGGCGTGAACGGTAATATGCATTTCCGTTACTGCATATGATCAGACTTAGTCAAAGCGACTCTACATGTTTTCATATTAGTCATGTTAAGTAGTTTCAATTTCATCTAATCGTATTTGTATGTTGTCAAAGTTTTATCATTTGAGTTTTTGGTTTTGGAAATGTTGAGATAAAAAAACATTTGTAAATCATTCCATACGAATCTTAGTGTAACGTACACAGCAAGCTCTTACAGCACTAACGAACTGCCGACCAGTTATAAGGGCTCTCTGATCTATTATGTCATTGTAAGACTGCCATAGAAATGTGCCAACATTTAGGATATGACATGAGTTGCCATTTCTTACAAAAATCAGAATACAGATTATTAAATGAGACGCCGGCATGACGTTAGTACTTACCAAGACTTCGTGGTTGATGTTTTTTTTTAATGTACAAGAAAAAAAATACATATGACAAAAAGGCGCGGCACAAAAACAGTGTTGTGAAAAGAGTGAAACGTAAATTTCAAATGCAATCCCTAGAGGATAAAATGATAACAGTATTAATTTGATTGACGGGGAAACGGTTTACGGATGCCACTCACCATAGGAAGAGCTTTTGTGAGGATATTGAATTATATATTTATTGCTATATTATGAATAAGACAAATATTACAGTTGGCGTAGAAAAACTTAGTGCATTATATATTATAATCGTTCAAAATTTAAGATTTTGAGTTTAACATTAGCATTAAGTTCTTAAATATATTCTGTTATAAAATGAAATTAAAAACCACCTTTCGTAACTTTACTAATGAAAATTTTGTATACCTCAAATTAACTTTAATGCTTTTTATGAGGTATTGTAATCATGTAACTTTAACATTCTTTTGTTACAAATTGTACAGAAAATTGTAAAATATTAGTTCCTTTTGAGTTGACTACAAATTTCTCTTCTGTCAAAGAGAGTTACTATTTTCAGGGTGGCTATACGACGAGACTTTTTGGACGTGCACACACAAAATCACTCTATTCAGTTTTTGCTTATTTCTCAGTAACTTCTGGACCGATTTCGATCAGATAAAGAGCTCCTGTTAAAAAGCATTTTCATCGACATTTAACCTCCATTATCAATCGACTGCCGTTTTCTCAAACATTCAAAGACAAATTTAGTTTTAAAGTGTGAATTTGTCTTTGAATGTTTGAAAAAAAACGGCAGCCGATTGATAATCGATGCTCTTTTATTCCTTTTACATATACATTCCGTCTAAGTAGGTAAAATGAATTTCTGAAAGTCTTTTTTATTGTGTGTATTTCATTTTTTATTAAAACAAATCAATATTTTTTAAAGAAAAAGGAAGAAGAAAAAATATCTTGTCTTGCTCATGTCAACGACTTTTAATCGCAATGGTAAACCTCATAGATCAACATAACTCTTTCACCCATGGACAAAGTAAAACTGTTGAAAACAATGCAAGCGTGAAGTTAAAATAAATAAATGATCAAGAACACACGACACCATTTTTATAGTGAAAACTTCTGGGTCTACTTTTTTTAGAGATTAGACGCTTCAAGCACATTCATCATTAGTCTCGCAAAGATCGTTTTTTTGTAAAGGTTAATATATATAATATGATTATTAAAAACGTTAACCTGACCTTATCGTCCGTTATCAAGATGTCGATTAATAAAGTCAAATGTTCAACCATCATTTAATATGGTGTTTCTATATTTTGCTCTCCTACTAGCGTTCACTAACGGTTGCAACCTTCTGTCTCAATCGTCTGTGTAACATCCTCTGCGAATTCAAAATTAACTTGACATGCAATTATGATAATGCATTCTAAACGAAAGGAAGCTTTCTGTAAGTAATGAACAAAGATTTTTAGATTTATGTTTAACTGTATCAGAGCATGCCTAGGTTGCAAACGCATTTAAAGTCCTTTCTATAACTAAATGATAAATCATTTTATTCTCCTGTTACAAGCACAAGCACTTTTTGGTTTACATAAAAATTGAACAAAACAACTGTCTCTGAAATACATCAATAGTTCACCAAGATTTTAGGTACCCGAAATGTCTTGAAAAAGGATAAATATGCGTATCAGGAATTGTCACATTCAGAAACAAACAACCTCCCCACACAGTCAAGAAGAAGAGAGAGGGAGTGAGCATGGTAAATTAAATGATCAGTTTAAAAAAAACTTTTTAAGGATTTCCTGAAATTTTTAAGACAGGAAGAATTCTGAAGTTTTACAGTGAAAACGACAATCTTAATAAAGCCGTTGCAAAAGACAGTTACTTGCATGAAATGTACTAGTCTTTTTCCTGATATTGAATAAAAGTTATTTTGTTTGTTTCGTGTTATGTGTTTCGATTTTCAGCGATGTTCGGACAGTTTTACCAACAGGTTTCTGCAATTAAATGACATCATCCAGCTTGAAACAATAGTTTCAGTTTACAAATAACGTCTGGCTGGTCTCCATAGCATCCAACAAGCGATCTTTGACGTTGTCGTCATGTGACAGTGTAAATGTTAACGATGCAGTTACTTTATGATCTGTATAAATATAAACCGGACGTTGCAAAATTAAGGGAAATTCCTTGGGAAGGAAAATTCACAAACATTTCACGAGTTTCTCTTAGAAAGTTTTTTTTTTTCAATAAAAAAGAAATATCTTTTAAAAAGATAAACGACATTGATGAAGTAGACACAGTTTTGTAATTTTATTTTTAATTACTTGTTAAAGCTGTCGACGAACCATCCCTGCCTTCTAAGTATGGCCTAGGGATTAAGCGACCGAGTCATGGAAACCACACAAATTCATTCAAAGTGTCTGACCAAACATGTTTAAGCTGTTGCAACAATTTCGGCTGGTGATAATACGTCGATTAAAGAAGCAATGTCTTGCATTAAATCTTGATCTACATTTATTTAGTTTCAAAAAATACCTCTTGTAGAGTTAGAACTTAAGATGAATAAATGTCCTTGAAATATAATAAATATAAATAATAACAACTTGGTACAAGACCCAAATCTACCATCTTTTACGTAAATTAACTTAAAAAATGTGTCCCTCCCGAGTATTAAGTATCCAAGATGGCGTCCACGATGATTCACGCGCTAAAATTCTTTTCGTTTTTTTTAATCGAGTGTAAGTTAATTGAATCTTAATTGAAAGTTCACACCACTGTTAAACTATCCCATTAAGGATCAATTACCTTGCCATTGCAGGAACATCCTCAAAAAAAGACCAAGAAACGATACAATTATAACACAAAAAATCTTGAATCAGCGTTTAAGTCTGTACAAGAAGGTCATTTAAATGTGAGGAGAGCTGCATTGCTACATGGTGTACCTATTCAGACACTTCGTGACAGAGTTAATGGAAAGGTGAAACTTGGTGCTGTATTAAGTAAGGAGACATTGTTCACACATGAAGAAGAGGAGTTCTTAGTGCAACATATAGAAAAGCTATGAAGTTTGGGTTATGGTCTGAGCAAATCTCGGGTGAATATTTTGGCTGCAGAGTTGGCTCAAAAACTTGGCAGGAGAAGCAATCAGTCTAAATTAAGTAATCGTTGGTATTATGCTTTTCTGAAACGCTGGGATTCAAGACTTAAGGTGGTGAAGCCAAGATCTCTGACTTCCTATAGAGCTGCTGCTCTTACCCAGACCACAATAGACGACTATTTTTCCAGACTTGTATTAACTATGCTGAAATATAATTTATTGGGAAAGCCACATTTGATTTATAACCTGGACGAGACAGGACTGAAACCAGAACACAGACCATCCAGTATCGTGGCACCAAAGTCATCCAGAAATGTTCAGTCGGTAACTTCACCCAATTCAACAACTGTAACATTGATAAGCTGTATTAGTGCATCGGGAAATGTCATCCTCCATTCTATGTTTTCAAAGGCAAAAGATAATACAGAGTTATTGCATGGTGCATTACCAGGCTCCGGAATGTCTATGTCAGATAGTGGTTGGTCAAACAGCACAATCTTCATGAAATATTTGAAGGACCACTTCCTGAAATATGTTGTCACAAGACAGGACCCTACAGAGCACATCTTACTATTGTTTGATGGTCATGCATCGCACTGCACATGGGACATTATGGAATGGGCAAAGAACAACAACATAATACTATTTGTCCTTCCTCCACACACAAGCCACGCTCTTCAGCCACTTGATGTGGGCTGCTTTGGGCCATTTAAGAGCGTTTACTACAACGAACGTAACTTATACATGGCAAGGACCAGAGGCCAGGTTATCACAAAATACAATATTGCTGAGCTGTCCAGTAAGGCGTACTTAAAGACAATGACTCCAGTAAACATTACATCAGGTTTCAGAAAAGCAGGAGTATGTCCACTGGACAAATCTAAGGTAAGTAACAATTATAATTATATATTGAATGGTTTATTAATAATGTTTATATGTTTAGCAGAATACCATTAATAATAACTATTAAACTTCATACTTTAATGAATCTAGTTAAAAATAAAACAAAATATTCAGAGCTAACAGAAAACATAATTATTTGTAGAATATTTATATTGCTAATATATCTACAGGTGCCGCTGGAGATAAAACTTCCTTCTGAGTCTTTCTCTAAGAAGACACCGGAACCCACAGAAACTATGGAGTCCCTGCTGAAACAGAAATTCAATGAATCTGCTCCGAAGTTACAACATCCAGGCAAAAACAACAATAACAACTGCGCTGTCAGCGAGCAATGTGATCCAAGTACTGTTGAAAATTTGTCGTCAGATAAGACTAACAACAATTGTGGCTCTGTAGTAACCAAAACCAGGCGACAGATTTTTTTTGGGGGGGGGGGAAGCAATAACAGAAAGTGACTTTATGATGCAAATGCACATATATGAAATCAACAAAAGTAATAAAACTTGCAAACAGCCCCAAATACATAGGTCTACGAAGCCTGGTCCTAGCAACTGCAAACCCGTTAAGGCTGCCAGAGTATTGAAATTTGATGATGGTGATGAATTGGATGATAGTGATGATTTGGATGATAGTGATGATTTGGGTGATAGTGATGATTTGGATGATGTCTCTGAGAGTGATCTTTGTTGTGTGTGTAAAAAAATGTCTCCCCCTGGAATAAAAGAATGTCCTGATTTGGTCATAGTTAAGTGGGCCCAGTGCGACAAATGTTCACACTGGACCCATCTTCGGTTCTGTAGTAAGGTCCGTGTAGTAAGGCGTCTGTCAGACTTTGTGTGTCCACATTGTGAATAGTATGTTGTTCATAATTACTTATGTTTATCAAATTTGTTTGAAAATATACAGTTCATATGTTCTTAAGTTGTATAATCTGAAACTAGTCTATGCAGTCTCACGGTGTCTAGCAGTGTGATAAACAACTTATTTGACCAGAACATTGTTCTATACAATAAATGATGCTATTTGATTGAAATATTTGTTTACCTACTCATTTTGAAAATCCCGCTATTTACAATATACTATATTTAACGCAAAAATACTATATATATCAACCAATCACAGTAAACAAGTTTTAATTTTCATCCAATCACGATGCACGAATGAAGGAGACATAGCGTTGTGTAAATGCACTTGACCCCTGGTGACATTGGCTACAAATAAAAAGGTAAACGCATAGAAATTTTAAAACTATTTTGTTTTTATTATTCGAGGACACATTCTTGTAGAATATGCATAGTTCAATTTAAAATGTAATAGAAGATTAGTTGTTACTATCGGCTTTCAAACACGCGTGATGCACGAATGAACGCACACAAAGCAGTGTAATTTCGAAAGGTCAGGACATAAGGGTTTTAAAACTGTATCAACTGTATCCAAAAAGTTGCATGTGTGCAGTCATTGTATGCTTAAATGTGCAATCAACTTTATAAAAACAGTTTGGCATATTTTGCATATAAAGATTTGTATAAAACCAGCTGCATGAATACACATCTGATTATTGTTTACATTTTCTGGTGAGGTTTAGTCTTACTAAAGATAGACACTTCAAGCACTGGAAAACAAAGTTCTGTATCACACTGGCAGTAATACACCGTCCAGCGTTACAAGTCTTAACAAGGTAAATAGTTTTATTTTTTTACTAGAATAGATTAAACAAGCTTGCTAAGTCTCAATGATATACAGACAATATGGCCAGGAGATTCTGCCCAGATTAATAAACTGAACAGCCCAGGACATGCAGACTTTACAGCCCGTAGTCAGAGACAATATGGCCAAGCTTTAAGATGTTTTTATTTTTAGCAATGAAATCAAATAACGCAGCATCTTTTGGAAAAGCTATAATTTTTGTTGCTCAAAAATTGTTAAAATATACTTAAAGAAATTAGACATGCAACTTCTTAAAACAAGAAATACATTTCATGTTTAAAAAAGTTGCATTTCTAATTTCTTCAAATACATATTTTATAGTAAATGAAATTAAAAACGCAACTTCTTTAATCACGAAACATATTTTGTGTTTAAAGAAGTTGCATTTCTAATTTCTTTAAGTATATATTTGTTTTTTCAATATTTACCACTTTAAACATAGATTAAAGAAACTGGTATTTTTAATTTTTAAATTATCTAGTTTTCGCCAGGTAATTATCGCAAATTCAGGAAAAATTTATGATGATCAGTTTGGATTAAACTTGAAAATTAACCATAACAAACTTAATTTTCCCATCTCAGGGATTTCAATAGATGCAGATTCTTGCATTTTGATGCAAGCAAATGAGTTTTTTTCTACATTTGACTGTTCCTGATTTTGAGCCTGGGTTCTTTCGATGAAGGAAATATGGTTGGATTTTGTAAGAATAAAGATAAATATTGTGTCTATTGCATTTTAATTATGAAATAAATACTTATTAGACCACTGGATATATATTAAAATAAAGTGAAAGCACTTTTATAAGTTGTTAAGTTCAATGAATAAGTTCAAGATATGACTTGCAACTATTTGATTATGACCCCTTAAATTCTCTCAACAGGGACAAACGACCCCAGGTTTTCAAAAGCTATTGAAATCCCTGCACCTCTGAAAAGACTCTTTTCACGAGCAAAGAACAGTCGTCAGCTTATTAGATGTGATAAATTTGTAAAGAAAAAACATATTTAAAAGAACATTTTAAACTTAATGTAACCAGGGGTCCAAAAGTGAAAAAAAAATCAAATATGCTTGCATCAAAATGCAAGAATCTGCATCTGTTGAAATCCCTGAATGATATCTTCTAATAAAATAATTTGTGATAGATGAAAAGGGAACTTTGAAAGCCATCGAACACAACAAATATGAAAATATTGCAGGCTCGGTTTGATTGAGCCTGTTCATGGACAGTAATGGAAATGCAAATTACTGCCCACGCCACCTAGCCACGGGTTGAGCGCAACTTAATATTTACATTAATAAACAGTACAATTATGTCAAGTATGAGTTAAATGGGATTGAAAGAACAAAGATGTATTAATATTTCTGACGACAAATTAGGAATAATTATATTATATGCATTGACTTAGTTATAGTAAATGAAATAGATGATGTAGAGTAATTTCTGAAATTTAAGTTGAAGATGATAATATTCATTAAGAAAGATTGTTCATGTCATTTGAAGGGGCATAACTAAAAATGATTGATCAAGAGCACCTTTCTGCTATATAAATGTGCCTTTCATTGCATGTGCTTCTAGTGTAGATCCAGATCAGACTGAGCATTAAAAAATTTGTGCCATCTGATCAGATAGATCTACATTGGTCACGTCTCGTTCAGAAATAACTTTATGCATCTAAAAGTGAATAGCGCAGAATCTCCTGACCAAACAGCAAAGCGATGCAGGGTGATCTAGAGCTACACTGTTTGCCCATGCCATAAAGGTGTATATATGCCGTTAAGGGTTGAAGTTAGAAATGGATTTTCTGTGCAAAACTCAAGTATTCCATGTTTTATGTCTACTATTTCCATACAGCTTGTGTTCCATGTGTGACAAGGTTAGACCATATCAACTTGCATATCAGTTTGGCTAATCAGAGTCTGTTAATGTTTAGATCTTTCAGGTAAATGTACTTCCTGATCAAGATTCAAAGAGTGTAGATATAGATCAGATAGATGTGGTGCATGCATTAAAAGGGTCTAAATAGAGTTGACAGATAACAGTGGGGAAAGGGTGTCTGTTAAAGGCTCTAGCTAATGAAATGAATATAAAAACCCCTTTATCTGATTTATAAGGTTGGACACTTCCTTAAAATATGGTTACATTAACATAATGCTGGCTCCCTCGGACACATTGTTATACATGAAATTAAGATCAAACAGCCTTTCACGCTGCGGGGTCCCTGTGTATTTACTTTGAAAGTGGAAATAATCAAGAGAAATACAAGTTAAAGAAATAAGATATAATAATATAAGAAATAAATATAATTTTTGCTAATCCAACAATTTCCATAATATATGACTAACACAAAAAATTGGTTGTATCTCTTTCATTTACTTAATGACATTTATAAGGCCATTGGCATTGCTTTAAGTTGTGATGTATTGCTATAAAGCATGAATATAAAATTATCATCATCAGGTTCAACAACTGTTAAGCAACCTGACCTGCACTCCATTGTTTGGAATGAATCAAAATTGGTATTTGTGTATATTGAGTTGCATACACCCAGGGCTAGGAAATGTATTTTGATCCTGGTATTGCTCGATCAAACTTACATGTATCCTGTAATGTTTTTGTATTTGTCCTGTTCAATTGCTTTTAATGTTCCCTATCTCATTTATTTAAATAGTTCTCCAAAAATGACTTTTGTGTTAATATTTTTACCAGTTTTATTTTGGGTGGTCTGAATATTCCCATTTCTAGCAACTATTGAATTGGATAATTTTCAATGATTGTTCTATCTGAGTTATTGTTGTTTTTATGCCCCCAGCATCTAGTGATTGAACCATCCGTCCGTCCATCCGACCATACATCCGTCTGGTTAACCTTTTTCGGCAAGATGGATATTTCTCAATTTCTACAAAGAGCATTGGCATGAAAGTTTATACACTTACTTAACAGTTCACAGGTCATCACCCTGAGAAGTTCCATAACTCTGGCTACCCTTTTTTCTGGGATTATCTCCCCTTTTTGTACTTAGATAACTATTAAAACTGTTTTTGGCAAGTTGGATATTTCTCATTTTCCTCACATAGAATTGGCATAAAAAGTAAACACACTTCCTTAAGAGAACACAGATCTTGACCATTACAAACTAAATTTCTCTGGCTATCTTATTTCTGGTTTTATCTCCCCATTTTGTACTTGGAGATGGTTAACCTGTTTTGGCAAGTTAGATATTACTTAGTTTCTACAAAGAGCATTTGCATGAAAGTTTACACACTTACTTTGCTGTGCACAGATCATGACCCTTACAAGAAACATAACTCACTGTACCTTTTTTCTGGGATTATAGCCCCATTTTGTACTTGGAGATAAATGGTTAACCCGTTTCGGCAAGTTGGATATTTCTCAATTTCTGCTAAGGGCTTTGGGCATTGGCATGAAAGTTCTTACACTCACTTAACAGTGAATAGGTTATGACGCTTACAAGTCACATAACTCTGGCAATCCTATTCCCAGTGTTATCTCCCCATTTTATACTACGAGATAAATAGTTCACCTGTTTCTGCAAGTTGGATTTTTCTCATTTTCTGCAAAGAACAGTAAAATGAATTTAACACACTTACTTAACAGTGCACAGGTCATGACTCTGACAAGTTACATAACTCCAGCTACCTTATTTCAGGAGTTATCTCTCCATTTTGTACTTAGAAAAATGGTTAATCTTTTTCAGCAAGTTGGATATTTCTCAATTTCAATCATGTGCCTCTAATAAATGCCCACCCTCCCAATACTTGCATCATAGTGTTTGTACTAAATTCTTAGGCATTTATTACATTAAATTCTGTAACTTTCCCAATTTTGTCATGAATAATTTGTACTTTATAAAACTTTCCCAATTTTGTCATGAATAATCTGTACTTTTATAATCTTAGATTATATGTTACATTAATTAATTTTTATGTAAAATTCTTTTTATGCACAGGTTCTGGCACCAGAAAGTTTTTTTTCCATTATTTAGAACTAACTTGTGATTTTTGTGCTGTTTTAACATTGTGCTATTATTTTAAATTTGTATCATGACAAACTTCGCTACCGCATATGTGTTGTCCAAACACAGCTTCTTGTTTTGTTGTTGTTGTTTTTTTTTATTTACAGTGAAATTTTTCATGCAAATTAACTAATATTACATATCTATATGTTATTCAACATAGGCAACCAACATTTTTGCAAGCATATAACATGTCTTCCTTAGGAGTTTCTTCATTCTGTTTAGTTTTAATAAATCTTTATAACTGGAATTATAAGTATCATGCATGAGTGTGAGGTGGAGATGGAAAAATCTGTCACCGAGGGTTAACTGTTTTGCGGGAACGAGGCTCTGCCGAGTTCCCGCCAAAACAGTTCA
This sequence comes from Corbicula japonica, assembly GCA_038501625.1. Taxonomy (NCBI): domain Eukaryota; kingdom Metazoa; phylum Mollusca; class Bivalvia; order Venerida; family Cyrenidae; genus Corbicula; species Corbicula japonica. The sequence goes on from JAZAYU010000085.1 coordinate 1,209,581, forward strand.
CCCGAGGTGACAGATTTTTCTATCTTTACCGAATGTCTCATGCAAGATACTTTTTCTTGCATAACTTTTATTATTTAAAACATTTCTGTGTAATTATGCAAACTTATTTATTTTCATTATGCTGAAATATTGACGTTAACGCAAACTTTTAAATAAATGACGTCACTAACTTGAATATATTACGTCAGATACTTGAAGACGTGACGTCACTCACGTGACTCATTCTACATGGGGGATGTAGGATCGAAATTTCTCACTTACTAGACAGAAAAATCTCTATTTTTAGCCGTGTGAGATTTCCTTATCTCGCATGGCCTTATCTAACACTCCGCGTGCTCGCGTACTTTCGTATTATTGCGCACCGTATTAATTGAGCACTTTCATTATTGATTTAGCCAACGTCATGATGCTTATAACTACGTCATTCAAGTTTATTATGTGACGTAATTAAACGAATATTTACTTTTTCAAACAGAGCAAGCTGTTGATTTTTTTATTAGGATTTATTTCAAAAATCATTTGGAAAGTATCCACTCGGAGGTTGCTAAATTCTCAACGCTGGAACTTGGAAGTGTTTATCGTGGTATGAGTCTGAAAATGCTGATTTTTTTAGATTGTTTCATTCTTATACCGCTGTTGCGAGCTTCGTTAAACATCAGGATCTATGAAGAAAGTGAATGGAGAATAAAATAGAAAATATACTGCTGTTTAATCGGGATATTTCAACTGGTATGTACAATTCAATTTTTTTGAATTTTGAATTGTGACGAAATCGCGAATAACCTTAAAAATCGCAGATCCGTTTTCAAAGGATAAACCAGCTGTTTTCATTCAATGAAAACACGATTCTTTTCCTTTCTTTTATTTGTAACGATTTTGTTGAAGGCCTACATGTTAGGGTTGATGAACGTTGACAGGACTTTGTATTCGTGGCTGATTTACCGTTCCTACTGGAAGTTACGCAAAAGAAATAGTTCTCTAAAATCGCGTTTTTTTTTAAATTTTAAAGAACTTTGTTTAAATCTTCAAGAAGTAAGTGAGAAAAATAATCAATCATTGGTATTCGGCGAAGATCGCGGTATCCCAACCCTCGGGCAATGCTTTCCAGACGGAAACTCGGCACAGCCTCGTTTCCGTCTGGAAAGCATTACCCTCGGGTTGAGATACCTTGATCTTCGCCGAATACCAATGATAGATTCTCTTTTTCCTACACGGGTGAAAACACCGGATGACCTGATCTGGTATGCAAGAAAAAACTGGAATTCCTCTTACATTGAACATTATGTTTTTGTTTTATTTTGACTATGTTTACGCTCCGCTGGCTTGCAGCACTTTTAGTGCTTTTTTTCATGAGACGATTTTTTAAAACAACAGAAGCCCGTACTATCGGTCAGTGATGTTGACTGTTTCACTGCGTACATAGAATCTATATATGTTCCGTTTTTTTGTAGTTGTAGAACATAATAGTCTCAATTAGAACGTAATAGTCTCAATTGTTCAGATTTCGTCAGAGCAGTATGATTACGAGTGTTGTAATTACATGGAAATCCTTCTGCCGCCGACTTGATGCCTTGCATCAAATTTTTTCTTGTTATTAACATAATAATCACCTGAATAATACGTTGCACATATTGTGAACAACACACAACTCAAAAGAAAAACAAAAGATGAACTAAGTGTTTGCCGATATACAATTTGTTGTCGCGAGATGGCACCGTAGAACTGTTGTGCCACTGACCGTTCCAATGCGGAAACCATTGGGGTTATCTTTCTCGTTATTTTTTGTGGTGTCTCTTTTGAAATCGATCATTTTATTACCCATGCACTTTTTTTCTCTACTTGTTGATGTGTGGGAAGGCTGTTTCTAATGGATGTTGAATACATTGCTTCACTAAAAGACATAGTGCATTTGTACTAGATTTTTATTTTTAAAATTTGGCCATTTTTCGCCATTAGCGTTGTTTGCCCTAATTAGCAACAACAAAACAAATACGCGGGTATAAGTCATAAATAAAATATTAATGCAACGGAGTAGATGCTCTTGATATTAGTAAATAATGTCAGTCAAGCATTATCGTTACATTGAATCTGCTTCAGTCATATTTCTTTACGCTCAAACCGATTCTTCCGATTCCGATCTTTTCGCTCCCGTTTTTCATTGGTCATGATATATAACGCGTCCCGCGCTCAATTTACATTTCTGTGACAATATTCTGTTTTGCATTTTTGTTGTTGTTTTTTTGTTTAATTTTATTGTTTAAACACCGTGGTTACTAAGAAAGTAAAGGGTTCATTTTAGATCTTAAATGACGTCTTATTAAATTTAACATCAGTTTAATGTAAGCGTTTATTACATTGCAGTTTTAAAATATAAGCGTAAATTACACCGGATATAAGTGAGATTCATGTGCATTTGAGATGTTTAGGAACCGAGCTGGTTTGGCATAAATCAAGTCAGTAAATGCCTTAGCAGTAAAGCAAACTTATAATTCAGCCTAAGTTGATTTCGATAAGAATAAAAGATTATGTTTAAGATGAATAAGGTATGAGCTCAGTGCAAAAAAGAAAATAAATTAATGATTAGAAACTGAAAATTAACAATGTTTTGAGAAAATTGTACCTTTGAAAAATAAACAAAAGAGACTAATATAATGATGGTGCTTGAATGTAACAAGTCTATTATGAAATGGCTAAGGATTGTCTGTTGCATGTCAGGTGCAAAAATAATTATCTTCATCAGTATTACAGTTGTCGTTATTGAACAATTAGCTCCTCATGTTACTGCGTATTTGTATGCGTGTCTGATGTCTGACCAAGGGACAAAAAACTAAGCACCAGACAATTTTACAACGCTCCTCCCTCCTTCAAGTTCCATCCAGTTTTGCGTGCGTGTCTCACGTCTAACAAAGAAACAAATCAAGCACCAGGGCAGAAGGTTATAAAGCTGAGATTGGAAACCAGTCTCAAATCTCGAGCATCTGATTGGTTGAAATGGCGACTGGTCGCCATTTCAGCCAATCAGATGCTTGAGATTTGAGACTGGTTTCCATGCTCAGTTTTATAACCTTGGGCAATGGAACGAGGTAACGACGATCGTCCAACCAGTGCCAGCCAGTTCCTGAAAATAGTTGGTTTCGAGTATTACTAAAAAAGAAAGAGTTTGCAAGTTTATTCTTCTTGTTTTGCTTTGTCTTTGTACATTAATTTGCGCCTAGATGATAGTTCTAAATAATTATGCCACTATTCTTAATGTCTGTGTAATGCGTTTCGAGAACAATAATAATAACGATACAATATTTTTTCTCCGTGTAACAACAAATATTTGTTAGACGAATCGGGAAATTCTTCAGAGTTTTTAGTACAATTTGGAATGAATCTGAAACTGGGCGTGAATTAAACACATACGCACGCCAGCACGAACGCACGCACACAGGCAATCTCACTTATTCACGTAAAAGCTCTATATAAAGACTCTTTCTTTAGAAAGACTTCATTTTTAGAATTTTTCAGAACCATTGCTTTGTGGAAAATCATACAATTACGAACTTATCCAGATTATCCGCGAATAGTAGACAACTCAACAATGTTTGTGCCATATTCTTCATCACTAAGTAATCTTTATAGGTAATTGGAAGTCCGCTATGATTTTAATGCCTAGTTGGTACTATACGCGGCCTTAACAAATGTTAGCCGCCAGTAAACTCTTATAAATTTCGATATACCTGAATCGTGGTAAATGGAAGTCCGCTATGATTTTAATGCCTAGTTGGTACTATACGCGGCATTCACAAATGTTTGCCGCCAGTAAACCCTTATAAATTTCGATATACCTGAATCGTGGTAAATGGTTTATAATTTAATTATAAATAAGTTATTTAAAAACGCTTGCATCCTAGGCTGAAGGTTGCAAAACTGAGATTTGAGAACTGGTTTCTATGCTCAGTTTTATTACCTTGGGCACTGGTTTCTATGCTCAGTTTTAAAACGTTGCATCCTGGGCATGTTTTGATACAATTACAAAATAATCTAATAATCTTTGTTTATTACTTTCAAAATGTTTCATTTCGTTTTGAATGCATTATCATAATTGCATGTCAAGTTAATTTTGAATTTGCAGTGCCGAATTGTATAAAACTGAGCATATAAACCAGTCTCAAATCTCAAGCATCTGATTGGCATGCTTGAGATTTGAGACTGGTTTCCAAAAACCTTCAGCCCTGATGATTGAGACAGAAGGTTGTAACCGTCAGTGAATGTCTTAACGAGAGTCAAAGAAAATGGAAACGATATGTTCAATGATTTCTGAGCATGGAACAAATAATATCTATAAAGTTGAGAGAGGTTCAAGTTATCGTTGATATTAATCATTTCTTTCTGTAACAGACATTTGTGATCTTATTAAGCGGATGGATGAGTTGGAGTTATTTCACCAAGACAACTTGTACATGTTGTTGATATGGGAACATGTTGGGGGCAAGTGTGAGGTTGGTGCACCCTAGAATCTGGTTTAAACCCCCAAGTGGCATTTTTGTTTGCCACTGACCGTTCCAAGGCGGTAACCCCAAGGGTTCTCTTTTTCGTTAATTGCTTGTGGCGTCTTATTTGAATTGACATACTTATTTGAATTGACATACTTCTAACAAACATGCTCTCTTTTTCAATTTTCACTCACTCACTCACTCACTCACTCACTCACTCACTCACTCATTCACTCATTCACTCACTCACTCACACACGAACGAATGAACGAACCACCGGTTGAACGTACGGATAAGTTCATTCCTTTATTTATTCATTTTTTAAAATCTGAATTAATTTAACAGATATTCATTAGTTTTAAAAAGGTTTCAAACCACAAAGAAACAAATTGCATCACTAATTATTTGATGCAATTGATACAATATTCATATAATGCCATTTGTTTCAGATGATTTATAAACTTATTAATTAAAGGAAAATACAATAACGTTAAAATGAAAAAATATGCGTTTTTCAATTGTGTTACTTTTTGAGTGCTACAAGCAATAAGTTCTTAAGTACGGTGATGTTGCTTTGTGAGCGAAAACCCAAGATATAATATTCCTATTTTAAAATTCCAAAACAAAGCAAGTTTGTAAATTTGAGATTCCATGCCTCGATTATGCTAAGACTGGCTGAGTTCTAAGGCGGCATTAAGTGGAAAACAAAAACTGCGTATAACTACTGATTTGTTTATCGAATTCATGATTTTACTCACGAATTTGTCTTCTGTTTGTAAATTATCAATTTATTCTTCCTCTCGTCTCCTAACAAGGATATAATAATGAGGTTAAATGCTCACAAATCAACTTCTTTCGTGGAGCCTAAATCAAAACAGCCCTAGAATCGACCCAAAGAGTTTAAAAACACCACTTTCATAGAATCAAAACACAATTTTCTTTCAATAAAATCATTTAAACGAATCCAAAAATTGGTTTGACCGTACAATGTAAGTCTATGGGAAACGATTTAGTGTAATCTGAACTTAACTTGCAAATAAAATGCATCGCCAACAACACCAAAGAAAGAGAATCCACAATGTTATCGTCACACGTGTGAAATATACGCGGCACCGGTACTAAATGGTCAACGGAACATTATGTTTTCACATTGAGCTTCAAAGAGACATGCGTTAGTTCACGTAGACTTCAAGGTTTTCCTGGAATCTTTTGTAAGATGAAATTGTGAATTTTTATGTTCAGACATGTGACCCGAAAGTAGTGCAGACGTCAGAACATAAAGTTCATTTTGTTTTGTGCTTTTTCACGTGTTCTGCATGGTGTTTCTAGAATTATATCTGCCATAAAATGATTTATGTTTTAATCAGAGATAAGTACACAAGTGCGTTTTCATTCTAGACATTTTCCTGATATGATCACACACGATTCTTTGTCTGTAACTCACAAAAAGCTTCGTTTTGTTTCGATGCATTATCATAATTGCATGCCAAGTTGATCTTGAATTCCCAGAACAGGAACAGTTGCAAAGATTATTGAGAACAAAAAGTTGTAAGCGTCCGTAAATATAATTTTGGGAGTAAGTGATTTTGAAAACATTAAGTTCAATTATTGTTATTTCGTGACAGAAATAAATAAACGATACTAAGTTAAACATCACATAGACAGTCGATGAGACCAGATAGAAGGATTGATAAAAAATGGAACTTTGATAACCACCGAACACGACATACATGAACATAATACAGACTCGGTTTGATTGAGCCCGTTCATGGGTAGTTCTGAAAATGCATATTATTATTACTGTTCACGCCTTCTAGCGATTGAGCGAGTCTCATTGTTTACACCAGAACAGCTGATAATAATAAGATGTTAAAGAAGGAGAATATTGCTTTACAATCTATATGAAGAGTTAAACAAGAGTCACACCAGTCGTAACGAAAAGAATTGTGTAAAAACGTGAAATATGCACATCAGAAATTGCCACACCCACAAAGCACAGCCTCCTCACGCAGCAAAAAAAGAAGAGAGGAAGAGAGTGCATGTTTGTTTTAAGTATGTAAATTCAAATAATACGCCGCAAACAATTAACGAAATGAGAACCCTTGGGGTTACTGCATTGGAACGGTCGGAAAAACAAATTGCCACTGGGGTTTAAACCAGGTTCAAGAGTGCACCAACCTCACACTTGCCTGAACAGGTACAAGTTGTCTTGGTGAAATAACTCCAATCCACCCATCAGCTCAACACAGAGTCAACCCAAACAAAAATGTTACTGGTGCATGACGTCGTTTCTGTGCACCCAAGTCATCACTCTTATACCAATATGGCCGTTGACAATTATTTTGCAAACCGCTTTTAACATTATTGATGAATCAAACTTAATGAAACACCCGTACTATGAACTGATATATTATACAAAAGATAAAACAACACGATAAATTATTATACAAAAGACACAATAACTGTAAAACTATTTGTCACAATCAGACGAATGAAAGCGAATTGAATTTGAAGATTTTAAATTCATGTTAAACAATTTAATTAAATAATGTTAATAAGTTCTTTTAATTAAAGATAAATTACTTTGACAACGACCATGTTCATACTGCAATGAGGCGCCGGAAACCAATGGGCCATTATATCCACATGAATGATTTTAGCATAGTGCAGCTTTAATCCGTTAGATTAGTAATTCCGTATAGGACAATGGCGTTTTCAAATTCTTCATTTTGCAGCTTCCGTTGTTCTATGTGACGTCATAACTATGTTATCGTAGTTTTACGGCACATACCGAACTCCAAAAAAGGAAATTTCCGTCGATGTTTTACAACCGTTACGATATTTTTACGCCATTCATAAATTTTCTACGCCATTCACAAATTTTCTATTGCGTTACTATTTTTATTTCTACAATTATGTAAACCACGTTGTTGACTAATACGTTGTTGCTTAGTTTATTAAAATTTGTTTCGAGCAAGATAAGGATATAAAAAGGAACATTATTACAGTATGCAGTCTGTAGGTTTGTATTATTTCTCGTTGCGTATGTAAACCACATCAAAAGGTTTACAAACCAGACTCGAAAAATACTAACCTGCAGATTGCATACTGTTATAATACTCCATTTATACATTTTTGTCTTAACTTCTGAAATCTTTTAAATCTAAATTAATGAGGCGGCGATTGTACACTTAATAAACTTAATTAAATGTTCGATTGATGGGCTTACTTCTCTGAGATATTGTCCGCCTAAACCCCCTCATCCCTTACCACATGACCCCACTTCCTACTCACCTCTCACCCCAACCCCTCTCAAAAAAGATGAAGAAATGTAGGGATTATTATCAACGTTAGGTCCTGTCTTGGCCCAAGATGATAAAGCTAAGATTTGAGACCAGTTTCAAACCTCAAGCATCTGACTGGCTGAATTGGCGACGAATCGCCATTTCCATATTTAGTTTTATAATCTTGCGCCCTGATCTTATTGACTTTGTGCATGTCTTGTTATACCATTTGTTCAAGGTTCTTTTTTTTGCTTTTTTTTTTAAATATTACACTCGTTAATTTATATTTAATGCCGGTTATAACCATCTTTCTTAATCGTGCGTGCGATGTTATCTCCTGTAAATTCAAGATATTATGATATGCATTTATGATAAAGCGAAGGAAACGTTTTGAAGCTTTTGTAGGTTTTGAGCATAGATTAGTGTGTGACTGTTTCAGACTGTTTCAGAAAATATCTATAAGATGCAAGTACTTATCTCTGATTAACCATACATCATTTTATGGCAGATGGTCCAGAACACCTTATTGCTCAGAGCAGTTGTGTCTCAGAACATCAGTAGATCACCCGTGAAGGTGTTTAGGATAGGAAAGGATATTGCCTCTAATGGAAGCGAACCCGCACCGTCACGTCACCGTCAGAAGCACACCAGCATATTACCCGTAAAGGTGTTTAGGATCGAAATGAATATTGCCTCTAATAATAAGAATCCATTTGGATGATGCCAATTTCTTGATTATAATTAGAGGTACATGTACATGTTTAGGTCTTGACAAGACCATTAAGAATAATTAATAAATTGCAATTGTTTTGTTTGCATATTGCTGGAAAGATACAACGCGTAAACAGCGAACAGAGTGGTGAAAATTAATAATGAAATAGGCATTTCAAGAAAGGACAAACCTCCCAATACATTTAAAAACAAAAATAAAAAGAAGACAAGTTAATTATCAGTTTGAAACTATTTGATACTGGGAATTTAAACCAGGTGTTTGGTTGCACCAATCCCTCATTTTCCTCATAAGGTTGTTCTGTAAACAAACCTAAACGATCTGCCATGGAAAGGTAGGTTCAACCGAACCACGCAGTCGGCAGTGGTACATACAAAAGCATACTTACACATAAATCAACAGTAGCTATTAGTGCAAAATGGGGCACGTCACGGGAAAAGGTACCTTCGGTCATAATTTGTGATATTTAAGTTGTTACTATATTTAGAAAGAACTCACAATAATATATTATTTTCTCATAACTAAAAAGTGATTTTGTTAGACATTTTGTTAATAAAATGGTATTTTTACCGCGAAATGAAGAATAATAAATGTCGTCTGCTCAACGTTATGGCGTCATTTCAAGGATTGACGTCAACTGTCCGAAGGTACCTTTTCCCGTGACGCGCCCCAAATGTTTATTCAAAAACGTTGCTTCAGATTTATTTTTCTCTGAATATATGCATCAACAGACAAATTTTAATGGTTTTAATTAAATTTTAAGGAAGCGCATTGCAGGATTTTGCGTTAAAAGAAAACATACGAATGTAGATTACAAATGGAAACACATTTAAATATTTCAATTTTTCCCCGCAGCTTTTAGTCTGGTCTAGTCTGAAATAACTTTAACTTGTTTAAATGACATTTATACTTACAACTTCTTTTCATATTTAGTTTAAGGATTTATTTTAAAAAAAAGTTAAATGTCTTTTTTGTTTAAATAAATTTCATTTCATTCAATAATGTCAGCTGATAACGTACGGATAGTATCTTGATCAGCAGATTCCAGAGCGCAGAGAGGCAATTTTACCTATAAAAGGATGCAAAATTAATTTTTACTAACAATATTTCGCTGATATTGTTAAACACTTAGACCAAAATATTGAAGCACTGGTTATAACCTGCACTTTTCATGATCAACTTTGCCTGCACTTTGCATTTTTGCATGGTTAATTTGTAAGGGTATAACAATGTCAACATTGAAGGGCAACAAAGCTTCATGTTTACATTGTTTTGGTTTAAACCCCCAGTGGCAACTTCATTTGCCACTGACCGTTCCAAGGCGGTAACCCCTCGGGTTCTCATTTTTGTTAATTGTTAGTGGTATCTCTTTTGAAAGATCATTGAGTACCCGCCCTTTGGCTTTGCAATGCTATTAAATTCTTATGTTTTATATGTTTGTGTGCTTATGCATGCAACATTGTTGAGCCAATAAGTGGGTTGGAGTTGTTTCACCAAGACAACTTGTATTTGTTTTGTGATATGAGAACCTGTTGGGGCAAGTGTGAGGTTGGTGCACCCTAGAACCTGGTTTAAACCCCCAGTGGCAATTTTATTTGCCACTGACCGTTCCAAGGCGGTAACCCCTCGGGTTCTCATTTTTGTTAATTGTTAGTGGTGTCTCTTTTGAAACTGATCATTTTATTAACCATGCTCTGTCCTTCTCTTCTTCTTGACTGTGTGGGGAGGCTGTTTTTTCTGAATGTGGCGATTCCTGATATGCATATTTCACCTTTCTATACGTCTTATATTTTTATTGATATGAGATCTCGCTTAAGCTAAGGTGTTTTTATTTCAAACAAATATGTAAATTTTTACAGTTTTACAATTTCATTTTAAAATACATTTTAACAGATACCATTTTCCTAGCAATGTCAATGAGTCACCCCCTGACAAAATGACCATTTGTTTCCAATAAAACATTGTTTCGCATTCTCCTTAACGTTATACTCGTTCACATAATACAAACATCATTATTTATATGTTAAAAACGAAATTAACTTATTTTTCATCTGTTGTTAATTACGTTCTTTCAGCTTATGTTATTTACCCTCGACAACTGCTACCCGGGTTGAAACCAGCACTTACGCCTCGTCTGGATTGAGAAAACTGCATAAATGTAGGAACCCAGAAAGTCAATGAACTCATGCTTCAAACAAGAAGGTAAGGTCAAGATGTTTCATTTAGAAGATGAGTAGCATTTAGCTCACACTGTTTTTAATAACCTTTATGGTGGATTTTTCCATAATATAATGGCTGGGTTCCAATATTTATATTCAAACAAAAGCACAGTGATATATTCTCTAGGTAACGAAATATTCGGACAACAATATACGGTATAATTTCCCTGGGGTCTAAATTTACGCATTCGCCATAGCGCGTAATACGCTAAACTGATACCCGCGCACAGAAGCCCTGGGTATGATGCCAATTTTATTTGTAAACATCAACGCTGTACGGTACGAACGGTACGGAACGAACACCCTATAAACCTGTATAAATTCATATGTCTACCTAACAAGCGACCTATCCTAATAAAATAAGAAGAAAAGGGCTGAGGACAACAAGAATATGTATTTAATAATTAACGCACTTTGTTCCGTATGGAAGCTTGACTTAATCAAGTTGTAGTCACCAAAATCTGTGGACAATTTATTAAGTAATATTCACAATTCTATAGGGTTTTTCTTTTTGGAATGGAAGTAGTTAATTTTCACAGTGTATTTTTTCACGGTTTCTCAAGGTATTTCATGTGACAATTAATGTTATATTAAAACAAGACAAAACATTTGGTAAGAGAAAACGAGTTTTTATTTATCGGATAGTGTCCCAATGTTCTGTCTCATGGTAACAAATCACTATTGTGAACTTGTATTAACAAATGACGTCTGCTCATATAGTAGCAGTAAGCAGCAGACACTTGTGATAAATAACTTGTCGGACTCGTCTCGACCTCTCATTCTCAATTCCGTAAAGGACAGATGCAAGGTCAAATGGAGACATTATGGTTATGGTCAAGACATAAACGCATGAAGAGGAATACTTCGACAAAAGAAAATCGTGAGCGTGAGCAAAGTTATCGATCTAAGTGAGCGGCATAAATTTTAAGGCAATGACGTCACTGAATGACGTCGCATTTCACAGCGCCATTCATTTTCTGTTTTGACGTGTAATGTGCGATTTCTTTTCGTGAAAAAAAAGTTTAAAAAGAGTCAAGAATATATAACCTTAATAGTATTCATTTGGACTCTTTCTTGTCTTGATTGTATGTTTTAAGGAATTTTACAAGAACTTTGATTCTAATGTATATTTGTCTAATTAAAAAAATAAACGCTTGAGTTTTTTTTTGTTTTTTTTTTAAAGTTGTTAAGGCAGTAGCGGATTTGGGGGTATAGCGGATAGCCCGTTTCTTTTCTTGGGCATTTTCTTTATTACACATTTAGAATAATTAACCTTTATACCAAGAGAAAGAGTGAATTCTCCCCTTCACTTTAATGTATTTTGTTTTGATTTCAAATTTTGCTATGAGAGTTTATCTTATTTATAAGTAGAACGAGGCAATCCGAAGTCGATACCTACACCGTGATTTTACTAATGAAAAGAACAATAAACATAAAGTTTTATATCAAAAGACTGTAAACTTTCAAAGAATGTGGTTTGGTTTGGTGTATAAATTAACCTTTTATCACTCATAAAAACATGTTCTAATAAACCTGCAAATTGTCACCAAACAGAGATATAAATAACTACCATGCACTTAGTCAGTAACGGATTGCATGTGTGCTACTCAAGGGGATCGTCTCCAAATCAACTTGATCTGTCAAATCGGTGTCAGAGGCTAGTTGAAAGTTAGGTATGATGTGTTGTGAAGATTAACAATTGAACTAATATAACGCAATGTAGTGAATATACTGTATTAACTGTAAATATTTATGTATCAATGAATTGGCGAGCCTGAGGAAATTCTGACAGTGCTTCAAGCGGAAATCTTATAAGAACACCTGAGTCAGGTGAGCTGATGGTTAGTCATTGACTTCTTCATTCCTTTTTTTCAATTTGGCCATTTTTCGAATAGAATACGTTTCCACAGCCTTCCATTTTGGAGAAGTCTTTCATTTCGTTGTGCTGTTTTTTGTATGAGAACTCGCATACATGTACGTAATGGATGAACTGTGTAAGAAAAAAATCATAGTTTTTTTCTGACCACCAAGTTTAGTTATCGCCAGTAAATAAAGATATATTTACTAAGCATTTATGCGTTTTTATATGATAATACTGTATACATGTATTCTATTTGATTTCTCTGTGACTGGGTTTTAGTATTACCAAAACCCAGTTTGTGATCAGTATTATTTTAAAATGCATTTCATTTATCTGTGTTACTTTCTTATGACCTATTGTATTATGATTTTCTTCCGTTATAGTTTGCAGCAATTTCCAGGTTTAATTCAGTTCAAATGGTATTGATTTTTATTTAATAAACCCCTGCACATGTTTAAGTACATGTCATAATAAAAATACAATTTTTGGATTGGTTTGAGAAGTCTGTCAGTGCCTTACGCTAACTATCCTATACTCCCCGAAGCTATCCGCTACTTCCTCAATCCATGTATATCATATACAAAACCTCGAGGAGGGAAGTTATCATAAAAGTTTGAAAAGAATGACGTTTTATTTAGCGAAAACACTTTTGTCTGTTGCATGATATTGATAAGTTTGTAGAATTTCTACTTTTAAAGAGCCGTAGAGCGGTAATATGCTTAGCTATACGCTACTACCTGAACAACTGATATTAATGTTGCTAAGAATGGTAAAACAAATTTAACGGTGTTTTAAGATTTCACTTTATAGATAAAAATGAGGTTTCAAATGGATTCGTCCAAATAATTGCGTTTTTACCCATTTTTAAATTTAAATGAAAAAATATACACATTAAATGAGTCAAAATGCGTATTTTGTCATTTGGCGTCAATAATTTAAACGACTTTATAAAGTTGAGCAGAGGACAATACGTATTATGCATTTGCGGTCAAAATAACATTTAATATTTTTTTTAAATATGTAACAAGCTCGCCTCTAGGTGATGTGAAAATAATAGGTTATTGTTAACTTAATTATTTCCAAATATAGACAACTAAAAAAATATCAGAAAAAAAACATCGAAAGCATCTTTTCCCTTTTTATAATTTTTTAGTAGCATCCTACACTCAAGCTTGCTTATCGCAGACGAATTACGATACATTTTATATGAGCAACAAATCATAGTAAATACATAACAGATCAACAGACCTCAGCATCTCAGTCATTTCATAGCAGGTGGACTTCCTAAATATTTCTATGAATATTTTATATGTCTCAAGAATTTCAATAAAGTACATAAAACTCCCCGGATTTCTGATGTTGATAGCCGTAAACACATCCAGATAATAAGACCCCATATGACTAGATTTTTGTCTGTTATTACATTAAAATTAATGACGGTGTGTGATAACCCTGGCCCTTGACTTCATAAATGCGAAGCAATATATAACTTCTGTTTATATTACATTGCCAAAACGTAAGGAATGGTGATTCTAGTCGATGAAATGAATTAAGAGCTTCATCAGGTCATTATTATTGTGTTACCAGATGGAATTCAAACTTGCGTTGCTTAAATGAAAAATACTTGTATGTTTCTAATGGAATATCATATATGCTACTAGTTGAAAATCTCAACTAAGACTGTCTATTCAAATCAGTTTAACCGTATTGTAATGATCACCTTTACTTTCAATTTAAGTGTAAAATCACATGTTTCAGGTAAATATATGCAGAATAATTTCATTATTCAAATCTTAACTTAAAGCAGGTTAACTTTGAATAATATTTGTTATTTTGTTGTTTTTTAATTTACGATTAGGTTTTCGAACAAGAAATAATATACGCAGAGTGAATTATCGTGTCTGTGATACTGGTTTGAGACTCCCAACAACACAGACATTATTTATGCCTGAGACAAAAAACATCTAATGACAGATTTGTGGATATCTAAGTCAAACAATATGACACAAAACATGGTGATTTGGGTTACTTGTCGCACTAATCTAAAACCACGCACATATCTTAAACCACGCGCATGTCTTAAATCAGGCACATGTAATTTGGTTTGTCGATGACACTGCCACACTCACTTGTTGAACTCCTACATGTATCATTATTCTTTCGCCGGTCTGAAAACATATTTGCCTGTATGTACTGGGCCCAAGATCAAAAACCAAGAAGACCAGTCTCATATCTCAAGCATCTGATTGGCTGATATAGCAACAAGTCGCCGGCATATACTTAATTCGTGCATGAGTTGTTTTAGTATAATATTATTGTCCATGATTTTCAGAGTTTTCATGCAAATGTTGTTTTTTCTTTTGTTTAAGTATGTGTTTAGTAATTAGAACAAGAATTAGACTTAATTGAGCTTGAAAACATTAGCACATCCTTAGATAAATATATTTCTTCACGAAAATCTCGGTGGCAATGAGTATTTTCCCAAAAAAGTCATTTTTGAAATTTTAGCCAGTTTTCGCCATTTGCAACGATAGTGATACACGTACCTTAATTTTGTTCCTTTCTGTTAGTTTACATTTTGGTTTCTGATTATACAATGTCTGGCTTTTTCAATAATTTAACAATAAAATTACCCTAACGTGCTTGCAAAATCAGTGAATGTGCCTGCATAACCCAGTTTAAACCAGCATTTATAATTAGGATTAGAATATAATCTTTTTTCATTGTCTATAGACGAACTTGCAGACAAAAACCGTGGAGATTATTTTAATCAAATATATACTATATATGCATTTGTTAATTTTTGGATGGTACAATCATCAGCTTACTGCCTCATGTTCAATTTAGATTGAAGATGTATTTGCGTTTTAAAAGTGAGTGTGGCCAGCTGCTCGCTTGCTCCCTCCCTCCTTCACTCCGTATAATGAAATTTTTAAATCAGTATGTTTTTGAGATCTTTATAGCACAGTTTTTTTTTCCTATACAGAAAGAAATATTTTATTGACAGAAAAATCCCATAGTAAAAGACTGTCTATTTAAAGCATAGTGTAGGGATTGAGGGGGTCTCTTGGCAACTCAATATCTATTATGGCGTCGTAAGTGAAAAGCAAAATAACTGCTTAACCGTAGTAATAAATGTCGATACATCGCGTTACATTCTTACATGTAGTGATTTTAATATTTATCACTTCTCTCAGATATCTGTTTGTCAATGTTAAGGATTTCTTGTCTTTAAACAATAGCATTTTTCTTCTCACGAGTTAACTTTCTACATGATGGTTAAACACTTCATCTCTTGATCGAATCAACAAAAAGTTGATTAATAGTTAATTGATCCGAAAACAAATATATTTCATAAGTGCTTAAAACACTTAATCTCTTGATCGAATCAAGAAAATAGTAGATTAATAGTTAAGTGATCCGAAAAAATATATTTCATAAGTTCTTAAAACATTTAATCTCTTGATCGAATCAAGAAAAAGGTTAATGAATAGTTAATTGATCCGAAAAAAATATATTTCATGAGTGTTAAACATGATCAAGCATGGCCAAAGACATAAGTTAATTATAAATTGTATAAGAAACGGGTTTAAAAAAAATATATATTATTTACTTGTGCTATGGCAGGTCAGTATTTATGCACTGCTTAGTTGCTCAGTATACGATGACAAAATATTGGTGGTTGTATTTTTATAGGCGAGTCGTCGCAATTTGTCATTTGAAACAACTGTTTCTAGCGGGTTAATTTAATTTTCTTTCAGATTGCAGAAACCTGTTTGTAATCAATGTGAAGTAATTGTCAAATCCTAACACTAGCAATCAATTTTTTTGTTCTAGTAATTGGTTTTGTCGTGACTTTATTAAGGTTAATTGGAACTATACATGTTTAATTGCGTGTTCAATCACAAATTTGATTGTTATAACAGAACAAAAATGTACCCATTTAGACAATGAACAGAAGACAGAAATCTTGATGATCTTGTGCCAGATGAGTACCAGGTAATCCTCTTTTATGGGGGGGGGGGGGGGAGGGCGGGGTGGGGGGGGCCTCCCAGTCAGCTCAGTCGTAACGTTGCCGTAATTGCAAGGCTAGGCGCTGTCGCCGTAATCGTGCGGGTTCGCTCCACATGCACCCTTTGTTACTGGTCAGTTTTTATGATGTTACGAAAGAGACTTTTTGTTATCTCTTTCTACCGAACATCAAGATGACATTATTACAGCCTTTAACAACACTCTAGGTACTCACCCGGGGGTTACGTGGCGTGGGCTGTACAATGCAATTTATTTACGGTACATGAACAGACTCCATCAAACAGAGTCTGCAATATTTTAATATTTGTCTCTTCATTTGATTTCAAAGTTGCTTTTTAGCATAACCATGGATATTTCAAATATACGTGTATGTTTATATTTGAAGTACATTATGAGCGACAACATCTGCTTGTATCCTGATAAAAAGCTTTACAGCAAGGAGAAAATAAAGCTTCGCAATAGGTTCTCACTAAACTACGTATTTCACAACTGTTTTTTTTTCATCTAAAAATCATATCACTAAATAAAAAGCAAGTGAAAAATCAGAAATTTCAAGAACCTCTTCCTGTCGATAGCTATCACCATTGTTGCCGCTTTGTCTGCATTCTTTAGCCTGGTTTATATGAAGACATTAAGCAGACAAGGTCGAACTTGGGTGGTGGAGGGTGAAGTCCATAATATATGGGGCACGCCACGGGAAAAGGTGTCTATGGTCAATTTTTTATATTTTTGGTTGTTACTATATATGGGAAGAAACTTAAAATTATATGTTATTTTTTCATAACGAAACAATGATTTTACTACACATTTTAACAATATAATGTTATTTTTACCCTGTATTGCATAATAATTAATACCGTCTCCTCACATTTATGACGTCATTTTAAGAATTAACGTCAACTGCCCGAAGGTGCTTTTTTCCCGTTGCGCGCCCCATTTTCGAGTTTGAAAGCGTTATTTTTATCGAGTCTCGTAAACTTAATACAGTATTAAAAAATGAGAAATAAGTAATATAGCAAACATCAAAGAACTGAGTGTACTTATATCCCGGATTGCATAGTTTTATATTGTTTGTGACTTTTTATGTGCGACTAAAAGAGGTTGCATAAATCAAATTTGCTTGTTTAACACTGGCCGCCAGTAGGGTTTCAGTAGGCATGTCTGGTTCCTTAAGCGCTGTAAAACAACGTTGGTCTGTGGATATGTAATATATAATTTATCTAATAAAATACTAGGTGGTTGCTTTTTAAATATTGTATTCATTCGCTAACACAAACATATGAAGAGCCGTATAAATATTTTTATGAGGTAGATAATAAACAAAAATCATACCGAAGAGAAACGGAAAGGATTTCGAAAGAGCGCTGGATCAACGCTGCCCCAATTAGCTTAAACGCATTTGGTCGACATTTGCAATCTTTGATGGGTCAAAGCAAACTTCACTGTTTGCTCAACGTTGCAATTCATATCAGCTAAATTTGGGTATTGGGTTATGCTATTTCGAATACAAATACATCTACATCGTTTCTAGCAGTTTGTTGTTTCGATTATGGTTAACAGGTGCCTATTTGTTGAAAATCTTCACATTTCGAAATAATTCATTTGACTTATTTTAAATATATCAAAAGAAGCATAAATGTTTGCTCTCTAACTGTGTTAAGTTTCAGCTGTATACGTTTTACTCAAATTAACATGTAAAGCCTTAAGTATGCAATGACAGCGCCTATCAAACCATGCAAGAGACAGACACAGTACATGCCATCCGTATCCACCCCCCCCCCCCCAAAAAAAAACAAAACAAAAAAACAACAAACAAAACAAAACAAACCCCAACAACAACAACAACAAAACAACAGTTCAAGTATACCTACATACATTCACGCGCAATGATTGACATTCTGAAACGTTTAAAGTTAATTAGCATATAACCATCAAAGGAGGAAATTGTAACTGATAACTACACTGAAGTGAAATACGGGGAGACTTTTTACAGCCACCACAAAACAGAACAGAATTTAAAGCAGTTGCTTCGTTTAAACATTACACTTTTGGAAGAAACAAACAACAACACAAAACTTACTGTGGTTTTCAATATGACTTCCCGGCATCAAATTATGTTCAAGGGTCGTGATCTATTCTGCTTCCATATGAGTTTAAGACATTTTCCTAAATTCCCACCAAGTAGCAGTCAGCTTCGAAGTCTTTGAAAACCACAGAATAATCATGGAAAAAAACTACATTTTTCCTTTAGATTGTACACAACCTGGACCTTGAAACAAAACTCGGTCGTGTCGCAGTCTTGTTAAGGCAGCAATTTAGTTTTTTTGAACTTACATTCTTTGTATGTTTTTTATCGAACGGAATCAGCGGGAGCGAGATAACCAAGTAGAAAAATAAGCCTGTTTCAAATACGAACATTCTATTCTTTTTTTTTAATACTTTCGAAGTTTGCAGAGGAGCAGAAACAAGTAGTTTGATACGGGAAAAACAAAACATCAACAAAATGTGTGGTCTAAAAATGACATTGACCTTGGATCTATGACTATTGTTCGTGAAAAGTCGTCTTTTAGCTGATGGGTAAAACCAACAGACCGATTGACCGACGAAACTACTCCTAAATACCCCCATAACTTTTATTTGTGGGGGTATACAATTCACTGTCCATACATGTATATAAAGTCATTATATTAATTTTCTTTCCTTCCGTTTTTGTTAAGATTTTTTATTTCTCTTGGGAAATTATCTTTCGAACACATTACTGACAAGAATCTCTGATGAAAAATCGCCAGACTGTTCAGAGGTTATAACTCTGTAGGAAAAGGTTGTGTAACAGTTTTCTCATTATTTTATGACGACGCTAAATAAACCGGCTAATCGGTACCTGTGGTTTCATAAGAAGCAAAATTTCAAGATAATGACTGGTGCCAACTTTGAGTTAATTTTTAGGCGTTTACGAAACAAGTTCGTTGCAGTTCATGTGTCATATAATTTTTGCAATGTACGCAAAGCTTTTACGAAGGTTTTATCGTCTCTTTAGAGATATTAATTTTAAATTAAATTGAAGTGATTTTCTAATGTTTATTTCATCTTGCCAATAATATGAAATTTATAAAAGTTTTTCGAAACCCAAATGGTTATTACATGTATGATGTTCACATCAATTAACTATTGCAATCTAATTCTTTCAATTAAACTTGATCCGATAGATAAATAGAAGAACAATTATTAAACTAACATCATCTGATTTAGTGCGTTGTGTAACAAACATTCTATTAGAGGTAAATGAGTTTTAAGCGTTCGATAAACTGCCAAATCTTTGTGACTATATGGCCAAAATTCAAAAACGTTTTACAATATCTTGGCTTACGTACAGCAGAGGCATGTTATGCTTTATTTTGTTACTGTTGATATGCGTAGAAGTAGGTAATAGTTGTCGAAAGCACAATTCAAACTTTCATTCTCAGATCCCCTGTCAAAATGCTATTCTATTCAGTTCCGCCAATTGTTTCTTTTTTAGGACAATCCTATTCTTTTATCTGGGGGCCATACGCCGCTGATCATGGAATTGTGTTAATTTGAATTAGCGCATTGAAGGTTCCGTGTTCACCGCCATATGCAAACCATCGTTCGAAATGAATCACAATTATACTGCTTAGTGGTGTTAATATTGAATTGGGCTCAACTCCTCAACTCGGGACTAGGCGGGGTGGTCATTAATATGCATTTTCATTTCTGCCCATGAACAGGCTCAATCAACCCGAGCTTACCATATTTTCCTATTTGTCGTGTTCGGTGATTTCAAAGTTCAATTTTTATCATTTCAATCATGTATCCACCAACTTTAAATAAGAACACCGCTTTACTAAGTTATCTGGAAAAACAGTTTACTTTACAATAAAGATCTAAACTGCTTTGTTAACAAAGTATCACAGGACTTTTCTCTTATCAATAATACAACATAAAAATTGTACAGAAACGACTTGACCTTTAGATTAAGAATTGCGATTGTGATAAGGGTACTTTTGCAGCGAAAACAATTTTCCAATATTAAGGCTCAGACTTTTATTAAGATCATATTAGAAACCGATCTGGGATAGAAACCAGTTTGGAACACTTAAAACTGTCGATTCAATCAAAACTTATCTCATTTCAATTTTCGATTCCAGGGAAATCACGGAGAAGTGTGTGCGTCACTCATAACAAGAGCACGTACACCAATGACGACGTGATTTGTGTTCTCGTGTATAAAATACAGTTTAGTATTTTGTTCTTGTTTAACTTGAACGTTTCTTAACAAGTGAACAATACAACAGTATAATTTTCTAGAAATATGATAAAACCAGTTATATCATTTCAATAAAAGTAATGGCATAATGAGGCATAATGCCTTGATAAATACTCAAAAGCTTTTAAACTTTTAAACATTTTAGCCTTACGTCCTGCAGACCAAGAAGATAAAACTGAGAATGGAATCCAGGGCTGAAGGTTATAAAGCTGAGATTGGAAACCAGTCTCAAATCTCAAGCGCCATTTTAGCCAATCAGATGCTTGAGATTTGAGACTGGTTTTCATGCTCAGTTTTATAACCTTGGGCACAGACTTATCGCAATTTCAGCCAATCAGATGCTTGAGATTTGAGTCTGGTCTCCGATCTCAGTTTTATGATCTTGGGTCCAGAAGACCAATGTCTAAGATTACAAAACTGAGCATGAAAACCAGTATCAAATCTCTAACTTTGACAAATTGTTATTCGCGCGCCATAGGCATGTAAAACATGCTAATGGTTTTAGGGTTTTCTTACTTGGTCACTTTTACATGCTTCTAGTGCGTTACACACACTATAGTGGTGGGTTACATAAACGTTAATAACGCGCCAGATGTTCCATTCTCATTCTTGAACGCTAAAAATGAACGATTGAAACGTTCAGAGAACAAGACCAGAACGTCATAGTGCGACGGCCCCTTAACATTCTAATGACAATTCAAGTTTTAGGCTATATGTGTTTAGAAACTTTACAAACGATCACGAGTTTATTGCAACATATTATATATGTATATAACAAGAAGTGAGTTCAATATATATTCTAAACTATGTACCTTGAACTTTCTGCACTATAAAGCTAGATGTAGATCAAGCATGATATTGGTCAAAACCAATGACACGTTATGAATTTGTTACAAAGATATCATTATGTAACAGACGTAACATGTAACCCTTTGATTTAACACAAGGTTCATTTCTGCAGGAGATAATAAAACTGGCGGTCGAAGTAAACTAATTTGTGTACAAATGAAAAAACGATCTGATAATAATGTATAATTTCGCCCAGTTTTTGGAGAAAGGTACCCTGTGCTATCGAATAAACGTGAATAATTCTTTCTGCACGAATAGCGAGATTTGTGATTTTAGATTAATTCGTGTGTCCTTTGACCTAAACTTGACACAGATGCCAAAACAAACTTTTCAGAGAAAGTTGATTTTCATGAATTCCACTTATACTTCATGGAGTTTCTTGAATATATCTGATATAAATAGATTAATGACTTACATCTTAGATATGATCTCAAAAAAATACATGTTCGCAATACAAAAAACTTCATTCTGCTCTGAATTCATAAGCGTGCACGCGTGATTGCATGTCAAGTTAAGAATCTATTAACACTAGAGGCTGTACAGGTGCTACATGGAGATGACGTAAGCATGTGAATATTAATACGGACATTTCAGAAATTATCAACACAGACTTTCTATGTTTGCATTTGAGATATTAAACTGTTGATAAATTTTAAAAAGTTTCTATTTAGAAAAGTTTAATACACTTTATTTAAACAATCCAGCCTGGCAGTTTAGTAGGGTTAGATTCTCAGCCTATCAGCCTGGCAGCATGAAGTAGGCAGTCAGGTAGCCTGATAGCGTGAAAGTCAAAGATCGAGTTTTCATATGTTTTAGAAAATACTAGAATTAAAATTTGGAAAATCTGACAAAATATAATCTCAATAAAATAGATAAAAATCGTTATTTCCTGACTTTATTGTCATTTTACATTTTAAATAATCCAAATATATATCGTTTCACTTCTAAATTTCATATCTTTTAATTAAACAAACAACATGCTAAATTGAGTCGAAATATATTATTTGTCACAAACTACTAAAAATCGAAAATGTATATCAGGAATCGCCACAATCACAAAACAGAGCCTCCCCACGCAGCGAAAAAGAAGAAAGTAAAATAGAGCATGTGTTTATAAGTATGTCGAATTCAAATAAGACACAACAAAACAATTAACGAAAATGATAACCCTTGGCGTTAACGCCTTGGAACGGTCAGTAGCAAAATAATTTGCCACTGGGGGATTTTAACCAGGTTCTATGGTGCACCAACCTCACACTTGCCCCAACAGGTTCTCATATCAACACACACGTACAAGTTGTCTTGGTGAAATCACTCCAACCCACACATCAGCTTAACAATTTTGCATGCAAAAGCACACAAACATATAAAACATAAGAAACTAATAGCATTGAAAAGCCAAAAGGACGAGTACTCGATGATCTTACCGATACCTGAGCCCCTGGAGTCAAATTAGCAAGAACACGATGACAGGGATAAAAGAAACAAATCGAGCTTCTAGTTCTTTAAAGAAAAGATTTCCAAATAAACCTTCATTAACTCTCAAACCCCTGCCATCGTTATGCAACCAAAGAAGTCAGCATAATCAGCAACTCTAGATAGGTTAATCACCAGGCCTGAAGGTAGACTGGTACCTCGGTCTCTATCTACTTCGTGATAAGAGACCGGTATGAGCTAATCGACTGGAACCCTGTATAGCTTCGCGCACCTTGTTTGCTAAGGAACCAGTGAAGTAAACAAACATGGCGTCGACTGCTGTCGATGTCGGACTATGGTGCCGGTGATTTTTAGTTGAATTTAATTTCTGCAGACTCCAACGATTACATGTTGTAGAGAAATTGACAAGATTAATGTTTGATAGTTGTTGATGTGCACTTATTATAGTGGTGGCTGATGAATTTTAGAAGATTCCATGGTTTTTACCGCGGACGCCGAATGAGAAAAGTTGAGTTTTTCCACCTACCTGGTGTTGTTTCCCGGTCAGTTTGAATGTGTTCTCCTCTGTATCAAGTTGCTCGTTTTTGAAGTTAAGATAAGGGCACCTTAGCGGTTATTTTCATGTATTTTTTAAGACAATCGCACAATAAATGTTGAGTGAGCACCACTTTAAAGATTTTTAAATGGTAAATGCACAACCAAATCATTGCTTTGATTTATTCAATTTTATATTTTTTTTCGATAAAAAGTTGAAAGTTTTATAAAGAAAAGATACGGAGATCAAATCAGGAATTTAATTTAACCTGAGGGATGACCATTTGACTGGTGAAATCTTCAAAAAGCCTCAATTTAACCCTTACAATTATAGATGAATTGTCTTTTTTTCTAGAATTTAGGGCATATTTTGGCTATAAATTGGCTGAATCCCCTACAAAATTATGAAAATGACCCTTCAGATACAGCAGCTAGATGAACCCCTGATTATATTGATTAAGTTCATGTAGTTTTCCTAATTAATGTGGAATGAGCACCACATTAAACAAGGGTTCCTTTAGGTGCTGACTATCAGGGGTCATTTTTGATAATGATTGGATGGATAATAACAAAACTAAGCCTTATTTAAGGAAAAACGACCCTTCAACTAACTATATGGGTCAAAATAAAGTTTTGCTAATTTTCATGACTCAAAGGGTCATCTCAGGGGTCATTGTAAAATTATTAAAGTTTCTCATGGTAAATACACAGTAATTGTCCATTGTATAATTTTCTCTATTTTAAAGAGCTTAGCAATGACAGCCTAAAACCTATAAACTGGATTTAGATCATTATCTTGTGTTATCCTGATAATTCTGCAGGGTCATAATCAAGATTTCTAGTTGAATATATGCTTAGGCTGTGTGAGCAGGGAGAAGTTTTTGCAACCCTTGCTTGTAAACTTGACATTATTTAGGACCTCTGAAACATATGCGGGATTGATGATGGCCGCATCCCAAAGGATATCCGATAGGGCAAGCTTGTCACCGGAACATGGCCAACCGATGGACCCGCCCTGCGTCACAAGGATGTCTGTAAGAGGGATCTGAAAATGGTTGGCAAAATGCCTGCAAATATGAGTATTTTCCATGCCAGCAGTATTACATTTAAACACCAGGTCATGATTTACTGTCAAATAATGGTCGAATAAATTGGCCACTCTGGAATTTATACATTATGCCTACAGTTAAATTCATATGGATCATTTCAGGTTTACTCATCAATTGACATTATATTTATACCAGAATCATCTTATTTATTAAATAATTTATTGAAAAATATAAAATAATTTATCAAATAATATCAAATTTAGTTACTGGAAAATACTGATGGATTGAACTAACCACCCAGGAATTTAAACAAATACCAGTAGTCAGCATCTGAGGGTGCCAACTGGTCAATTGACATATTTTTACTGATGTTTTACCATTTAATTGCACCTAGACAAACTGTATATCTTACAGTTATGACAATTTACTATCACCATTGTTGCCCCTACGTGTTACAGCACCCTTGTGTAAACATCTTCTGGAAACTTGTTTCAGATACCTAGACTGTATGTCCTGCCTTGTTAAGTGTCAATGACCGGTTGCATAGGTGGATTAAACACTCTTAAATTCTTAAATGTGAATTATTTCCTTATGATACATGTAATAACCGTATCAGAGTAATTTAGTAATTGTAAGAATTAAATATTATTTAATATTATTGAAGTCAAGATTTCTTCAGTATTTAAGAGGTCGCAAACATTGCAAATGGCGAAAAGTAGCTAAAATTTCAAAAATGAAAATGAATTTCTTGAAAATCATAACATTATTTTGACGAATTGGCACTAAACATTGTAGACCAGCATTTACTTATTTCAGGTATGGGTTGCTTTGGTATATTGTCCATGAATTTCAGAGTTCTCATGCAATCGGTTTTTCTTTTGTTTTAGCATGTGCTTTGTAATTAGAACATGAATTAGACTAAATTGAGCTTGCAAACATTAACTACATCCTTAGCTAAATACGTTTCTTTACTAAAATCTAGGTGGCAATAGGTATTTCCCCCAAAATTCATTTTTGAAATTTTAGCCACTTTTCGCCATTTGCAATGTTTGCGACGCCTTACGGCAAAATATTTTGTTGGCAAGTATTTACCGGTATTTAGTTTTTTTTGTTCTATATATGCACCCTTTGGTTATTAATCACCCTCTGCTTAGTGCTAGTTGGCTTAGTAACACATAAGCAAGGTGAATGGTGTGATGCAGGACCACATTAACCATTAACCAGGCTATGCAAGCATCATGCACCCTGGGGGTTCCAGCTAGTATAGAAACCATACATTATTGGCTAGAGGTAGCATAGTAGGGAAATTTATATCAAATATTGTATGAAATGTAAAAATTAAACTGTTCCATGTCTGTCCTCTTTTGTTTCTTGTAATTTCAATAAGATTGTATGGATGTTTCAGTGTTGCCCCTAATAATAGTGTATGGATAGTGTGGTGTAGACCCTCATAAGACTGTATGTATTGTGCTGTGTAGATATTGAGTCATGATGATATTGTTTGTAAAATTTTTCATAAATGTATAACATTACAGTGGTATTATTTGGTACATGTTATACGATGTTTAATCTAACTGGAATGATAGTTTGTACTCTCTGGAAATGAGTTGGGCCCTATATTTTCCTACCTGTTTACTTGCTTCCTACTTGTTCTTGATGGTGCACACATGCACATTTTTCTCTTCAGTAGAACTTTTCTTATAGTACATTCCAATTTTATACAAGATAAACATTAAATATTTTTGTCACTATATGTCAAAAGCTCATGGATTTCAATAGATCTGATGCTGATTCTTGGAATCTGATGCAAGAACATTTGATTTTTCCACTTTTAAAACAACTTATTCTGAGCTTGGGGTAATTTTGATGCAGGGGAATTTGGAAAAGTGGTCAAATTTTGCAAGAAAATAGATAAGTGTGTCTATTGCATTTTAAAATAGTATGTAGTAAAAAAAAATCTAAAAAAATAAATAAATAAAAGCAGTTTAATAAGTATTAAGTTTCACTGAATATTGTATATGACTTGTGACTATCAGGTTTCAAAAGCTATTAATATCCCTGAAGGTTTTTCCATGGAATATGTGTCTATCTGTCATAACACAATAGATGCTTACAGTAATCTTCTAGGACAACTCCATAGGCATAAAACAAATAGGTCTAATCATTAAGACAGACTTCCTGAAAGTTGAAAATATGTGTCAGACATTTTGTCAAACGAGATGTGAAAATCTGTCTGACCGTAACAAATTCTGTCATACCGAAACATGTTATAAGGCTATTTGCAAGTATAAGGAGTTCAAATTTTTGTCTGACATTCGGTCTGATAACATAAGAAATCTAGTCTGACCGGCTCAAATTTTACCAGACAGGTCCTTCGGTCTGGAAACTTTCGGGATGTCTGTTAAAACTGTAGACATTCATAATATCCCTAAATTTTGGCAATGAAATCCCTACTTTTGTCTTACTTTTTGGTAGTGACTTAATAGCCTTAATGTGCTTACTTGTTTTAATTAAGGGTCTTATTCTTTATAAATTTGATTACAATGATGATCAAAAAAGGGTGATCTTTTAAAATTTGTATGCTAAGAACATGTAACAGTTTTCTGTATGTTACAGTGACATATTCAAACATAAACAATAAAAGAAATATTTACATCGCCTGACATTGCTTAGGAGTAAATTCAGTAAATTTTGTCAAATCTGTAGTTTTGTAATGTTTACAAAATTGGAGACTTACAAACTGTCCCCACAAATTTTGACAATAGCCATCATGGAATCAAATGGTGAGCATATTTCTGCATTGTCTAACCTGAACCCCTAGGTCCTCTTGCACTGAGGGAGCCTAGCTAATGGCTAATGTGCTGTAGTGCAGGAACACTCACCATGCAAGCTATGTTACAAAGCAGATTAGCATGCTGCAGAGGGTGACTGATAGCCAAAGGGTACATAACAAGCATTTTTTTGGAAATATATCTTGGTATGCTAATGCACATACCTTTTTATTTTGTTAATTTAATACAGTTCATTACCCAAACTCTAATGCTTCAAAATTGGACATTTTTAAAAGTCAGTTTAAAAAGAACATAACAAATTGCTATTTTAACAAACATATCATTTATCTTATCAAATATTGTGACAAGTCTGTTTATTAATGAATCATAATGCAAGTAAATACCCTTGTACACATTCATATGAACTGTTTGAATCAGTACATTGTATTAAATTGGACTGAAGGAAACAATTGATGGTTAAGAAGAAAGCTATAGTATTAGCATTGCCATGAAAGTTACACACTTACTTATCAATGCACAGGTCATACCCTGACAAGTGCCATAACTGTGGCTATCTTATTTATTGTATTGGGTAACCTCCCCATTTTGTACATGATTAAACAGTTTTGTACTTGAATGTGATAAAATATTCATTCAATCCTTATATTAATGCTCCTAAATATTCTCTTTTTTTACCAAAATAATGAGA
Source organism: Corbicula japonica (assembly GCA_038501625.1). NCBI lineage: Eukaryota > Metazoa > Mollusca > Bivalvia > Venerida > Cyrenidae > Corbicula > Corbicula japonica. The sequence goes on from JAZAYU010000085.1 coordinate 1,237,819, forward strand.
AATTGTAATACCACAGCCTTTTGATTGGTTGTTTGAACAGCCAAATTAATGACAGGGTAATCGATTGCACTCTTTTTAACAGTAAATCATGATATAACTCCAATAGCTTTTCTGTGGCCTATGTTGCAGCCATGCCCAAGACCAACCATTTTCAAGTGCTAAATGGAAACAGTCTGAAAAAAAGACTGATCACAGTCACTTTGAACTGCAAGATGAGTGTAAATCAAAAAGTCAAAACTATGCTATAGTTAAGTGGCTCTTCACAAATAGAGAAAAATATTTTAAACAAGAACAATCCAATGTCATTAATCAAGTGAATTTCTATTTTCCTTGTTATTGAGCCAAGGATTGTCCCCAAAATAAGTTATAAAGAGTCAAGCCAGCAACTGGGAATGAACAACACAACATATACTTTGTTCCCTCAGTGAAATAATACGGGAATTTAACTTAATACTGCATAAAATAGAAAAAACTTGTCACTTATAGTCGAATTTCACTCAATTCGTAGTTGGAAATGTATGTCATAACTCAACAATGTTTTGATATATCGATACCATATTATATCTGCGTGCACATAAAATCAATTTATCAAATACAAAACAACATGCATCAAATCATGTTTTCCGAAAAAGAAGTGCATGAAATTTTAATAAAGATGATTAAAACAGCTAAACATTAATGAATTAAACTGAGTTGAATGAAAAAAATACTTGCATCAAGAGATGCTGTGTCAACTCTGTTTTGACTTTCTGGCAATCTTGTATAAAGATAATTGAGTCAGTCTATTGACCAGGCAGGCTGGTATTACCTACCAAATCAATTCAGATATACAAGTTGATTTGATATGCAAACAAACGGTAATATAACGATTCGCCCCACTCTCGAATCGCCCCATCACGATTCGCCCCATTGTAATAACGATTCGCCCCACATTTAATAACGACTCGCCCCACTCAATAACTATTCGCCCAAAATAAATTATTATCATTATTATAAGTGTGGAGAAACATTAAGTCGAGTGAAAAACATAGAAACCGTAGTTTTTGAGTTAGAAGTGAGGGCAAAACCAAGTTTTAAAGCGTTTTAATAAAACTTTTATCTTTTTTTTCTATCTATTTTTTAGCCGATATTCGGACCGATTTTCCGACCAAAAATTGAACGTTTAAATACAGCGATCTAGAGCTCTTGGATGCGGCGCAACGACCTTAATTATTTTTTTATTTATTTTACTTTCACTTAATCGTATTTTTGTTTCATAAAAAATTAATAATATTACACATTAAGGTACAAAATTGTGTTACTGTGTATTGTCACTAATTGACACGTTATTCTCACTAGCAAGTTTGCCCGGATTAAGGTGTGGTGACAGGTTTATAAAGGTGCGAAAAACATAATTGATAATTGGCATAGTCAATGTGGAGCAGATGGGACCATATTAAATGAAATGATAAGAAATTATTTCAAAACATTATTTTATTATTGTAATATAAACAAACAAGGTTATACAATGTTTCAATCCATTCATTACCGATAGTTAATATGATAATTGTGATACTTATGATGATGATGATGATGATGATGGAAAATGTACTTTTCGTGAATATCATCATACACTTGCACACACATGATTTAGGCTTTATAAATGTTAAATATTCAATGACTTGCAATCATATCGGCCATTTAGGTATGACTTTATTTTATATGGCAGTAGGAGCAATATCATATTGGCCCAGTTTAGGCTTTTATGTAGTTCATATGAGACAGGCAGTTTTTTCCATATTAAGGCCATAAAGATTACAGGATCTAAGTATGGTTAATTTATGAATTTAGTGTCTGCAACCAGGAAATTCAAAATATGGAATGACACAAAACACTAAAACATGTTATTTCAGCCTCCTGCTGGTCTATTATGCACATACCATTACGTTAGTAATACGGACAGCAAATCCACATTTTAGACTGCAATTTGTGTTTCCATTCGAAGTGGTTTTAAGGACACCGCCATCTTTGTTGACATTGACAACGAGTACCTGCGAGTAGAATGTCAAGGTTAAATTTAGCTCATACCGGTCGTCTATTTTTAAATAGTCGAACGCGGTACCAGTCTAGCCTGAAGGTTATAAAACTGAGATTGGAAACCAGTCTCAAATCTCAAGCATCTGATTGGCTGAAATGGCGACCAGTCGCCATTTCAGCCAATCAGATGCTTGAAATTTGAGATTGGTTTCCTTGCTCAGTTTTATAACCTTTGGCACTGGCCTGCAAAGCGCTGTAGAATATCATGTTGGTAACCTTTCTTTTTGAATTGACGGATGATCTTTACGAACAACCAGGAGAAATTCACATTGCCTTTTATTTTCTTAAGTTAGTAAATTAAATCTCCATAAAAAAACTGGCTTTGAAATACCTTGTTGCAATAGCGATTTTAAACTGCACCTGTTTTTTATTTGATCTGGGTATCGGCGATAAAACTTGCAAAAGGTTTGACTAAATTTATGTTACCGATAACATTGTTTTTAAAGTTTAACTTCATAACGGTTAGTGGTGTCTCTTTTGAAACTGTTCATTTTATTTACCATGCTCTCTCCCTCTCTTCTTCTTGACTGTGTGGGGAGGCTGTTTTTTTCTGAATGTGGCGATTCCTGATATGCATATTTCACCTTTTTTCAATGCAAAGTTTACGTTTATTGAAATCAATAACATCGTTACAATCTCTATAAAAGCGAACAAGCTGTGAGAATTAAACCCCGTAAGATGTTCCACGAGGAACATCGCTGTCTAAAAATGGAAAATTTACTATATTAAAATTAAGATAGTCTCTTTTATCATATATTTTAGTAGTGACGTATCCATTTTCAATAGAAAGATTAAGATCAAGAAAGTTTGCTTGCTTATCTGAAGTGTATTTTTTAAAGTTGTAGTTCATGAGTGTAAATTTTTTTATTAACCAGAGATGGAAAATTATTATTATTTATATTTAACAAATCATCAAGGTACTTCGAAGTGTTGTTAAAGGCTGTAATAATGGCATCTTGATGTTCGGTAGAAAGAGATACATAAAATCTCTAACTTAACAGCATAAAAACAGAAGCACAATTAGTACAATTACAAACTATTAATAGAACGGTCAGTGGTAAAACAATTTGCCACTGGGGGTTTATGCCAGCTTCTAGGGTGCCAGAACATTACACATGCCACAACAGGCTCCCTTTTAAAAACGTAAAATCGGTTATAAAAATTGTTGTTGACTTCATCATGAAATCAACCAAAAAATTGGGCCTCACATTGGTTTAGCATGACCTGTAAGGTAAACGGGTTTTACATCTACTGGCGGGAACCAATTTGATGTTCCAGACCTTTTGTGTTATTGATATATTCGATCGCATAATTATGTATAAACAAATGAAAAGCTGCCAGAGCAGAAGACATCAGACACCTTCTGATATATGTCTCGTTTTATTCGTCTGGAATATTCAATTGAAAAACAAAATCTTGTATGTATTAGACAAATGTACTCTAAATTTTGAGACAAATTGAAAATGGCCAAAGTGTAAACCTCCGCATAAGTTTGCGGCGTCTATTTTTAATTACTGGACTGGAGATGGAGCATAAGTTTAGCTTATTTAGCACGAACTCGACTTCCGTCGGTTATTCTCATTCAAAACCGCTGCTTTCATTTTTAAATGATTAACAAGAATGGTCCTTAGACTTAGGTGGTCCCAAGAAATGCTGAAATAAAGTTGATCACTGCAAATTTATGGTTGTACAGCTTATTAACCGGAGAAAGAAAGCAATTTTATAAATAACCTTAAGAAATGAAATATAAGTATCAGGAATGACCGCAACAAGCCTCCGCCTTAATCCAAAATGTAGAAAGGAGAACAGAGCATGGTTATACAATTATCAATTTCAATAAAGACACTACAAACAATTAACGAAAAGTAAAACTCAAGGGGTTACCGCCTTGAAACGGGCAGTGGAAAAACAATTTGTCACCGGTGGTTTATGCCAGGTTTTAGGTGGCAACAACGTTAAACTTGCCACAACAATATGGGGCAACAACATTACACTTGCCCCAACAGTAGGGACAACAACATTACACTTGCCCCAACAGTAGGGGTCAACAACATTACACTTGCCCAAACAGTTTACATTATGGAATCGCTGTCGGTTTCACATGATGTGTGTTAGGAAAACGAAGGTTTACTTCTGATGGTGGCGGACCAGTGAGACGTAACTAAACTTTTTTGTTTTTGATATCTTTGATCGCCTACGTATAAACGAATGAAATCTGTCAGAGCAAGAGACATCAGACCACTTTTGATATATGTCTCGTTTTATTTGTCTGGTAGAATAAATTGAAAAACAAGATCTGGTCCGTATTAGACAAATACTGTAAATTTTGAGACAAATTGAAAACGTAAAAATGTGCAAACGTTCGCCGTGTCTACTGAACTGGAGATAATGCATAGGTTTAGCTTATTTAGCATGAACTCGTCGTCTGTCGACTATTCTCATCCAAACCGCTGCTTCCATTTTTAGATAATAGACAAGAATGGGTCTTAGACTTAGGAGGTCCCCAAAAAATGCTGAAATGGAGTTGATCCTTGTAAAATTATTGTAGTACAGCTAATTGACCGTTAAAATAGAAAACAATTTAAAAGAAAACCAGTATAATAGATTAAATTAGATATTTGAGTCACCGACAACAACAAATATAAAACATTTCAGGCTCGTTTTAATGGGCAGTAATGGAAATGCATATTACTGCCCACGCCAACAAGCCCTGGGTTGAGCGCAAGCCAATATTTACACCAATAAACATACCAATACAATTTCGATCTATCCCAAACGATGGTGTGCGTATGGCGGTGAACATGGAATTTTCAATGCGGTATTTACATATAAAAACTATTCCATGTTTAGCGGCGTATGGTCCCCAGTGGCAGAACTAAACAGAACAGAATTTTGATATGGGATCTATAAGCCTTTTTCTGAAATAAACATGGTTGTTAGATGGTCTGTGGGTTGTATACATCTGGCGCTATAAAAAGAAGCTGGGTATGAAAATCTTTATCCTCAACAATCCTCAAAAACCATAAACTCACTAACGCTGTTATAATTTCACAATAATTTAAAAGTGATTATTTCTCAGTGGTTTCAATCAGAGTAGCTAAAATAATGTTAACTCGTAATTAAACAGGGACCTTTCCATTTTTGTTCGAAAACCGAAATTGTTGATACAGTTTGAAAAAAAAAGGATTATTTTTTATTGGCCTCCAACAAAATAAAAGCTTAACGAAAGTTAAATGTTGCAGAATTGCAGTTGCGAAAGCAATAACAATGAAATGGTTAAATCGTGATATCGAAAACGAATAAGCCAGTTTCAAAATAAATTTCACAAAAACGTTGTCTCTGTGGCTTTTTACTTCTATAGCTAAAAAAACTTTTTTCTGTTCAAACAATTGCGGAGCTTATTTTCTTAAAATTATATTGATCATCGCTTTAGCATAGTCAGGGTTCAAAATATCCCGAAAGGATAATTGGGCGACTTTTTATTAAAATTACAAAAACACGGATACATGTAAAGCTTGTTTTCCCTAAAAATGCATATTTAAATAAAGAGATTTTTTTTCATTACAAGACTTGCCTGAAATTTAAAAAAGAACACTAAATCATATCTACGTGGCTCTCTAAATATGAATTATGCATATCAGGAATTGCCACAACAGAAAAAATAGCCTCCCACGCAGCCATAAGAGTAGATAGAAAGGAAAAGAGATCATGAGTTTATAGGAAAAATTAAAAATAAGACACCGCAAGCAGTTAACAATAAAGCGAAATATTGGGGTTACTGTAGCGCCTTGAAACGGTCAGTTGCAAAACTATTGGCCTCTGGGGTTTAAACCAAGTTTTAGAGTGCATCAACCTCACAGTTGCTTGTTTGTGATATTTTACATATTTTCTATGTGCACAAAAATGCGTTGATAAGCGATTTGCATCTTAAACTGACTTTTAAAACTTCATGAGCGATAGATACTATATCGATCAAATCAGCCATGAATCAGTAACTATTCAATCTAACTATCTTACCGTTACGAAGAAAAATTAGTATGGATTTTGAAAGGTCAATATTTCCTGAGATTCCAAAATTTCTCTTGGCACGTAAAGGTACTCATAGTTGATATAAATAATATATTTTATCTACAGAAATTTTATTATTGCACATATGAAGCTTTCCAGATGTATATGACGGAAAGCATATGATAAAATATGTCCAATTTGATGCAACACATGACTGGCGTGCTATCTATACCCTGTGCCGTCATAATTTGCAACATCCAGAACTTGAACTTTCCCTTAATATCTCGTTTAAAATAAACAGAGGCGTACGCAAGGCCGTCCGATCAGAAAGCAATTCTTACATATGACTTATTCTCAAGTATTTCTAAAAGGGCATTAATTCTCGTGTTTTCGTATTACAATCTAAAGAAATTAAGCGATCATAGCTATAATATTAATACATTCTTCCAAAACTCACATAGAATTATTGATAAAAACGTATATATAGTCATTGTGATGTATTTCATTTAACATGCTAAGGTTATTTCACTACATGTACTAGTATAAACTGTAATCACCATCGTTTAAAAAACAGAAATAATTAATTGCCAGAAATTGAAAAAAATAGTTAACGTTATACAAAAAAGTGTATTTTCTTCTGAAGAATTTGATTTATCGCAAAAAAACCTCCTGAAAGTCTTTTCCCGAGATAAAAATTTAATCAACTCAAAACCGACGGATCCCCTGCTGTTTCCATACATTAAAATATGATTACGTTGTTTTATAGTTTTCAGACTGAAAACTCCTGCCAAAATTACTCTCACGTCGAGAGTTAATGCGTACATTTCATTAACAGAACAGTTACCCAAGATGGTCAGTATCATTCTAAATGATTTATAAACTGAAAAGCATTTAAAGTTTTGAAAAGGAAAAACAAGAAACGTCTTTTATAAAGAGAAACGTCATTAATGGAAAAGATTTTCAATTATTTGAAATAATTATACGGAAGCAGTTTAGCTACTCTTAATTCATTTATCTTGATTAACGTGTACTTTAAATAATATAATTAAGAATCCTACTTAATTATTTACGCAAGGATTTATAGACCATAGGATCAATCGGTTCAAACCATTAACATTCCAACTGGATAGCTCATCACCCTAGTAGATGTCTCTCAGGTAAAATAACCACGAATCCAAATAGCCTATTTCATTCTCCCGCTGCATGTTAATTGTATTCGGGTACATGTATACTTCATTGATAAAAAAAACTATGTCAAAAGCCAGCAAAGAATCCGAAAAAACAAAATTGCCAAATACTGATGTAAAGTAGTATTGCAAGCGAATGCTGGTAAAGCAGTTTCATGGCACATCAATCTTCCATTGCTTATCGTTGTTGTTTTCTTTAAATTAAATATTACATAGAAATTATTAACAATTGCAACTAAATTCATGCATGTACAGTGTTGCTGGATTGAAGTAGATGTTTGTGTAAAAGCGGCTTATCTAGCACAGACAAACAAAAAAGGAATTTCCCTAAGGTGGTCTTCTCTTCAGGTCAGACAATACAATGAAATGATATATCCTGATATAGTTAGACTATATTCTCATGTATCCTGTAGTAATATCAAGAACATATGAATTGATGTGCTGATGTGTTATGATAAATAACCTTTCTGAAAATAAAAATAATTACAAAAAACATATTTATGGAATGCTGATAGTTTTAGGTGAAGTGTTGCATATAGCCGAGGCCAATTATGTTTAAATTAAGGTCATGTTGTCGCGTTGAATTAGTTTTTACTTGTCTCGCTTGAGCCTACAATAATATTAAATATACCTATTTGGTCCTATTAGGTAAGAAGCTTTATTGCGACGCAAGAACAAAATGTTCTAAAAATATTCCGTAGCATTTTGTAAAAGTAAAATATGAGGCAAAAGGTATATCAAAATTCATAAATACCAAGAAATACTAGATGTAAAAAACAGGAAACAAACATATCTTTATTATCGGTTAACGCCGTTGATCAAAATTTTCAGCTATATCTAATTGCAATATTTTAATTATTATTATTTCAAAAGGGGGCCTTGGCATGCGAAGAGAGCGTCATATCAACTACAACAAGTTGCATATAAAACAAAATCCGTAATTAAAAGTGGAAAATACCACCGTGAGAGTTTTCGAAAATGTTTAAAACAGTTCAATCGAATATGCCTTTTGAGTACCGCATTGTCGGTGTTTAGAGTCATCAAAACATCTTGGAATTACCTCTTTTTCACACTGTGTTCGAAACATTATTTTGCTAATTATAAATAACAGCTGCTAGATGCTCTCTCGTAAAAAGCCATACGATAACAATGATCTTCCCTCTCCATTAGAATTACAAACGAGTCTTGTTTGGGCACAAAAAAACTAGGGTTAATGCTAGCTTAGAAAGCTAACGCTGAATATGAATGCAAAAAAAAACTTGTCAAACTGCAGTGCCCATGGTTATACAACTGAGCATGGAAACCATTCTCAAATCCTAAGCATCTGATTGGCTGAAAAGGCGACCAGTCGCCATTTCAGCCAATCTGATGCTTGATATTTGAGACTGGTTTCCTTGCTCAGCTTTATAACCTTCAAACCAGTTTCTTGAAACAGATTTAATAATAATACGGAGATGAACTTTTTGCAAAGCATATGGTCAATACATTCAAAAGTTGGCGTATATAGCTGAAGTCTTTGTGGCCACAAAAATAACTCCTTTTCAGTAATTTGTAGGCATAATATAGTGGTGCAAAGAATAATAACAACCACTAAGACACTGTAAGTATTCTACCCTGGGTTGAAGGTTATAAAGCTGAGCATGGAAACCATTCTCAAATCCTAAGCATCTGATTGGCTGAAAAGGCAACCAGTCGCCATTTCAGCCAATCAGATGCTTGAGATTTGAGACTGGTTTCATGCTCAGTTTTATAACCTTGGGCACTGAACAGTGAATAGTTAGCTTTAAAAGTGCGAGTGATTAATTATTATTTACGAAACTGTATATTAATAACAGATCAAGAAACTTTGGGTCATTACTAATTTGTTAGCAGATGGACTTCCTGGAAGTTATGAATATTTTATTTAATCAATAGATGCTCCATGCACAAAATTCTCAGACTCCACATTATTCGAGTGACATAAAATGTCTGGTATATAATTATTGTTAGCAAACAATAATAATATCTTTGCAATTATTTTAAACCTCCTGACAGAGCAAGGTCAAAAGTAAGAGGGTAATGATATTGTTGTCTTTTACCAAAAGTATTCTTTTCACCGCTCTTGATGTTTTGTGGAGAAATAGAAAAATGTGAAACATGCATATCAGGAATAATATTGCTATACTCAGAAAACACAGCCTCTCCACTCAGACAAAAAAGTAGAGAGAAAAAGGGAGCATGTGTTTATTAGAAATTCTTATGCAACGTTCGCTGTTTCGCGACTAAACTTTGCAACTCCATTTAAGAGTATCTGCTTACGGCACAACAAAAAATACCGTGACGATACCGGTAACGTGTACGCTTGTCAGTCGCATTATCAGTAAGAGAATGTAATCTTACAATAACTTAACGAAAAAAGATACCCGTCTGTTCGACTAGTTAAAACGTGTCTATTAGTATGGCTCATTACATCACACACATGCACACATCACAAAAAAACTTTCAGATGCAATACTACATGTGGTAGATGAGCATTTCTGAAATGACAACTTTTAATGAAAGATTGTGTGCCTTCAATATTGAAACGCATACAATATTGCTTTTTCCAACCTCAACTAAATTTTCTAAGTCGAACCAAGGCCCATAATTTTCATGTAGTGCAATCAAAAGTTAATTAAATTTATCAGCTGATACACAAGTACACACAAACAAAATTTCAATCAGTTCTATAATTGAGAGGCATTAAAATAGCTTACACTCACTCAAAACTTCAAGTAATGTTATCATACAAACAGGGACCATAAATTGCAATGAATTCAAAGAGTAAGATTACCTATAATACATTATGACTCTTCAAAATATCTCATACGTAGATACGTGTATATGCATGAACGCTGATTGCTTACAAACTTTAACGAAGCTGCAACGGCGTTACCTTTTAATAGTTATGACGTTTAAACATTGAAAACAATGCATATTTAGATATATGCATGAAATTTGCTGGCATACAAACTTTAACGAAGCAGTAACGACAATACCCTTTAATAAATTTGACGTTTATGACACTTCAAAACATCGCATTTGTATATATATGCATGAAAGTTGCTTGCATACAAACTTTAACGAAGCTGCAATGACGATACTTTTTAATACCTATGACGTATATGACACTTCAAAACATCGCACATGTAGATATATGAATGAAAGTTTCTTGTAAACGAATTTTAAGGAAGTTGCAACGGCGATTCCGACGACGACGTACGGGTGACTGTAATAGCAATCCTCCTTGGTCTCGTAAAAACGTGACTTACACGGTTAATCATGCTTAACAGGAAAACCCACACGCTAAAAAAGTTTCTTTTTTTTTGACGCAAAAGCAAACTTTTGAATCATTAAACACCTTTTTAATAAAATGGGAATATTTCACTTCCAGTATGTTTATCTATCTTGTTTATCCCGTCCGTCTACGTCAGTTTTTATTAAAAAATCTTTTATTAACGATGTGATTGCGATAAAAACGACATTTGTTAAACTTTATCGTAAACCAAATAGAACTGTCACTGTTTATATATTTGTGGTTTTTAACCAGCGACGCTGGTTTTACTAATCACCATTCTGAAATCGGTATCAAACCAAAACGAGGCACTGGCAACCGGCGATTTACGCATTTCAGAGTAATCAGAGCAAGCAAAGTAGTCCAAGTTTCCTGTTACGTGTTAAACTTGGCTCATGCCACGTTAGTATCGCTAAAAGAATACTTGACTGCTTCACTGCGCTGTCCCTAATTCAGAACACAATCGACAACAGAAAACCAATTTTATCTAGGGGTTGTAGCGGCCAGAGATTCTTTAGCGAGCCACAGATATGTTACCTTTAGGTACAGATATAAACGATATTCCCGATGTTAGGATATTACAATAGCTTAATATTAATTCTGAAATATTTAAAATATCTTTTCTGCTAATTCGAAGCTCAAAATAACAGTGAAAACATTATCTTTTTTTTGTCATTTTAAAGCCATTTCAATATTGGACGTTTGTTCCGCTGCTGAACTGTTTGTTTCACGATTTTTTTTTAATTTTTATCATTAACAATAACGATAATGATAAATTTCCATATTAGCATATTTTTCTCCAATTGTCCACTTTATGAAATAAATGCGCAAATGCTTTCACTTTAAATTTTCAAGACATATTGCGAACATTTGTTTATTATTTGATGATAGGCGTTCATGAGCGTTGTAAATCACTGAACATAAAGCAATCATCATTGCTGAATATTTTTATATCATTGCTGAATATTTTTATATATTGGATTTCCACATATAAGCGTGAACAGTAAACAGTAAACTATTGAGATGTGTAAAATTTTACATATTAAAACTAGTATACCGTATATTATTCGTACAGAAATAGGGACATGTAAGATTTACAGATCTATGTATTCGAAACATGCTACGAGCAAGCGCGGTACGTGTCCGGCTATCACGTACGTGGCAGGAGACAAGTCGACAATAAGGCCATCAGTGGTCCAAGGAACGGACTATGATTTGTTTCAGGAATAATGCATAATTTACATTTTTTCCAAAGGTGAATATGTTTACTAGGTTTACGTTTTCGATTAAGCTAGAGATGACTATTATTTTTGTTCGGAGTACATGAAATCATAGGCGCAGTAACACAATGGATATGCAAATGTCAGTGACGTCACAATTTCGCGCCTTTTGAAGAAAGCCAAATAACAGTAAAAGTACGTGTGAATATAGAGGACAAATCATGATGAAGCCTAAAATTAAAAACGACCTATCTGTCTACTGAAACTGATGTTATATGAACGGATTGTAAGCTAATGGACATTTATCCCATCTCCTTAACAAACAAAACTCAATGATATGTTTACGAATGTCTTAAATCTGGCACCTTTTTCTAATAATATGCTACATGAAAAAAACATCGAGTCCGTTATTATATACAACTTAATACGGTGGAAATTTATGGTATAATCTATAGTAATTCATGTTCCTCTGAAATTGTCTTCAATTTTACATGTGTGTTATCTAGCATTAAATTCCAATGCTTTCGGCAATGTTATGACTCTCGGTTGTTTTTATCTTAATATGTAGGATTCTCAATTCTTTGATTTCTTTTACATGTTACTCACTATGAAGGACACAATTATATAATTCTTATTTCAAATAAATGCATAATCATTCCCATCGATCGGGTCTCACTTTTTATATCATTTTTCGTGTTCATTCTGTCTTTGGGATGTCAGTACACATATTTCACTATTATAATTTCTTGCTTAAAACCCTTTACTCAATATATACGCCTTTCATCACATAGGTGACCAGTTCAGGTCCCAGTTAGCTGGCACAATAGTGCCATCTGATCTGGATCTAAAATTTGTGATTACTGGTCAGACAAAATTAATGATTCTAAAAGCGAACATTTTAAATCCAAATCAGATCGCAAAGATGTGCCAGCTGATATGGATCTAAACTGTTCGCCCAAGCTATGAAGGTATATCTATGGAGTAAAGGGTTAACAGAAGCCTTCATCCAGATAATACATGGAAACCCTTATTTCCACTATCATATAGACAAGATGAAGGTCTTTGCGAGTGAAACAAGTTCTTTTGCTTTTTCGTAAATGGATACATATATGAGAATCATGGCACTGTTTATTCTCAAGAAGCAAAATCGCTTCGCTGGTTTTGTGTACTTTCAGTACTTTGATTTGTGAGTGCAGCATAGATCATTGAGCAAATGTTTTTAGTAAAGCCACATTAAATTAGTGTCTTGACGCAATGGCAATATTTTATATCGCTGAACCTTTTTAGTTGTTAACTACGATTATGAAAGTGTTAATAATTTTTGCCGCCATTTTGGGTACGATTGTTTCAAGATTTAAATCCTGAAGCTAAAAGTAATAATCGACAATAACAATGACAAGTGTGTAATGTTAGCCATGAAAGCAGAGACAACTTCATATTTACGCGTGTGTCACATCTTTGAAGTATGATAGCGTTCAGATTCATTAGGTTATATCTGAGCAAAAATTGAACAATACACGGATGCGAAGGCTGATCTGGATCTGGTGCCAAGGTTATAAAGCTGAGGTTGGAAACCAGTCTCAAATCTCAAGCAGCTGATTGGCTGAAATGGCGACTGGTCGCCATTTCAGCCAATCAGATGCTTGAGATTTGAGACTGGTTTCCATGCTTAGTTTTATAACCTTGGGCACTGTAGTGCTCTTTCATGGGATCGAAGGCATACTGTGGGAAGGGAAGTGGTAAATCTAATTTAATTACTGAAAAGGTTTTGTAAGAGAGTTTTTTTATATATTTTCTGATAATCATTTTGATTTCTGTCGAGGGAACACAATTTATCCAGATAACATTAAGACGTATACCAACCTTTGATAGAATGATAGAAATTCTTCAAACTGTTCGTAGATTATAGCTCCATAGGACATGGTTGTGTAACTGTGTTCCCATTATTTCATGACGATGTTGAACAATCCATAATCAGTTCATGTGGTTTTCTAAGCAGTTATGCTACAGGATAATGACTTGTTGCCAAACACTAAGTAAAGATGTTCATAGGGTTACCGGGGGCTTTTCAATAAATAAGTAAAACATGTCATATTTATTATAAAAGGTTTAGAGGTTTATTTTAAAAAGTATGTAGAAGTTTTATTTTTGTCTTGAAACACTCTTTGATCAGAAGCTTTTGCGAACATGTTTGTCGCATGCATTTTTACGTATAACTGAGTGGAATCAAATTGAAAAGTAAGACTTGTCAAATCAATTGCATTTCATTTCATGGCAATTATATTTTAGTTCATGGAACTATGTAAACAGTCAAATATTCAAAACAATTTAACTGGTTCCTAAGGGGCTCTAAAAGTGACTTTCAGAATTAAGTTTTAGAATTAAAATCCAAATATGTTTCGTCAATTTAAGAAGGCGGCAAACGCGAACACAAACTCAGGGCGGAAACCGATTAACTTTTTTGTTAATCCTTTTTGCCACAGAATGTAGACACCCACCGTTCTATTTCCAAAGAAATAAATCTTTGATGACCTGTATGACAACAACATAAAAACGTTGTGGCAAAATACAGTAGAATTGGGGCAAGCCACAGGAAAAAGAACTTCGAGCGTAGTTTTTGACATTTTATTTGCTTCAAAATAATAAAAGTAAAATATGCATATCAGTAATCGCCACACTCACAAAACACAGCCTCTCTACGCAGCGAAAAAAAGATGAAAAGGGAGAGAGAGAGAGAGAGAGAGAGAGAGAGAGAGAGAGAGAGAGAGAGAGAGAGAGAGAGAGAGAGAGAGAGAGAGAGAACGGGAGAATATTTGATATAAGTATGTCAATTCAAATAGGACGCCACAAACAATTTACGAAAAAAGAGAACCTTAGGGGATACCGCCTTGGAACGGTCAGTGACAAAACAAACTGCCACTGGGGGTTTTAACCAGGTTCAAGGGTGCAACAACCTCACACTTGAACCAACAGGTTCTCATATCGCAAAACAAGTACAAGTTTTCTTGGTGAAATAACTCCAACCCACCAATCGGTTCAATAATGTTGCATGCAAAAGCACACAAACATAATTAAGAAGCTTATAGCATTGCACCACAACCAATTAAAACAAAGAGAACCCGATGGGTTACCGCCTTGGAACGGTCAATGGCGAATGAAATCGTCACTGGGGGTTTAAACCAGGTTCCAGGGTGCACCAACCTAACACTTGCCCCAACAGGTTCTCATATTAACAAGCAAGTACAAGTTGTCTTGGTGAAATGACACCAACTCACCTATTATCTCAACAATGTTGCATTCAAAAGCACACAAACATATAAAACATAAAAAGCTAATAGCATTGCAAAGCCAAATGGGCGAGTACTCGATGATCTTACCGAGACCAGAGCCCCTGGAGTCAAATAAGCAAGAACACGAGAACAGGGATAAAAGAAACAAATCGAGCCTTTAGGTAACCATTGTTTCACAAATTGTTATTTAAATCATTTTATAGTGTTTTTGTTATTGTGTTTTTACAAATGTGATTATTTAAAGGTGAAATATGCATATCAGGAATCGCCACATTCAGAAAAAACAGCCTCCCCACACAGTCAAGAAGAAGAGAGGGAGAGAGCATGGTTAATAAAATGATCAGTTTCAAAAGAGACACCACTAACAATTAACAAAAATGAGAACCCGAGGGGTTACCGCCTTGGAATCATTTTATAGTGATTTTGTTGTTGCTTTTCACAAATGTGTTTATTTAAATCATTTTGTAGTGTTTTTGTAATTGATTTTCACAAATGTATTTATTTAAATCATTTTGTAGTGTTTTTGTTATTGCTATTTAACATGAAAATTAATTTAATGTGATAAAAGGTGTTGTGTTATTAAGTTTTTCTTCTTTGAATTTCTTTTTTCAAGTGAACTGTTAGCTGTTGCAACGACAGTTTTAATAACATTTAGCTTGTAGTCAATGTGTCAGATATCAGCATAAATGAAACCAGACAACTATCATAAGATCTTCACAAATCATTACTAGACGAAGTCGGGTCTCTTCTATTTGTTTGCGTTTTTAAGTAGTTCAGCTGAGAAAATATAACAAGTTAATTATCTTACACAAAGAAAAAACTAGAGAACAACATTCAATCAAACGCCTTTTAGTTTTTTATATGTCTGATAATAAGGTTAAAATATGCGATTTAAAATGTGGCAATTTAATAAATTTACAAAGGTTTTGGATGTTTTCAGTTCTTTGAAGTGTATTCTATCTTTAATGTATTGCTTGTGGCAATTCATCGTCGGCGTCTGTATTTTGGACTAAACGAATTATAATGAAAATCAAATGACTTTCTACCTACAAACTAAGTTCAAGTAATATTTCTAAAATTATGTAAATGTAACAAAGAATAAAGAACATATCTTTAATGTTTATTGCATGAATTTCCATTCAAAGTACGCGAAAATCTTACATCCATGCAAAACAATGGATCATATGACTGTATGCTACTCAACCACCTAACGTTAGCGGTTAACAGGTCCTTGTTATGTTTTATTAAATGTCACTGTTAATACTGTATATATATGATACAGGAGAAAATGTCAAAGGAAATCCACAGACATGAGTTAAGATCTTCCTACTCAGACCAGTTATGAATACAAATAAAATGTATTAAACTTTAAAAACACAATAACAATAATAACAGACAAAAGGCATGATAGAGTCTACGAGAAACAGTAGTAAACATTTTAAGCTGCATATGCACAGTTTAGGGTGGAATACCTAAATATCTCAGATGAAATTAATATTAATTTAATTATGTTACACCAATGAATGACTGAAAATGAACTAATTTCGCCAAAATTTGACGAATCTATAGATTCTAGGACCTGTTATGTGAAAATTTTACCTCGTTTGTAACACAATAACCTTTTTGGCCTCCAATATATTCACTAGTACGTTGGCTGCATTACATTTACTTTCTTAAAGATTTAAAGATTTATATTTAAGTTTATATTATGAATAATGATATTAAATAAAACTTTATATTTTTGCGCTTAGACGTAAACAGGCACCTTTAAGAGGCAATAAAAAGTTGCCGTCGTAGGTTAAAACTAAGTATGCAGTTTTTTTTTAACCTAATTTGGGTTCCGGATCTGGAATTTACATGCGGGTCATTACCTTTCGAAAAACCGTTTCACATGATTATGCTTGAACGTACACTGATAACAGAAAGATATTTTAGCAATATGACTTATACGTAAAATGCAATGATTTTGAAAACGAACATCCGGATGCCGAATTTGATTCGGATATCCGATCATCCGAACGGATATTCGGATATCTGTTTACATCCCTAGTTGAAACGTATTTTTGTGGCGCTCTATTAAACAAATTGACCCTTATAATATCCCTTAACATTGCTGTATAAGTTAATAATTTAGTCCATGGATAGGACCGAACAGTGCCGTTTCATGAAATTCTATTCTGTTCGCCTTCTGAAAAACACGAATATATGAAGTAAAGTTTAATTCGGTTCCATAGTAAATAACCACATAAGTGTCAATTCTATTTACGGAAAAGTATATTGAACCGACAATAAACTTGCACATATACTTAATAGAATAAAATGCAAAAACCCATGTTTTAGCATCTACATGTATTCAGAGTTGTTGAAAGGTGCTTAAATCAATACTTAATCCTAATACAAGTGGTCTTGATATCTTTTTCATCACAGAAAGGTTTCTGATTTAATCTTAAAGTCAGTCTTTGTATTTAACATTTAAAGATTTTCTACAGTTGAGAATCAAAGCACTATAATAGAACTTAGACAAACATATCGAAATCACTTGTTTTATAACTATTTTCTCTGAATTTTTCTGGCTCGCTACGTGAATGCCATTTTTAGGGTTTAAACATTTTGAGAATCTGATATTTTGGAAATTATTCTTTTCAGACATACCGTATGTGAAATCTAATGTTTTATATGGCCTTCCATATTTTTATTAAAACAATTATCAAATAACCTGGTAGACTTTTTTGTACACATTTTACAGTTTCATACAACAAACAGTACAATAAAATTAATAATGTATGCTAAAGCAGTTCTGCCAATAAAATATGAAATAAGCATATCAGAACTTGCAACATTCAAAATTCACAGCCTATCCATACAGCGAAAAACTTGCGAGCAAATGAGAGCATACGTTTACATTATGATTTAACAAACAAACAAAATAACCACAAGAAAATGAAAACCTTAGAGGCTACAGGTATTGATCAGTCAAACAACTCTTAAGATGCCCCTTTTTGACGTCGGACATTTTGTTTTAATACTGTAACATTAGTCAGCCTAAAAGGCGCTTTATCATAATGAACGGCTTCTTGGGACACGAACTCACATCCAGTAAAGTTTTATCGTTTCCCGGATAAATAAAACTTTACTGAATTTATCGCCGTGAGATTAACGACTTCGACCAAATTATGAATCGTCGTCATTAAAGAACATTGTAACTGCACTGGGAGCAACAACTTCAGTGAAAGTTATATTTTTCTACTTTCTTATTTTAATCCACTTCAAGCGCTATCAAATAATTGTTTTTTGAAGATTGATCCATCTTTGATCCATGAACAGTTGCAACAAAACCGTAAACATGGAGTTTCTGGCCACAAGAAATAAAATCCAAATATCTTTGTCCTTTACGCTATCAAAGCGTCTTTCATATACACCTCGTCCCGTTATTATAAAACTTGTTGCATGCTCAACTTAATTCTGTGCTTAAACTTAAAATGTCTAGAACATAAACATCCTTTATCAATAAAAATACCATTCAATTATACAGATGTTATTCAGCTAAATTATCGCATATTTTCACTTTAAAAAGCTCAAAATTATAGATAAGGAAAGAAATTAAGATATCAAATGTTTATGCTCAAATTGAGCTGAGCATGAGAAAGTTTTATAATCACTGGGCCTTGTTTCATTCCGACACTGCTTGAACATGTGAGAATGTGTTAGAAATATATAGGGGAAATCGGGACAATTTGAAATTGTTATATAAATGCAAAAGAACTACAACACCCGAGTGAAAAAATTATGAAAATCACACAAGAAATAACTAAACTAGGATTTCCGGAGTTGCCAGTTTAATTGCTTTGGTGGGAACAGTTTTAAATAGTAACCATTACATAACCAATAGTGCACATATAAAAATACGTAATTAAAAAAATCTCAATAAAATAGAAAAAAATAGCCGTCTCAAAAAATACAAATTCTGAATCGCCAGTTTTCTTCTTTCCTCCTCATGTACTCACATATAAATTCTCACATACAAATACTCACATACAAATTTATGCCATCTAAAAAAATACAAATTCTGAATCCCCAGTTTTCTTCTTTCCTCCTCATGTACTCACATAAAATTCTCACATACAAATACTCGCATACAAATTTTAAGCAAGATAGACAAACAGTTGACTTCTTCAGCGACAAAAATCCACGGACTAAGTGTATAATATAACATATGTGCTAAAACTCATCAAAAGTAGCTACTTCTAAGTGTTACTTACGCTTAAATTTGTGATGTATGTCGGCCATTTAAATGTATTACATATTATTAGGCGCGAAGTTTGCGGTATTTGAAAACCTAATACAATGTCACTTAGCGCCCACAGTTTTGAACGTTTAAGTAACACGTCCCGTAATTCTGTTAAATTGTCACTATACTTAAATATATAATATACTCGATTCCCGAGAACGGGAAAGTAGGTGAAAATAACGGCTATTAGCTAATGGTTGTAACATCCATTTGCTCCTCACTTTGCAGTGCCCAAGATCACAAAACTAAATCTGGAGATCAGTCTCAAATCTCAAGCATCTGATTGGCTGAAATGGCGACCAGTCGCCATTTCAGCCAATCAGATCCTTGAGATTTGAGACTGATCTCAAAAATTAGTTTATGATCTTGGGCCCTGGTTATCTTGAATGCTTGAGAACTTGGCAGGAATTGCGTTTAGACAAGGTATCCAGCTGCAATTACATCTGTCGCCTCTCTTACTGGCGAGGTTTATTGTTGCACCTACATTAACAAAGCAGAAAACTCACATTTATGTCTAAAATTTTCTATAAATAAAACTAGAAAAAACCCGGATGTTTAGGTATCCAACACTGGCATATGCAATTCAACTGCATTACATGGCATGCAACTTAAACGTTCGAAACTGTGGCGTCGTTAAATTATTATTTCACATAAATTATTTTATGCAATGTTCACCCAATAAGTTCTATAACAACTAAGCGCAAATTATGTATATATTATAATACCCTACGAGAAACTGAAATTCGTATGTGATAACTTCCTGGTAAAACCATTTGTACGGAGCTGATAAATTTATCAAGAACCTTGTAATTGGCTTATTGACAGGTTTAGGACTTGGAAGACAAACAAGTTGGGATACGCTTTGCCTTCACACGCATAGAAAGAAGTGGTTTTTAGCTTGATGTAATTGATCACTTTGACAGATGTTAAGACTAATAAGAACGCTCTACTTAACAGTACATTCGTTTTACTTCTTGAATATATGTTTGGAATTACGATTTTGATGTAATTCAACAAAAAGAAAAATACTGAACATATTTTGTGTAAATATTGAAAATATTAGTGTTGCACTGTTTAACATCCCAAGATCCGCAGAAAATACAATTGAATTTTATCAGTAAGAATCGTAACAAGTTAACTTTATAAATAAAAAATAAGAAAACTGCACATACGAATTAAATTTTTATTTGTTAACGTTTGTGATTTTGCTCTCAGGCTTTCTCTCGAAGGTATTGAAACTTCAAACTTCCATTTTGGAATTTCAAAATGAATAATTATGTTATTCAAATTCTATGCGTGCTTGTTGCAATGGCAATGCTTAAATAGTCTTTTATAACATAGTTGGTCATTGGTCCTATCAGTAAGGAGTCAGCTTATGTGTTTTTGCTATCCATTTTGGGTAGGAAAGCAGGAAGCTACGCGCGATTAAACCTTCCTCACCTCCCCACCCCCTGAAAGCCGTTCCCCTACAACATCTGACAGCTCTAAGGGCTACCCGATCCGTTTTTGAGATGTCAACTATATTTCGGTCTTGTATATTTTGACGGTTATTGTTGTTATTGATTTTTAACATTTCAATGCATGAGCCGATCCATAGGAGGCTCAATGGGGTTCACGAACCACCTTTCTGGCAACAGTATTAAGTTGTCAATGAGATTTCGGGTACAAACTTTCCTATGGCTGCCCCAAACTTTACTCCTTTCTGCAATTCAAGCAACCGACCCCGTAACGTAAACATATCTTGTAATATAATCTTGTAAAACCGTATTGTCGTATTGGCTCTTTCAAAGCTTCATATTAATCTTTTTCATTATCGTGTGTGCTCAAAATTTTGACAAGTAAAGAAATAATTTGTAAGAAAAAATTATAGAGTTCTATTTCGTACAAAATGTTTTATTCATGACATTTTTTATCTACAGATTCAGTAAGTTAACGTCAGAATTGAGTTATCTGTTAAAAAGCTAGACATTTCCTCCATAAGCTGTTCCAAATGAAAGCCATTTTAATCTTAAATAAGGCATTCATGAAAGGGCAATTTAAAATAGTGTCAAGATTATCGGTTTGTTCTTTATTTTCTGGCGTCTTAAATAACACAGAGTTAGAGTTACAGGAAACAAACCAGAAATTAAAATAAAATATAAAAGTACAAACTAATAATATCAAAAATTCAGCAGCTACACATAACAGAAAACAAAATCGACAGTCCAAAGAGACAGTTATAAATTCATGTTCATGGGCATGGAAATGCATATGACTGTCACATCGCTTAGCCCTGGACCAACATTGATAGAATCACTGATTTAATGTACGGGAAGACATTTTAAGGTTTATACAATGTGGCAGCCAAATTTTTTTGATCAGTTTGAGGTGTCAAAATGAATTTATAATTTGTCTTGCATTTGGAATATTTCTACCTCACAATTTTCCAAACAATGCGGCTGCAAATTCAAAATACAATAAGGGTTTTCTATTAACATGGTGTATATACTTAGCTTAGATAACTTATATAAATATTTAAAACCCAAGAAACCTTGATAGTACAAGTTACTTATGATTTTATAAAGATAACAGTGCTTTATTTTTATTTGGCACTATACTGCCTATGTCATGTTTGAAAATAGCCTCTTGTTTATTTCCTTTCTTTCTCAGAATTTTTGATCAAGTTGTTTGAATAATTACCGAATCTAATAGGAATAGATATAGATATATTATAATAGAGTATAATAACGGTGTTTAAAAATAACGTGGCCTTGGTGTTTGAGCTGTTTATATGAATAATTAATGTCCGATCGTTAAGAAGCTTACATACATTCTTTTTATAATGTGGTTTAATTATATCTGATACGAAGGAGCTCACACTAATTTCTGTGGAATAAAAGTACATATTTCTAACGATAAATATAAGACAGGCTTTGTGTGAATGACACCTGAATCTGACATTTTTCAAAGTCAGACTTTGTACTTGTCGGATGTTATTTTACCGATGCTTTGGAGGATGAATATCTGTCATATATGAAATGCTTTGTTTATTAAACCCACAACAAAAAAAGAGTGCGACATGCTGCTGACATGATAGACAATTTATGCGGGTTAAATATTTGTACATTATTAGAAAAAAGAGATAACACTTACCAGACGTCTTTAAGACATCATTCAGTTTATGACGGTCAATTGAATGTGCGGGATAAGGCATGCCGAGTAATGGTAAACACTGAAGTGTTGCAATTGAGAAACGACAGCTTACTTTGTAAGTGTAATAGATTATGAGTTTTTACGTGACTGTAAATCTAAAACAGTTACATGGCCACCCAATAGTCAGATTAATTTAGAAACATGTAAACTGATATTTCCAATACATGGAATAGAACCCGTACCGTTCGGCGACAGCACTTAGCGTTGGAAATCCGATTAATCTTCCAACTGAGCTAGCCGGGACAACCCCCAAAAAGGTTGCGCGGACATGAGATCAGTAACCGATTATTCACTGATTTCTGATAACAGTACATACAATATGTAAGTGGAGACTTTAAACGGCCGCAGAACTGCACTAATAATACGCTACTGTAAGTATGGTTAGTTAATAATTTGTAAACGGCGATGGTAAAGATATGAGGTCAGAGAGGCTTCATTAAATATATATGTACCTAATGTGTGATAGCTAGATGTACTATTTTAAGAGCAGTTTAACAAAAATAAAGGATGGAAAGTGTATAATCTAAACATTATTGTTTGAATATTCTTTAGTTTTTTCCTTTGATCAAAAGTCACAACAGAAGTCTTGTAATACTGTGTGCTTATATGAAGTGGTGCAAATCTTAAAATTATAAACTCAAAATGTAACGGTCTCAATTAATTAATAGGAAAGTGCCTGTTGAAGAAAAGATCAGGTATAAAATACAATACTTTGCCAACAGAAATAAACATGACCAGGTTTTAGATATGCGTTTCTTATTCATATGAGCACTTGCTTTTAAATTGCCTGATTTTCAAAAGCAATTCATCTTTAATTTATGACGATAAATTTGTAACGATATTCATTTTCTGTTTTCTTTTGCAATCGTCATTTATGACTGCAGAAATTGCTCACCACAGAAGCAAGAAATTTAGCCTAAAATAACTGTTACGAATAAAAATTGTCTAGAAAGGTATTAAAGACTTTTAAGACCATCTACCAAAATATAGTACCACCGTTAAACTAGCATGAACACAAAGAATGGAATTCCAGTAAAAGAAATAGACCAAAACTATCAGTTGCTTTTTTCAAGCACCAATTTACTCAATTCACTGAAATGTGCAATCAAATTTGATGTCAATTATAACATATTAAATAAATAATTTAAGGTCCGTGTTCGTACCTCATAAACGCACATACTTTACATGTACCTCAGGGATTTGTTGTGTACGTGACATGTTGTTACTATAATTTTTCAAAAGGTTAAAAGTAAATTATTTAAACATAATAATGGTATTAAATAAAGAAAACTTTAAGGCACAATTGTTCGCGTTGGATGAGTTGTGCTTTTTAACCATTGTTTTTGCTATTCTGTAAGGAAAGAACCTGAGTGTGTGGGTGTTATTTTTTCATTTGTAAGTGATCACAAGTGTTTGAAGTTACTAGACAATGGCTGAAGGTTATAAAACTGAGAATAGTCGCCATTTCAGCCAATCAGATGCTTGAGATTTGAGACTGGTTTCCATGCTCAGTTTTATAACCTTGAGCACTGATCGTGGATTAACTTTCTGTAAATTAAAATTTTTTGAATGTTTCCCAACATGCTCGAAATTGTTGTTATTTACACTTATATCGCCGTCACCAAACGATTACATGACCCCCAATAACTTAAATTAATGTTTCTTTCATATATATTGACCTCGTTCATGGACTGAAAGGTCGAAGTAAATGGTTTCTTCATTTTTAGATTGTCACACATCTTGTTGACAGTGTCAATCCTTTTTGGAATCGCTTATGGATTCAGAACTACAAGGCTTTCAATTTGTTTATGTTTTTCAGTGAACTGAACTCTGTGCAAACAACTCTTTGCAAAATTTTACAGATTTGAAACTTTTGAATAGCATTTTTAATTTCATAGAACTATTTTATTGTAGCTGATTTATATCTTTCATTTTTTTTTCAAATTTGATAATAAAAAAAAAGAAACTTTCATTTTTTTCAGTGAAATATCGATTTTATTTCTCTCGTGCACACAAAAAACTGCATTTTTTCACTTCACTTGGTGATTAAATAGCTTTTTACGCTCGTATGGTATCTTTCTGGTATAGCTTTAATATTACCAGCCGAGTTGCAAATGACAACTAGTTTTTAAATCAAGTTCAAGAAATGTGTCATTTCGACATTCTTTTTTCCTTTTAATCTATATTTTAATCAGGGAAAAGCGACGTTAATTATGTTTAGCCATTATTTTTTAAGAGTGATAGGTTAATATTTCGTTGCTTTTTATATTTAAGTAATTGGCCATTAGCAGTTTCCATTAAGTTCCACCAGAGATGAAGGCGGTTTTTAATTACATTCACTAATGTTTTCTCTTTAATATTAAAATACGTTGGATAAAGAAACGCTGTATGACAATATATACAATATTTTGCAAACGCGTTGATAAAAATAGTGAACTTCTGCCAAGCATTTATCAGGGTTACATTGCACGTGTTACTGTTTTGAATGCCGCTTTAGGTTACACTACAGTAATTCAGGTGGCTCGGGAACCAGTCAATTTTGTCTAGGGTTTGTGCGGACCATTAGATAAAGTAATTCTGTGATTGGTTGAAAATGCAAAAGCAGAATAAAAAATATTAAATAGCTATGTGAAAATGCACAGTGTATAGGAGAAGTTGAAACAAAACATTTGCATTTTTATTTTGAGAGTATGAAAATTTTTATCTTTAAAAATGGGTATTATTTTGGACAAAGTGAAACTGAAAGTGGCGCAAATCTGAGGGTGGTGGTATTCCAGTGCATGTCGCGAAAAAGTTTACTGGTTACGCTATATTTTTGTTGTGTTTTTATGATGTCTCTAGTTTAGTTTTATTTGCAAAAGTAAGATTTTAAGGCCTTGATCCAATAGCTAATTCAGAATAGGAGATGAAGCTATACTGGGAGTCTATGGGAAATGAATTACTGTAGTCTAACCATTATGGGATAGCGTAAAGATGTCTCCGGGGTAAAGCGTGAAATGGAAAAACTAGAATCATCTACAAAGTTTACCATGCGTTTCTTTATCCCTTGAATATATTTTATTACAGTTAACCCTTGTACAGTTAAAATACTGGCAAAAAACATCGCATTTCAAAATTTGGACCTTATTCAAGAAATCACACTTTATAATGAACTGTTTTGGGTAATTTTTAAACATTATAGTCCAGTTGGTAAAAACATGCTATGTAATCCCAAAAGAACGTCTAGTTATATTTCGGATTGCCATATTAAATAGTTTTGTTTCGTTTGTGTATCTGTTTGTTTGTTGTTGTTTTTTGGTTTGTTTGTGTGTTGTTTTGTTTGTTTGTTTTTGTTTGTCTGCAAATATAGATATATTTTTAATTCGAGTTTTTGTTTCATGTCGTGTTTCTTTTTTTTGAAACATTAATTAAATTATCAAGAATATTCGAAAGAAGAGAATACGTATGATTTAAGAGGCAGACAGGGTTTCCACAAAAATCAGAATATTGTAAATATTACAAATAAATAATATGAAGTCACACTGACAGACATAAACCAAACACATCCACGCGACGACTAAATAAATTAAGATTTTCTCTTTCTTTCTAAAACAAATACAGTCTTACAATTGTTTAACGAAATTCACTACTCATACTCATCAAAATAATTATTTCCGTGTATTTCATAACGTATGACACGAACTGACAATGTATTTTGAGAAAAGCGAGAAAAAAAAAACAAAGAAAATAAAGCTCGCATAATCACTTTATATGTACTGTCATTGCAAAGAAACAATAATAACATGCAAAGTTCAATAAAGTATTACCAGGCACGCGTATTGAACGACGCTCGACAATGGTCACAAATGTTGTTCATGATCTGAAACACATGGAACCTAAAGACTGTCAGTTGAAAATGTGATTTCAACTGGATGAAAGAGCGATTTCAAGGTAATTTCAACATACGAAAGTGTCTGTGTTGGTCTCCTAAATACCTAATGGTTAAGTTTAATTAAGAATATTTTTACAATGAGGCACCGGCCGTAAAAGTAATAGCTGTTTCACTGGCAATATTACATTTTTATTTTGACACAAACGATTTTGTGTACCAGCTAAAAGAATTTTTCGTTTGCCGGTGACAACTGAACAAGCCAAAGTTCAGAGGAGCGGATCAAAACAATACATGTTTTTAGCCGGAATTTGATATTGAGGAGTCTCCCAAATGTTACATTTTATTTCTGTAATTGATAACGTGTCGGACATATGTTAATATGGTCATATTTGCCAGGGAAATAAGACAGCGATGTTTTATGTTTAGTTGGGGAAAAAAGTCAACTGCACTTTATCATTTATTTTTCAGAACTGCACTTTACCATAAGGGATATTTGCTAATTTTGCTGCGAAATAGTGTTTTAAAATTGTCTTGGGACATGAAATTTAGAATGGAATTTAATTTTTGGTGGGATTACAGACAAAACTACCTTTCTTGGCGAAAAACACACACAATGACAAATTTCCCTGCACTTTACCCTAAAAATTCTTGCTTATTTCTCGCCGATTCAGTTTCCATGACTGAGGTAACTTGTGTTCCACTAAGAGTTTATATTCCATCTGGGTACCAAAAGATTCGGAAAAATGTGTAGCAGGTTCTTAGCTATATCTCAATTTTACGAGTTATTTATTAAATGAGTAAAAGTAAAAAACTTACCAATTTTCATCCAAGATGGCGGAATTTGTTTACAAAATGTATGGTAAGGTGCAGTTTGATTACCCACCCTGATTACAAGGTCATTGCAATTATTTTCGCGTTTGCGTGACGCGCTAGCAATTCGAAAATTCGGTCATTAAGCTGAGGAAGACTGAAGTTAATTCACAAGCATTATTCAACAAAGAAAGACAATCCCTTGCCTATTGATTAAGGCGTTCATTGTACTTGATAAAAATGAAAAAGTACGTGTTTAATACGTAAATGGTGTGCCTATAATTTGTGAACTGTGTGAACTCGGAAACTACCGTTTTATTCTCCGAGTTATAAATTCTGGAATAAAAAAGATTAATTTTGTTGAAGTTAGTTTTCTCCGTTTACGAACCTTTTTTGAAAGCAGTGCATTAAAATGTCGTTTGTTTCAGTCAGTCTATTTCTGACCTTTCTCAAGATCAAACAGATTGTAATTATATCATGTCACGGAAGGTTTATAAAACATTGTGTCGTTAGCGAATCGAATGCGTTTCTTAATTTATTGGAAAGGCCTTCTTTGTTAAGGTTTAATGTTAGGTATAGGGAAACACAAATGTTTTTCTTAATAAAACTGTCTCCCCATGCTTAGATGTGTCTTCTGGAAGTTAAAAAAGTCAATTCTTGAAATGACGTCATAAAAGAGAATCAGACGACTTTGATTATTATACATTTTGCGATAATTAGTAAATATTTAAGTCAAAATTTGTAAAAATTAAATTAGTTGTACTTTTCCATTTAACACAAACAATTCGGTTTCCAGTGAATAAAGACCTTTAGCTGCCAACTAACCCCTCCATCTTTGGGGAGATTTCGAAGGGTATGTTTTCTGAAACCCTATAACATTCTAGGCATTTTGCTTTTTTGCACTCTTGCGAGTGGGGAGTTTTTCGGGAACGCCTTTTTTAATAAGTCACATTTGAGAAAAGTTTATGTAAGTATGAACTATTTGGCAATTATACAGATTATTAAAAAACTATTTTTACTACACCATGAGGTTGTTATGTAAACTTAACATAAAAACCTAGTATAATATGATGTATGAAACATTTCTTTTTGCAGGAGCAAGTAACTTCAAATAATGTGTGTTTTATAAGTTTTATTAGTGAAATATATTAAGTTATTAACAGAAATAAAAGGTCAGTATTTAAATGTAATAAAGTCACATTTAGACACAGTTCTTTTTGAATGTATATAAATAAAAACATATATTTGGAAATACCAAAAAAGAACTTAAAATCTCAAAAATGCAATAAAACATCTCAAACTTGACAAAAAAAACATAATCTTTAAATAAAAATATAAAGAAATAAACTCCTGAAAACATCTTTTGGATTAAGAGGTAAACTTGTTTTAAACATTTTGTAAATATCCGTTATTTTATAGTTAAATGTTATATCATATTATGCTTCTGGCTAATAACTTTGAAGTTTTGATTTTAATGTTGTAACTACACCTCTTCCTGAACTCTAAAGGTTATTTAACGATACAACATAAATAAAAATTAATACCATATTAGAAATCACCAACATTAAATATGTTACCCATTTGACTTATTTTACCAATTTTAGTTATTGCACAATGGCGATATAAACAACATATTTTCTTTCATGATTAATTGTGACAATAATGTATTTTATGTAACCAACTAACATGACCCTGCTATTAGTTAGTAAAATCTTAAGATAAAATGTCCGTTTTAATTTCCTTTAAATTCGGAAGAAGAATTGTGTATAAGTATCTTTATTTAGTATATAAGTCAATTGTTTGCAATTTATGTATCCTTTAAGTATTATTTAATATATAAGAATTTATGTTACAAAATTTAATTAAGGTATTGGTGCTGGTGATATTAAACAGTAATATATTATAATTAAAATGTTGTTAAACTTTAGAGGGTGTTGATCTGTGGACTGTTCAATATGTCTTGAAAGAAATGTGTGTAATGTAGATTGTACTTTTTTTTACAAATTTTCAAATCGACAATAAAGCAATCAGTATGACTAAATGATAACATCGTAGTAAAGCTTATATTCACAGTTTTACAAAGTTTTAAGTTGTTGCATTCATCCTTAAGCTAAGTCCAGATGCTCTCAATTAAGACCGATAACAATCGTTCAAGCAAAAAGCAAAATGTAAACTACAATGATTGTAAATATGCTTAAAGCACTAAACTGTTCTATTAATTCTTTTTCTCATCTTATAATATTTTACCTAGATATTTTACTTAAATAATTGGCAAAAATAATAATAAAATAAAGCAAGAAAACTGCAAACAATTAATTTGAATTTTGATAAATTGATATTGCATATTTAATTGGCTTTTAATGTTATGTTAAAGTTGTTCTATAAAAATTTTAAAAGCTACTTAATTTAAACTTCACACGAATTAGCTAATAAAACTATCTGATTTCAGAACAAAAGGAATAGAATTATTATGTATACATAAAAAGTCAGCATGTCTATCAGATTATTATTATCTCATTCCATAGATTGACACTCACTTTAGGATGTTACTCTTAAACAATTATTGGTCTTTAAAAAACATTGTTTTACAAGTACAAAGATACTTAAGCTTTCTCTATACATTGGAAACTGAAAAAAAAGAATTTTCATTAAATACAATTTTTTGTTCTTACTTTACATGTTTTATTTAATGGTAGCATTAGTTATCATTGCTTTTAAAGAGCAGAACTGAATATTTCAACTCTGTTTTAGTTACTATAGTTTACAGAAAGGTCATATTTATATTATTATATAATGAATGACTCTACGGTGATATAAAACAAACTATAATCCTGTTCAAAGCTGTTGAAATAATGTCTTTTCTTTATTCTAAGTCATTTTTTTCTTCAATTAAATTAAGTAACATATTATTAATTTGTTTTACACTTTTCAGAGCAATATTTATATCACCCGTAGTTCATCTCTTTTTAACTTCAGAATTCTAAAAGTTATTCTTGCAGAATGTTCCTGTAATCATTTAACCCACAAATACATTGTACTTTGTCAATATTGTAACTTCAGATTTACATGTTATGGACGGTTTGAATGTACAAATTGGTCAAATTTAAACACTTTAACATTCCTAACCCTAAAACATACTTTCAGTATACTATTAACTATAAAATATTTATTATTTTATAATTTAATATAAAACGATTGCATAGATGTGATAGATGTGTAATAAGATTTTTTCGTACAAAAACATCAGCTTTAGGGAAACTACTAAAAGTTGTCTAACACAATTATTTAATTACACAATATATTTCATGCTTGTTCACTCGAAAAAAGTATGTTTAAATAAGCATTAGGTAACACATTAGATTATATTTTAATTATTACTTATGTCCGTGTGATTTTTCAGAAAAAGAAACCCAAAATGTTTCATGTTGTAACATTACGATTTTTCATAAATAGAAACCCAAAAAATTAATGTTTCATGGTGTAACATTTTCCTAAAACAAACCATCCTAGAGGTAACTTTCTGACTTAAAATATTTAATCTTTTGAGGGTAATGTATGTAACACACTAAAAGTTATGTAAGAGAGACAATTTTGAAATGAAAACTAACCTCAATCAACAGAGAATACTTTCACCTTTATATAAGCTTTGTTAAATCTTAGCGTGAACAAATCAGAATTGAAGGTTCAAAATCCTTATAATTTTTCTACAAATTTTAGGGGTAGCATATTAAACCTCCGTAACACCCTTATGTCCCACTAGCCAGAATGCAAACTGACTGCAAAATTATCCGGGACATAACAGGCTTTCTGAGGGGAAGAGAGACCTCATATATTATGGGAAAAGTTTTTGTGTTTTTAACGTTCCAGAATGGTAACCTCCCCTAGCAGTCGCAAAAACTGAAGAGGTAATTTTAATCCTAATGAAAAATTGATAATAATATGTTTTTTTTTTTCAATGTGGAATAATAATATGGTGTATTGCTCAGTGAATATGATGCTTGCCTATCACGCGAAGGCCGTTCAAGCCACACACTATTAGGAATTATAATTGTTTTTGTAATTATATTATTAAACAATGCAAATAAATATAAGCCACCCTTCTAAGCCTTTTGTAAGTTGTTTTTCTACGAACTCCATCAGAAATCAAGCTCATAGACAAAGTTTATTATATGCATCTGCTTAACTGCTCTATATATCCCTTTTCATAAAGCGACTTTTTATAAAGCGAATTGAAAATCTTTATAAACACCATTTATCCTTTTAAAGGTATGTCTTGTTTAAATGCAAATGTTTTAGTCTAAACGATGTGTCAGAAATATCGAACATTTCTAGAAAATAGTCAGTCAAAAAGATACTGCTGCTTTTCATTGATAAGGTATTCATATTTACGCATGTATGTTGTTTTGGCACAACAAAACTGCTATTCTTCAAATTAATTATAAAGAAATCAAACTAAGATAATGTGTTATCCCATAAACCTAATATAAAAAACACAATGCACAATTTTAAGATTTTTATTCCAATTAAATGATTGTATTAAAGGAAGTATATTGTACTCCTATAAAAGCATGAAGTCTTACATATGACGCTAGAGGGCATGACTGAAAGCCCCTTGTTCTCGTATATTTAATCAGATGGCCGCTAATTATGAGAAGCAGAAACCTTTCAAAGAAGTGAAAGGAGTGGACAAAGTGTGTGACTGCAATTATACTCAGTTCTATCTCTCATTATCTAATTCTCTTGGCAATAATTATTTTTTACTCTCTCAAGCTCCCTTGCGTGAGAAGTTCAATAGAAGCGAATCCCATTTGCATATT
This sequence comes from Corbicula japonica, assembly GCA_038501625.1. Taxonomy (NCBI): domain Eukaryota; kingdom Metazoa; phylum Mollusca; class Bivalvia; order Venerida; family Cyrenidae; genus Corbicula; species Corbicula japonica. The sequence continues at coordinate 1,269,891 of JAZAYU010000085.1, forward strand.
TCTAATCTGTTTTATAAACCGTGTTCAGCGCACAGTGTTTTTATTTGCTTTTTTCCAGTGAATAATATTAATTTATTTCGCAGTGAAATAAAATGGGTAATTTTAATGAATTAACTCGTGAAAACCAAAAAAGGTATCATATATTTTATTTCGTGGCTACGCCACATGTACAAATATCAGTTTCTAGTGATTATTTGTTAAAAAAATGAGAGTTCCATTTATAGCATTAAAACCCAGATATTTATCCCACATTTATTTAAACTATCGCGAAAACTTTTTTATTTACCAAACATCTATCAATAGAAGCGGATATTCGGAGCTATTTTTGTCCGGGATTGGGAAGAGATAACCAAGGGATATTAGGCATCCTATATTTAAAGTCTAGGGTAACGGAAGTCCCGTAATTCCGGACATATCCCGAGAAAGAGGATACCATTATTTTACCTCATATAAGTGATAAAATATTTTAATAAAATACATTAATTTCACAACGACAGTAAAGAAAGAAGGCAAAAGACCATATAAAGACAGAAGGCTAAAGTACGAAGTTACGAAAAAAAGAGAAAAACACAAAGTAAAACCCCGGTCACATTAAGGCGTACCTGCTGTTGCGCCGGGTCTACGCCTGGAAAATCAGAAAATTTTGGAGATTTCGCACAGCAAGCGCTCGCCTGTGGTACGATTTTTTGACGGCGTAGCCCCCTCTCCACAGGCGCACGCCAAAGTTTTCCATGTAAAACTTTTTTCCACGACTGTCACGATTTTAGCCCTCGCAGGTTGTTGCGCACTACCTGCACGCTGCCTGAACCTTTGATGATCGCTCATCGCTTCAGTACCACGCCTTGTAGACGCCAAAACATGATGGTGGGAAGGGTTTCCCTTCCCGCGCTCGCTGCTCGCACGCCCCCTGGTCAGGTAGGGCGCCTGTGTGGCTCAGTACATGCGCCTTAAGCGCACCTTAAGCGTGCCTTATGCGCACGCATGTTTACATGGTTTCTTGGTTTCGGTTTCGCCTCGTGGGACGAGCGCACTCTCATTTATCATTTTGGCACTGTTGAGGACAGACATATATTTTCTAAATTCTGTCAAATTTTCTTTACACATATTCAGAAGGGGGTCCCCAGTATTACCACAGTATTACAAGGACAGGGTGTAAGGATAGCAGTCATGCCTCCTAAAGGAAAAGGGAAGAAAAGGGTGCAGAAAAAAGGCCAAGATTTGGTGGAGGATGACACCAGAGAGGAGCAGGAGTCTCCTGAAGGCAGACCAGAGATCAACCTCGTTATTGGTGATGTTCCACAGGTTTCTCAGTTCCAGCCACTTCAGTTGGACCAGCCAGATGATGATTCTGATGGGACCAACAGTACCTGTTCTGTCACAATCGCAACGTAAATCGCACAGTGGAGGTACCCTGCATGTGCGCCTGTTGCTCCTGCAAGGCACACTGCATGTACCTCAAGCGTGCGATATTTAAAAAATCGTGCATGAAGCGCACGAGGCGCAAGATTGTGGTACAATATGTGTGCGCTGAGGGCAAGCTGCCCACGCCAGGCGCACGCCTCAAAAATTGTCACAGACGCAGACAATCGCAGCCATATGCGTGCCTGGCCTGCACCCTATGCGTACTACACGCTCAACAAGCCCACGCCAGCTGCACAAGATGAAACTTATGGTTTGAGGCGCAAGATCTTGGGCCTGCGACCCCTACCTCCCAGAAATTTCAGAAATCGCACGACCAAAAAATCGTGCGCCTTTAATGTGACCGGGGTTTAAAGAAAGAAGGCAAACATAAGAAGTAAGGAAAGAAGGCAATTTGAAGAAGTAAAAATGAAACTGCCTCTATAGGGGAGCGAGTCCGTACCGTCACGGCGACAGCGCCTGCCATGCAAATCCAACAAAGCTACCGACTGAGCTAGCCGAGACAAGCCCCAAAACTAAGGCAAAAGAACGAAATTTAGAAATAAAGAACGAAGCAAAGAAAGAAGGCAAAAGACAAAAGTAAAGAGAGAATGCAATAGAAAAAAGAAACGAAAGAAATAAAAACAAACGAAGTAAAGAAAGAAGGCAAAATAACGAGGTAAAGAGAAAAGGAAAAGGAACGAAAAAAAGAAGGCAAAATGACACTGAAAGTAAAATGATACTGCCTTCACTGGGAAGAGAATCCGTACCGTCACGCCGACAGCACTTAGCCATGCAATTCCGACAACGCTACCGACTAAGCTAGCCGAGACAACCCCCAACAATGAACGCAAAAGAAAGAAGTTTAGAAGTAGGCAAGAGAACGAAGAAAAGAAAGAAGGCAAAATGGCAAAGCAAAAAAAGAAGGCAAAACAAAGCATAGAAAGATGGCGAAAGAACGAAGTAAAGATTAAACATGTTAAGGCAAACGAAAAAAAGGCAAAAGAATGAAGTAAAGAATAAAAGCAGGACTAATCTTAATCATTTGAAAACCTGAAAAACAAAAGAACAAACTCACATTAACATTTTACATTTTGGTGAACTTTCTGGTGGTGTGGCTTGGTTGAAGTCGGAAAGTAAAGAGTAAATTAAAACATCAAAACTATTGAAAGCTTTAATTTAACAACGTCATATAATCATTGTGTTGTTTCAGATTTTATTTTTTTTTAATGAATGATTATTTTATATCATGCAAAATCTTAAAATTCCAAACTTCAAGCTAACTGCTTATTATTCGAAAATAAACAAGTTGACAGAACAAAGGAAATTACCTGGTTTGTTTTGTAGTTTAAGAAAAAATAATTTTCTGTAATTTCATTATGTTTTAAGTAATAAATATCGTATGCCGTTTTTGTTTTGTTTTTGTTTTTTGCCATGAGAACATTTAATAATTATTGGTTTCAAATAACGTGGTGAATTTTTCATTTTTTTATTGGATCTTCTGGATTTTTTTTGTATTTTGCGGTAGTTTAACTAATTAAATGCAAATTCTTCCTTTGAATTCTTTTTTTAGCTTTGAAAAAGCCAATGAATGTTTTTGTTAGTTGTATTATTTTAGTGAGTTTTCATAATACTTGTTTTTTTTTATGTTTTAACGACATTACACAACATCCAAAGAACAAGATAATTCTGGAGCTGTACGCAAGAATTATCATAAACCCCAGGTGAGGGTTTCCTCGCTTAATTCCATAGGATATGGCGGTTATCCGCAGGTAATATCTTATCCAACCAACGAACACAATAATCAATTAAGGGACTTAGGAGGTAGTTTTGTTTTGTTTTACAGGAATCAATCAGACGTAACTGAAACATCCTTAAAATTTAGTTGGACTAGTTATACCCAATTAATCACTCAGTTTTCCGTTTAGTAAGCATCAAAATTATTCAATGTAATATAAATATGAGAAAAATAATAAATTCAAGTTAGCACATTATTGATGTATAACATCTAATACAGAGTTTTATCAATCTGAAAAAGAGATATTTAACGGGAGAAGTAGTTTTTTTTTGTAAAAAAAATAAATCTAATTTATTTAGTGTTTTGAGTTTTAAAAGACAACTTTCAAATGTAAAGACAATCTGAGCTTGTTTAAAAAATTATTTTCGGATTAAAAATTTGTATTGAATGTTATAAAAATCAATTCGAATTAACGTTTGTGCGAAAATCATGGTTAACCAGTGATATACGAATGATGCATAGATAGATATTGTGACAACATTTACAGAATAAGTGCAATACATGTATAAGTTCGAAAAAACAGTTTTAGCAGATATTTTGCCATATACTCGTAAACAGTGTGGTTTCCATATTATTATCAAAATCAATAAACTACAGTTAAATTAGTGAAACCTGCTTATCAGGATAGAGGATAGAGGAAAAGAGCAAAATTTTAAAGTAAAATAACATTTTCAAACGAAGCACCACAAACGATTAACGAAAAAGAGAATCAGATGTGTTAACTTAGCGCATTGGAATAGCCATTAGAAAAACAATTGCCAAATCATGTTCTCATTTGAACAAACAAGTAAAATTTGCCTTGATGATTATAACCTCCAATCCACCAATCATCGTGACAATGGTGCTTGCAAATGCACAAACTCTTAAAAAACATAAGAAGCTAATGACATTGTGAAGCAGTGGTTGGTACTCAGTGACCTGACTGGGATCAGAACATCAGGTCTGAAGGTTATAAAACTGAGATTGGAAAGTTCAAGTATCAAATCTCAAGCATCTGATTGGCTGAAATGGCGACTGGTATGCTTTACTGGTGTCCATACACAAACATGTGCAAACCTTTGATGACCATGTGACTGTCGCTGTAAAGCTATCGGATTAAATCTCCATTCTCATGTACTTAAGTTATCAAACTCCAATTTTTAAATCTGAGAGCTATTCCAAAAGACATTTACGTCAAATATTTGCGTGTGATAACTCTCCGAGGTAAAAGGAGATGACGAATCTGTTACGCCACTTTCCGATGATTCACAACTTTTATTTATTTGTTCATTTCTCTTACAAGAATCACAATTTCTGTGAGCAATCAACATGATCAACGTTAATGGCAATTTAAACAAAAGCGGAATCGAAGACATCTTTGTTAACATGAATTAATTGCTGTGTGAATTGTTCACAACAGAAAACTATTTATCAAAATTATTTACGGTATCAAACAGAATGAACTGTCTGTGGTTACAAATATATTATAGCACAAAAAAAACAGTAGATTAAAATTCAAAGAAAAAAAGAAAAAATCAGTGTAATAAAGAAATTCTTTTTAAGGACTAAGAATGAGGTGGGGGCTAAGAGAAAATGTAAGACACGACAAAATGATAGCATCACGGACTTAATGTAAACAAGACATTTTACAACCACCACACGGCACAAACACGCCTTTATATATTTTAAAAGATGAAATAGGAACATCGGAAGGCTCGGGATATGCCAAATCAATCAACTATTGCAGGCTCGGTTTGATTACTAAAAATCCTTATTACTGTCCACGCCGCCTATAACCGGGTTGAGCGCTATTTAATATTTTCACAGAATTTTAATATGAGTATTGTGCTCAAAGGACTTCAAAGATGGCTATATAAAACATCACTGATTTAATGTGCGGAAAGACATTTTACAGCCGCCACACGGCTATTTAAATAGATAAAAAGGAAACTTTAAAAGCCAAAGGACACGACAAATATCAAAACATTAAAGCACTTTAAACTTAATTAAATTATAAATGTTGGCTCAAATATAATTTCATATTGATTATTTCGTTGGAAGTAATTTCGTTAATTCCAAAAGTAAGAACAAAGCTTTTCGTATAATTTTCTTTAGGATTTGGAAGGATCTTGTTTATCTTGAAAACCTCAAACACTACCAACAACAATTATAGGAAGAACAAATAGACGTTGAGATTGACAAGAGCTAAGGATGGAACACGATGCGTTTATAATTGGTAAGAAGTTCATTCATCCCATATTCTTTTCACATTGATCATCAATTTGACGATCAGTTATACATCATAAATTGTCAAACAGCTCGGGAAAATCATAATTATTCTAAAGACTAACGTCCTTTTATACTCTCACAAACCAAAATAGGACACCGAGAAGTAAACGCTCTTAAAATAGGTTAATACAAAGAACAAGCAACCTGACAAAAGTACATATTTTAGCATTCACTTACGTTTCATTTACATTTTTTATAAATAAAAGAGGAATAAAAAGTAGATATTCAAATTACATTCACTTATGTCTCATAAAGTGTTTAAAATTAAAGAGAGGTTTTAACCAATCAAAGACGGTCAAAACAGGAGTAAATCCCTTCTTAGATCAATTAGTGAAAATGTATTTCTTCTAATTGAACCTTAGTTATAAGATCACACCAACGTCACCTTTTCTGTTCTTTGGCACAAGACCAGGAGTATAAAAATTGACTTTAATACAGTGTCAAAACGAGAGGCAGGTTTCCGTCTTAAACGAAGCAGTGCAGGTTCGCGCTTTGGCGAGTGACGAGTAGCGGAGGTTTGAATATGTTACCCTTAAAATTTGTAGAATAAATATAGATTCTCAATCTTCAAATTCTTTTCAATTTATCTTTGATACACAAGACAAAGTTATAGTTTGAATAATGTTTGACGTACCTTTTGAAAGGTGTAGATTTGTTTGATTAAGAAAATTTCTTCGCATACATGAAACACCTAGAAGTATTATTTTAGTGTGTTGTTTGTTATATATTAAATGCATGATGATATATAGTAAATACGTTATATTATAATCAAAACACAATATTATGTTATATATTAAATAAGTTATGTTATACTAAATACGTAATATCTTATATACTTAATACGTTATGTAATATATTGAATACGTTATGATATATGCTAATAATGGTATGTTTTATAACAAAATTCAATGTTATATATTAAATAATTAATGTTATAAAATAAATGCGTTATATTATTTATTAAATGTGCTATGGCCAATGCTCTGAAGACTTTCGCGAGTACAAAACATACTACTATTTCATCGTTCTTATCAAAACGTGTAAACGCAGTTTTTATTTTAACTCATTATGTTTGACTTCCCTGGAAATATAAGGTGGAATCATATTTAACTTTTCATCATCAACATAGGTATTATTTAAATAAAATAGCTCTAGGTCGTTCCGAAGAGGTTGCCCACTTTCTTTATCGTTTTTCCGTATTCAACCAGATTCGGATGCAAGATTTTACAGTAAGAAGGTTCGTTTGTGGTAGTCTTAGTGTAGTTACATAATAAATTTTAACTTTCGTTTCAAAATCCCCAATTTATTATTGCTGCCCAGAAAGATGGTTCGAACCCCATCTGGATTTGCCCCTGACAGCACAAATCCAAAAACTGATCTTCTTTTTATGGGCGAGAACCAGAACTGTATGGGCAAAAATATCATATCAGGAATTGATCAAATTCAGTCTGTAAGCGTTAACCAGATTTCTTCTTCTTTACCTGTGATCTCAATATGTGTAGGTCCTGGGGTTCCTTTTGGCCCTGGAGATGACCCTTTGACCCTTGGAATTTCCAAACTCTTAATTTGACCCCTAGTATTTTAGCTGAAGAGTCATTTTTTTCCTGTAATTTAGGGAATTTTTGGCTTATAATTAAGAGAATCCCTTAAAAATGAACAAATGACCCTTGAGATTCAGCAGCTAGTGGAACCCCTGAGGTCAAGCAGAAGATTCAGGATATGAATATTTTCTTTGTGCTCTTTAACATGTTCTTAATTTTTTTATTGTTGTTGACTGTTTTTATTGTAACATATCTGTATATTGTGTAATATGCATAACTGAAACATGTAACAGTATAAAAAGATATTTATGTGTTGCATTATTACTCTAACATTTCTCACTTTTTTCTTCTTGTCCTTTGCTTGTTTGTCAAATGTATTTTCTGCATAAATGGTGTAAATATACTCTGCCTCTGTGAAAAAGGATTTTTGAAAAAAAGTCCTGTTAAAACAACAGCTTGCTTTGTTTGAAAAAGTAAACATTCGTTTTATTTCGTCACATAATTAAACTTCAATGACGTATAGCATCATGACGTCTAATTGAATAACGAAAGTGCACAATCAATATGGTGCGCAATACTACTACGCATACACGCGGAGTTTAGAATAAAGCCATGAAGGATAAGGAAATCTCAAACGGCTAAAAAAGAGCTTTTTCTGTCAAGTAAGTGAGAAATATCTATCTTATATTGTTAAAAACAAATAATTATACTATGTATATTGCGTTGATTCCACTCTGAAAATTGGTACAATGTAATGGAAAAGATTTTCTCACTTACTAGACAGAGAACTTCTCTATTTTAGCCGTGTGAGATTTCCTTATCCTTCATGGCCTACTCTTTAACTCCGCGTGCTCGCGAACTTTTGTATTATTGTGCACCATGTTAACTGAGTACTTTCATTATGTAATAATTGATTTTGACTACGCCATGATGCTAATTACTTCGTCATTTAAGTTTGAGACGTAATTAAACGAATGTTTACTTTTTGAAACAGTACAAGCGGTTTATTTCGTTTTATAATGACTTTGTTCAAATGTCATTTGGAAAGGATACAGTAGGAGGTTGCTAAGCTCTGAATGCTGGAACTCGAAAGTGTTTATCGCGGTATGAGTCTGTAATTGCTTTTTAAGAGTATCATTCTAATACCGCTGTTGCGAGCTTTGTTAAACATCAGGCTCTGTGGAGAAAATGAATGGAAAATAAAATAGGAAATAAACTGCTTTTTAATCGGGATGTTTCAACTGGTATGTACAAATCAATCTATATTAAATGTGACAAAATCATGGATAACCTTAAAAATCGCAGATCCGTTATCAACGGATGAACCAGCTGCAGATTTTCATGCAATGCAATAACGATTCTTCTCCTTTTATATAAATTTGTAACAATAATGGTGTTCATGTTAAGGGTGTTAAACTTTGACAGGACTGTGTATTTCGTGGCTGATTTACCGTTCCTACTAGAAGCTACGCGAAAGAAAAAGTTCTCCAAAATTGTGCGTTTTATTTGAATTTTGTTTGAATCTTGAAGAAGTAAGTGAGAAAAATAATCAATCATTGGTATTCGGTGAAGATCACGGTATCCCAACCCTTCGGCACAGCCTCGTTTCTGTCTGGAAAGCATTACCCTCGGGTTGAGATACCTTGATCTTCGCCGAATACCAATGATAGATTCTCATTATAGTAAACGAATTCGAATGTAATAGTATTTTTTTCTACGATTATAATTATTATCAATGACACATGACTTAGATCTACTTGTTATCTATAGATCTAATCAGTTAATATATTGTTCTATTAGTCTCCGAAATATTATTCTTTGAGTAAAATAAAAACTGAACTTAAGAATCATCTTGACGCTTTATTTCTATTGCAGTTTTGTTATCAGAAAAAATGGATTTTTTATGAGAAAAACACTTCCTAGCACGAAATAATAAATACCATCGGTTTATGAAGATTTAAACCTTTAACGTCAAATGCGCTACAAAAGCCTACAAGCATTCAAAAGATATCTGACAGATTTATCGATCTCGCTAAAGACATATCTTTTTAAATCAAACAGTCGTAATAAACGCTAGAAATATAACGTCTAAATGATATTTCCTATCAGTTATGTCTAAATCATGATTCGCAGGGATATATGGATGATATATGGATGATATGTTGATTACAGCTGCCGAACGGTGTAAGAAAACTATTATATCGAGATCATGAATTTTTTTACGAATTAATAATTATAATCTTTCTGTTTCATAAAAAAACCCTGGAAATCAGGTATATCTATTTAAAGCTTCTAAGTGATATAATGAGGTAGTTTTGTGGTAATAATCGGCAGTCTGGCCATGCCATAATATGAAATTTCATGAACCAAGACACTTAGTGAACAGTTAAGTTTACCTAATGCCATACAATTACATCCTCTCTTCTGGAATTGTGATTACAGTATTAAATATTTTCTCTGAGCTTTATGTTAGGCGTTACGTCGATTTCTGAGTTGAAGGTTATAAAGCTGAGATTAGAACCAGTCTCAAATCTCAAGCGTCTGATTGGCTGAAATGGCGAAACCTTGGGCACTGAAAATTATATTCACTCCTATATTAAGAAGTTATTGTTTAAAGAATGTATAATATAACTAACTTGAAATGTGTTTCCCAGTATAGGAAAAGAAAAATTATAGAAAACGTTAGTCCAAAATATGTTTTCATTCAAGATTTTCCGTCTTTTATTGTCTTTGAATGAGGAATCAGTGATTGCGTTTTACAGGGCTCAAGATCGTAAAATTGATATTGAAAACCAGTCTCAAGTCACAAACATCTGACTAGTCTTCATTTCAACTAATCAGAGGGTTGAGATTTGAGACTTGTTTCCAGTTTCAGTTTATGATATGTGTCAAAAATCTCTTCAAGGAGCGCTTTGAAGTCATTTTCGATTATCCCTTCAATACCGCTACTAAAGATCTTCGCGCTAAACCGCCGATCCGCTACATAAAATATAGCAATAAGAATTTGCAACTATATATAAACATAGATGAACAGAGAACTTTGGATGCCAGATCGGACATGACAATTATTAATATACTGCAGGCTAGGTGTGACTGAGACTGTTCATGGGCAGCAAAATTAATGAAATGCATATTACTGCCTAGCCCCGTGTTGAGCTTTACTCAATATTTACACAAGTTAACATTGTAAAACATATAACAATGTTAAAAATGCATATAACATCTCCAAATATAAAATATATATGAACATAATGGCAAAACAAATTCATTTTTGTTAAAATTTATTTATTGGCGTCCAATAATAAAATGAATATTAATTGAACTGAGTCAATGTATTATTAAGAATAAAAAAATTATCAAATTGTTCAGGGTATTTAATTCTAGAGCTAATTCAGTTTTACCATACTCACTTCAAAAAGAACACTTTAGGAGCCTAATGATTAAAGAGAAATATGTAGTTGGAACGGGCTTCACTGAAATTATCGTTTTACTGTCTGTCAAAATTGTATATGTTACATTTACTATGGCTTTACTCAATATTACTGATAAGTAATTTACAGTTATCCTTTACGTTCACAAGGGATAACAGTTAATTATATAGTTGATAAGTTGAATACAACTGTGCCCGAAAGAAATTTAAAAGCGTAAAAGCGACTTTGAGCAAAGTTTCACATTACCTGTCTTCTAACAGTTCACGACTGTTAGACTTTTATGTTAAGACATATTGGATTTAATGAAATTAACATATAAACTTGTAAAGATGAAAATTTTATTTATTTGTTAAAGTGCTGTTGTATGCAACATTGTCGAGTTTATGGTAGTAATGGAGCTAATTCACCGGGGCAACATGTGCTTCCATGTTCATATAAGAACCTGTTGGGGCAAGTGTTAAAATGGTGCACTCGAGAACAATTTTTAACCCCTAATTGCTAAATTTGCAACTGACCGTTTCAATGCGGTAACTCCTCGGGTTCTCAATGTCTTTAATTGCGAGTCTATTTTATATTAAAGCATGTTCTTTTCTCCAAACTTTTGGCTATGTGGGTAGGTTGTGTCTTCTGTATGTGGCCATTCCCTTTTTGTCATTTGAAAAGTTTCATGTTCATGTTTGTCTGAGTTTGAAATGCTAATAAATTTAAAGAAAAGATTCTTGTAAATATCAGAGTTACCGTACAAAACGCTTTTGATTCAACAATTTATTTAGATAAAAAATGCCAGTGATTACATTCCGAGACTTAAAAGACATTTGTGTAGGCACTTGCTTTTAAAATCCGCGAGAAAATATCTGATTCCATTTTCAACTGATCGACATTTCGTTGAGAAAATGATTAACGTCTCGATTGCATTGATGAAGTAACTTAGAATAACTAATGCATCTGACAGCGTTGTTTGGCAGATGCATGCATAATATTAAAAATATGTTCTTTCTATAGAGGCATTCAACCTGCCCTGGAAACAGAACATGGACTTATACATGTATAATTTATACATGTATAATGAGGATCAATGTTAAGGACTTTAAAACAGGGAACTTATCAAGGTAGTAACCAAATTGATCTTAACTACAATTTCCTGCTATTAAATTAATATACCGAGCACATTATGTCAATGCATATATACAATGGACAATCTGGTAATCTTCGATAGAAAAATCACCAAACGGCCAGTTTCAGTAACCAACAAAATATGTTATGGAAACTGAAATGAAATGCTAAAACTTTTTACTTCAAGTATATTTTGGCACCATGCAATTTTTTTCTCTTTTTCGTGTGTTGAAAGCCATTCAATATCCACTTTCAGTTATAGAGGTGGTCTAATGTCTCTTACTGACATATTCCGACTTAAAAAGTCTTGATATGTTTGTCAGCAACCCCTTTGGAATTCTTTAAGCAATGAGACTTTTAAAAATTATTTCTTATATTTTATTGAAATTTTATTAAAAAAAAACAAACTACGAATACTTTTTTGACCTCAAAACTCACTTTTTCTATGGCCAAGAATATAAGCCCGTTTACATGAAATTGGTAATTATGCATTTTATGAAATCGATTTTACTCTTGAAATGAACTTTATGAGTTTTGTTAGAAATTGCATTTAAACTTTTGTATTAATTAAGACCTGAAAGAATAAATTAATAAATATTTTAATGCATAATGATATGTTGCCCTTTACAGTGAAACCTGCCTTAGCAGCCACCTGCGAATAACAACCACCTGTCTTAATCAGCCAGTTTGAATATAACCTAAACTGCAATTTTGTTCTATTTTTTTACTGTCTTTAACAGCCACCTGTCTTCAGCAGCCACTTTTTGTCACTCCCTTGGGTTGCTGCTAAAGAGAGGTTTGACTGTATATCAATTAGAGGGATTCCACCTTAGTAATCATAAATTGTTTTAAGATCAAAAATAAATAACGGATTCGTAGGAAAGTCATATTCGATATTTTAAGAACGGCCCAAGGCGGCATAGTTTTTGGAAGAAAAAATATTAGAGAGTGTATTTTGAGATAGACTTAAATGTAAACGATGATTTGTTTCTTTGTGCAAAATGAATTCTATAATTCATTTGTAGGTTCAAATAAATATGTTTTCCATACTATTAATTAATACACTTCGTTGGGGTTTCAATCTAAATTGCCCTCCCCAACAGACACACATGCACAATAGTAATAGAAAAGAGACATATCGTTCGAAGTTGTTTAATGTCAACATATTAAGTACATGTATATTAAACTAGAATTTAATAGTGTTCCTCAAAACACATATGTCGGTTTAAATTGCATTTTAAAGGAACATAACTAAAGATAGCGAAACACGAGTTATCATTTTTGTTTTCAGGTATGGATTTGAACATGCTGATGATATAATCCGAGTATTAAATTAATATGATATATTCCAAGCATTAAATTAATAGAACAAGTGAGATTTGAAACTGGTCTCCAGAATCAGGTTAATGATCTTGGGCCCAGAAGAAGATTAACTTTGAAGTGTGCATTTATTAGCTCTTTTACGTTTGTAGAAATCAGGAAATTCTAATATGGTATAATAAAGCTTTAGATTAAACCAAGGCTGAAGGTTATAAAACTGAGTTTGGAAACCAGTCTCAAATCTCAAGCATCTGAAGGGCTGAAATGGCGACCAGTCGCCATTTCAGCCAATCAGATGCTTGAGATTTGAGACTGGTTTCCATGCTCAGCTTTATAACCTTGGGCACAGATTAATAGCATTACAAGTTAAGAGCGCTCAGTGATAAGGATGATTCAGTGATAATACAAAGATTTTGAAAAAAAAGAATCTTCGTTAAGCAGTGAACTAAGAGGAAATGCGAAAATTAAAGTAAAAATACGTATTTTGTATTGTGATTAAATCTCATAACGAGTTTAGTATTGCAGCGGTGTTCTTTTAGGAATCAGATATAGAATGTTTACTATCAGAACATCTTGGATAACTGTATGATAATGTAAGTAAAATCACATAAATTTGTATTGAAAGTGAAATATGCATACCAGGAATTGACTATAAGTATCATGCACGAGTGTGAGGTGAAGATGGAAAAATCTGTCACCGAGGGTTAACTGTTTTGCGGGAACGAGGCTCTGCCGAGTTCCCGCCAAAACAGTTCACCCGAGGTGACAGATTTTTCTATCTTTACCGAATGTCTCGTGCAAGATACTTTTTCTTGCATACCTTTTTTTTATTTACAACATTTCTGTGTATGTAGACAAACTAATTTATTTTCCTTATGTTCAAATATTGACATTTATGTAAACCTTTTTTTTACAATGACGTCACTAACTTGAATATATTACGTCAGATACTTGAAGACGTGACGTCACTCACGTGACTCATTCTACACGGGGGGGTGTAGGATCGAAATTTCCTACACGGGTGAAAACACCGGATGACCTGATCTGGTATGCAAGAAAACCCCAGAAAATATAACCTCTCCATGAGGCCAAAAGGAAGAAAAAAAAGAAAGCATGTGTTTATAACAAGTTCAATTTGGGGTTTGGAACGGTCAGTGGCAAAATAACTTGAGACTGGGGAAGGGGGGGGGGGGGGGGAACCAGTTTTAAGGTGCACCAATATCACTTTTGCCGCATTTTTCACATAAAAAACCAACAAGTAGATCTACAAGGTTTCTTGGTGAAATAACTCTCCACAAAAGTGTATTTTACAGGCATGTTAGCATGATGTATTTGTGTACTTCGTTTCGAAACTCTTACCAAAATTCTTCAGATATCGTAAAGGTAAATTATATTTTTCCTATGGGGATTTTTGTGATAACAAAAATAATTTTTGTCAATACATTGAATACATTGAGTAACGTCATAAAGTTGAGCAGACGAAAATGTTTATTATGCATTTCGGGGTAAAAATAATATTCTTTAGGTTAAATGATTATCAAATTTCCCTTCAAGTAGAGAATTATAAATAATAGTGAGCTCTTTCTAAAAAAGGTAACAACTGAAATGTCCCGAAGAACTTTTTCCCGTGACGTACCCTAATAGATGTTCATGCGCACACGCAAAATATTAATGGCATACAATTGTTCTTACAAAATCTCATGCGAAGAAACCGAAAGCTGTTAACTCCCCAGAAAGAAAATCTGAATTTTTCGGTTAGTATATTGCGGGATTCACGAATAAACATCATTACAAAAGTAATGGGAGCGAGAAATAGAGAGCTGAGTCTGTCCCCTGTGACGTATTGAATTTGCAAGTTTGCGAGAAGAAAATATGTTTATCGTATATAAATGAGTCTCTGTCAGGCGTTATTAACCTTCCAGAAAAATGCTTATAACAATATTGTTATAAATATGTAACAGTTAGTGTCTTATTTTAAAATCTATTGAAGCATATTCTTTGTTTCTTTATTTTTGCCTCAAATGCTGGTAAAAAATGATAGGAAAAAATAAAACAATACAAACGTGAAAATAACGGCCATGATAAACTTATTTAATGGTTTCTAACGTAAAATGAATTACTTAACGGATTTATATTTTGATAAAAAAAATACCAATTATTCCTGCTATTTGTGACCAAGTAAAGAAGCGATCAACCCCATTTAGATAAATCACTTAATATGTAGAGCGCTGTAGAATGACATCTTGGTAGTCTTTGAATTGACAGAACTTTAGTTCGAGAGCAGTGGAGGAATTGATACCTTTTGTATTGGTTTTAATTTGAAAATCTTCATGGTTGAGAAATTCGTTTCGCCATAGAATATCAAACTGCAATATTTGTATTTTTAAATATACATGTATCTCGGTCCTGCAAAAAGTTATCTTAATTTAAGTTATCAATGCAACTGTTTGAAAAGTCTATATGATATGCAAAGATTCCGTTAATTTTTGTTAAATATTTTAAATTGTTTCAACCAATACATGCTTAAAAGCAATCAAATTTTGAAATAAACATCACATCCAAAATTGAAAAATTATAATTTTTAATCGAAATAACCAGAGTTATCATATATTTTAGCGATGACTTTTCCACTTTAAATTAAAAGATATCATGAAAAAAGCTGTTTTATTCTCTAAATAAATTATTTTGTTAAACTGAAGTTTATTGAAAAATTGGAATTAAACAATCCGTAATATGTTCGCGAACCCGGTGAATACATTTTATAGAGTGTACACTACATGTTTTATATTTAAAGATATAGTTGTGGTTTATGACCATAATTATTGCTCAGTTTTTTTTTAATCAAAATCTTTAAAAATGACTTAGCTATGGGTTCTCAAACACCAAAATGGACATGGCGAATTAACAAACCAAGGAAATATTTAATCGCTATCAAACCGCCATGGCGAATATTGCCATAAATCAAAAATAGCGAGTTTTCGCATTGGCGATTTTGTAAAATAATAATAATAATAATAATAATAATAATAATAATAATAATAATAATAATAATAATAATAATGATAATTGTAATAATAATAATAATAATAATAATAATAATAATAATAATAATAATAATAATAATTCGGCCATCTAAAGCATGTATGGGTTATATATGTTTGAAACAGTAAAGTGCAATCACCCTTTAAATGTTTTATTTTTTCGATATGTTAAATATGGCAAATTTTTGCAGTTGGGAAAAATCGCCATTTAAGTTACGGCAATAAATTTTATAGCGATTACGACAGTAAATGTTATTGCTTCGCTAGAATAGTTATAGGGTGGGAAGGTTATTCAAGACACAAACATCAGATTTTCACAAAAAAAAAAACAACAACCAAGAACTCGTACTGAAATCTCGCTCTCGCTCTCTAATCTCAATACCTTAGAGCATAAATGTTCCAGAGGGACACACTTTCTCTCTATGTCGAGCAATTAATTTAAAATTTGCAATCTTGTCACGTTGCCAACAAACGTTTCGTGTCATTTATATAAAAAAATTTAAAATAATTTCACAGTTAAAAAAGACATGTGAACTACACAAACACGCGCATTGGTGTGATTACATGCACATTTGGGGTATTACATTGGATCGTATTATCAAGAGAAACAAAACATTTTAATGTTTTGATATTTTCCAAGTAATGAGGATTTATAACGGAAATGAACAGATTCAACCTAAAAAAAGAAGAACACACTACATGACTCCTGATAGTTTTAATCAGATCATTGGTAAAAATGTTGTAAACTAGAAGAGAAGAGATTTATCGAAGTACCCAAAAACGAAAAAACAAAAATCAAAACTAATTATGGTCCACTACTGTTTTTCATAAGTCGCACCATAACAAATAACAGAAATCATATCCGCCAATCTCATGGCCGAATCTCATTTTGATAAAAAAAAACGTTCATGATGCGTCCAATACAACAAGAAAATGCAATAAAAATCATGTGATATTTCTTCACGACAACTAAAGAAATTACATTTTTTTTCAAAAAATAAGAATTATTGATAAAGCAAAATTAAATATGTTTAAGAGATAACTGACAATGTGAAATAGATTGGATATATATCTGAAAATGTTCCGCCGCTACGGCGGTACAAATTGCTGCACACGAGCAGTTTGGTATAAAGAATATAGAATAATCTTTACATATCATTATAAAATATATAACTATCTTAAAAGCAATCCTTTATTACATTTATCTTCTTGGAACACTTACCAAGTTCACCGTTAACAATATTACTACAAATTTCGATTTCAGTTAGATTTTGGCTTGCAGCCAAAACATCAAACACGATCCACGGCGACTGATATTTTCGTTGAGAATTTAGCGCGGGAATTGTGTTGCCTCATATACTAAAGACACATGGGTTAGGCTACACATTCTACATAGTCATTAAAATGACCTTATATTCTTCTTATGCGCTTGTGTGGCCTCATATTCTACAGTGCTGTTTACAAGACCTAATCATATGGCACTTGGCTCATCATCTCATAAAGGGAGAGTGTACGGCGTTGACTATGTGGTATTGTCAATTATCTGCCCTTCTTATCAGATTATCGGAAATTAACGAAGTCTAGGGTCAATAAAATATGTCATTTGCTTCGGATGGGAAAAGCAATAAAATAGCACAAAATTGTTTCATCATTAAGCATTCAGTTCGTTTCATAAAAGTTGTATCTTAAATATTGAAACTGGAAGGTACACAGGTGTTACAAGGGGAAACAGAATCTGTAAATGCTGTAATTATAGGATGATAGAAAACGAATACCACTTTTTGTTAATATGCCCCCATTACACGAATATTATAAACGAATATATAGGAAGACATTTTAGCCCACAATTGATAAATTTAATAAATTAATGAAATCAGAAAGTAAAAGCAATATTTTCAAAATTACAAAATTTATAAAAAATGTTAACGTTTAAGTTTTGAGAAAAACAAAATAACCACGCAGGTAACACGAAGAAATAAATAAGCAATAAATAATCTCGATAATGTATATATCTCTGAGAGTTTTATACATAACAACAAAACTAGTATTTAATACTTTATAATTAAGATAACTTTGTGTATAAGGAAATGTCGAGTATTTAATGCTAATATCAGTTTTTCCTTTACACGCAGGCTTGAGACGATCGTATTAATATACGTTCTACAATGTCTTCTTTTTTATTAGTTCTGTGTATCTTAGTGCGAGTTCTTTAATTTGGTTTTGAGCACAAAGATGTTCGATTATTTTATTTATTTTACAATCCTAAGCCCCGCGGTATATAACTTCTGCCTGTTCCATTTCATCCTTATTATTGCACTAATGAAGAAATTTATTTTGTAGGAAAGCATTTTTTATTATGTGTAAAATTTGTGGTACGGTTTGTAAACTTAATACATTAAAGAATTTACAAATTCAGTCATAATATATATAAAGCGACAGAATTGTGTAGCCTTTTCTCAATTTCTATATACACGGAAAAAACAAATCGGTACACTTTTAAATTCTTTGAATATAAGCATTTGCTAGGTTCATTATTTATATGAACCATTTACCTTGTTATACACGGTACAGGAAATGAGCCATAAAACATATTAATTATTGATCTGTCATAACTTTGTTTTTACAACGCGTCATTTATTGGGAGGGCTACAATTCAATTAATGATGCATTTTTTCGATCAGTTAATAAAATCCCGAATCTTTTCTATTACTGTTGCGCTCTTGTTTGTCAAAATAATTAAAGAATAACAGTTTATTGAATTTTAAAATTTTACTGAAAAAATCTTACAATGTAATCTTGATACATGTTGACGAGATTACGATAGTTTTTATTTGCTCTAACTTTAATTCCAATTTGTACATCATTACGTGCTTATGTTTCAAATGTGTTAAGAAATATGCCCTAAACTTAAAAATTTCAATTTTCCGATTGCATTTTACGAGATAAATTTTTGGATAAAATTTACATTTAAACTTCTAAATTGTAAATAGAAAGCATTTAACTTTTACAAATAATTAAGTAACATTTATTTATATTATCTTAATATATATGTGGTTTTCGTTTTAGATAGGCTTATATATAGATGAAACTTTATGATGACGTTTTTAATTTCTTTATGCATTTTCTTATGATTGACAATTTTTTGTGACTCAATGTGACATATTGTTTATCCAGAGTCTTGGTGTAAAGGCGCCATAGTACCGATTTATAAAAAAGGTGACGAAAATTTACCAGAAAATTATAGGGGTATAACTTTGATTGATATTATAAGCAAAATATTTTCACTAGTGTTACGCAACAGGATAAATACTTGGTGTGAAAATGAAAACATATTTACAGAAAATCAGTTTGGTTTTCGTGACGGTCGATCGACCAACGATGCTATTTTTATTTTGCATTCCATTATTCAAAAAATATTATCGAAAAAAATCAAAACTATGGTGCATTTTTATCGACTATGAACGTGCTTTCGATACCGTTATTCATGATGCAATGTGGAATAAATTGGTCGAAGCTGGTGTTAGTTGCAAAATGCTTAACATGATTAAATCTTTATATAAAAATGTAAAAGCATGTGTAAAAATAGGTTCGAATCTTAATATGTCAGAATTTTTCGATGTTACCCTTGGTGTGAAACAAGGGGAGCCATTATCTCCTTTGCTTTTTATTTTATTTATAAATGACATTGTTAAAAATATTAATGTTAATGAATTATCTGACACTGATATCGAACTACTTTCCATGTATTTAATCCTATTTGCAGATGATATTGTACTTTTTACAACCAGTCCTGTGAGTCTACAAGCACAAGTTGATAATTTACAGCAGTATTCCCAGAAATGGGGACTTAAAATTAATGTATCTAAAACTAAACTTTGTATTTTTGAAAGCAGAAAAGAGACTTACCATGCTGAAATTTTTATAAACGGAAATGTTATTGAGCAGGTAGATTGTTTTACCTACCTAGGTATTAAATTTCACTACACTGGAAATATGATTCACGCTACAAAAGCCCTATCAGATCAGGCATTAAAAGCTTATTACAGTTTATTATCCCTTTTCGAAAGAGTTAAGTTTGACATTAAAACCAAGTTATACCTTTTTGATTGCATGGTTGCACCAATCTTGCTATATGGATCAGAAGTTTGGGGAGTATATAATTTCAAAGACATTGAAAAAATACATATTAAGTTTTGTAAATCTTTGCTAGGTGTAAAAGCCCAAACTCCAAACTACGCAGTTTATGGTGAACTGGGAAGATTTCCACTTTATTTGGTAGGAAAAGAAAGGGCAATTAAATTTTGGCTAAAAATAAAAAAGAACGTTCACTCTCCTATTTATAGTATATATACTGATCAAGTCAATTCTAATTATAATAATTGGAGTAAAAGAATGTCTGATTTTGTGAACAACTTAGGATTCCCATTTTTACATAATGAATTTAACGTTCAAGCTAACTATTATCCAATACTAAAACAGCGCATTAGAGATCAGTTTATACAAAACTGGAATGAAGGTATTAATTCTATGTCAAAATTAGAATATTATAGATTGTATAAAACTGTATTTGGGTTTGAAGATTATCTTAGTATAGTTAAAAACGAAAGGTTGTGTAAATTAATGGCATGTTTCAGATTATGTTCACATACCCTTGCAATCGAAACTGGCAGGTATACTGGAACCACCAGAAATGAACGAATTTGTCAGTTATGTACTCAAAATGTTGTTGAATCTGAATTTCATTTTCTTTTATGTTGTAGCAGATATTCGGATATTAGGTCAAAATAGTTTAAGGTAACGTCATGGCCTGCCAAAAACAGATTTGTAACACTAATGTCATCTAAAAATAAGTGTACTATTCTAAACATATGTAAATTCTTAAGAGAGGCTTTTAAAACACATTTTTGTATCCTTGAAATTGTGTAACTGTTTCTTGTATTGTAATTCAAGATATTATATTGCTAAAATGTTTGTATATTGTATGTATGCATGTTGTTCGTGCTGCTATTTTGTGATAGTTTATGTGATTGCTGTATTTTGTATGACTGTTTCATGAGCCAAAGGCATAACTTTGCCGAGAGCTGAATAAAAAACTTGAAACTTGTTAATACACAAATCGTCACATATTTCTTACCTGTTGATTTACCTGGGGTTCATTGTAATTTGTTACAATTATCACCTTTTTAGACTTTCGTCTGGGTTCATTATATTAATCGGATTTTAATTCACAACTATATCGAAAAGACATATACTAATTTCTAAACGCCATGAATAATTTAGTACGTATTTGTTTCCGCCTATGAAATTTGTAAAATATTGACGGATTCGCCAAAATTTAGTGTTTCTACTTAATTCAAAGTAATATCACAAAATTTCAAAACAAGACTCCAACTTCTACAAATCAAACTAGTAAGGCTTTATATCGTTTTCTGCACTTGACTGCCGAATTAAACAATCTTCCGTTAATGATCGTAAAATATCGGGAATGTTCGCAAATTTACGGAGACTTAAATTTTCACTTAAAACATTCGATAGTCTTGTTAGAAAAAGCTAAAAAGGACCAACATGTTAAAAATTTATTTTAATAAAAATTAGCTTAAACAATAGTTAAATATTTTTTGCATAATATGCAACCTGTTTTTTTTTTAAAACTTATAATTTGGATAAAGATATTAACAATTGAATATGTAAGAATAATCGAAAAAATCCCGCTTTCTATACAGTTTCTATGTAAGTAAAAGGGAAAATAGGGTGGCTGTATTCAAAGTCAAAAAGGACCAAAATATCGTTAAGATAAATTAAAATAAAAATAATCATCTTAATCGGCAGAAATTTATCTTTAATTTGAACTATTTGTTTTTTTTTCAACTGTTTAAGAAATAAAACTGTAGTAAAGAAAAACTGAATTGTTCCTTCATAATCTATTGAGAAATTCGTTATTGGTTTTTGCTAACCGATTGATGCTCAAAGTTGGATATGATTCTTCTCATACCTTTGTGTGGCCTCATATTCTACAGTGCTATTTACAAGACCTAATATTCTTCTCATACCTTTGTGTGGCCTCATATTCTACAGTGCTACTTACAAGACCTAATATTCTTCTCATACCTTTTTGTGGCCTCATATTCTACAGTGCTATTTACAAGACCTAATATTCTTCTCATACCTTTGTGTGACCTCATATTCAACAGTGCTATTTACAAAACCTAATATTCTTCTCATACCTTTGTGTGGCCTCATATTCTACAGTGCTATTTACAAGACCTAATATTCTTCTCATACCTTTGTGTGGCCTTATATGCTACAGTGCTATTTACAAGACCTTATATTCTTCTCATACCTTTGTGTGGCCTCATATTCTACAGTGCTATTTACAAGACCTAATATTCTTCTCATACCTTTGTGTGGCCTCATATTCTACAGTGCTATTTACAAGACCTAATATTCTTCTCATACATTTGTGTGGCCTCATATTCTACAGTGCTATTAACAAGACCTAATATTCTTCTCATACCTTTTTGTGGCCTCATATTCTACAGTGCTATTTACAAGACCTAATATTCTTCTCATACCTTTGTGTGGCCTCATATTCAACAGTGCTATTTACAAAACCTAATATTCTTCTCATACCTTTGTGTGGCCTCATATTCTACAGTGCTATTTACAAGACCTAATATTCTTCTCATACCTTTGTGTGGCCTTATATGCTACAGTGCTATTTACAAGACCTAATATTCTTCTCATACCTTTGTGTGGCCTCATATTCTACAGTGCTATTTACAAGACCTAATATTCTTCTCATACCTTTGTGAGGCCTCATATTCTACAGTGCTATTTACAAGACCTAATATTCTCCTCATACCTTTGTGTGGCCTCATATTCTACAGTGCTATTTACAAGACCTAATATTCTTCTCATACTTTTGTGTGGCCTCATATTCTACAGTGCTATTTACAAGACCTAATATTCTTCTCATACCTTTGTGTGGCCTCATATTCTACAGTGCTATTTACAAGACCTAATATTCTTCTCATACCTTTTTGTGGCCTCATATTCTACAGTGCTATTTACAAAACCTAATATTCTTCTCATACCTTTGTGTGGCCTCATATTCTACAGTGCTATTTACAAGACCTAATATTCTTCTCATACATTTGTGTGGCCTCATATTCTACAGTGCTATTAACAAGACCTAATATTCTTCTCATACCTTTGTGTGGCCTCATATTCTACAGTGCTATTTACAAGACCTAATATTCTTCTCATACCTTTGTGTGGCCTCATATTCTACAGTGCTATTTACAAAACC
Source organism: Corbicula japonica (assembly GCA_038501625.1). NCBI lineage: Eukaryota > Metazoa > Mollusca > Bivalvia > Venerida > Cyrenidae > Corbicula > Corbicula japonica. The sequence continues at coordinate 1,293,110 of JAZAYU010000085.1, forward strand.
TAATAATCTTCTCATACCTTTGTGTGGCCTCATATTCTACAGTGCTATTTACAAGACCTAATATTCTTATCATACCTTTGTGTGTCCTCATATTCTACAGTGTCTTTACACGGCCTTATATTTCTTTCCATACGTTTGTTTGGCCTCATATTCTAAAGTTTCATTTACATGACCTTATATTATTCGCATACGTTTTTGTGGCATCATGTTCTAAAGTGGCATTAAAATAGCCTAATATTCTTCACATACGTTTTTGTGGCCTCATGTTCTTAAGTGTCATAAACATGGCCTAATATTCTTCACATACGTTTTTGTGGCCTCATGTTCTTAAGTGTCATAAACATGGCCTAAAATTCTTCTCATACGTTTTGTGGCCTCATGTTCTTAATGTCATAAACATGGCCTAATATTCTTCTCATACGTTTTGTTGTCTCATGTTCTAAAGTGTCATAAACATGGCCTAATATTCTTCTCATACGTTTTGTTGCCTCATGTTCTAAAGTGTCATCAACAAGTCTTAATATTCTTCTCATAAGTTTGTTAAGGACGGAAACGATATCGTTCAAGAGTGGTAGAATGTTGTCGCTGTCAAGCTTGTGCTAAAATTGTAATCAGCAGATCTAATATATGCAAGTGTATTTTGCGTAAATGATCAGAAAACTGTGTTCAGAAAACTGTGTTAATGAGATCCGCGTCTTGGGTGGTAATACGACTTCTTATCACACATGAACTTACGTGATCATCGTTACTGGTCACTACATTGTAATTGATAATTATTTCTCTCTCTTGGGGCAACAAGATTTCCATATCTGACCGTTATTTCAATCAGTTTAGCGAGTTTTATCGTATTTGGACTTACTAGAAATGGAATAGGTAATAAGAAATATGTCAGAATTAAAGACAAAATTCAATCAATACTTTTCTTTGACATGGAATGCACATTTTGCAGCTGGATTGTATTGCAATGTTGTTGCAAGCAGATGAGACAATACAAATTAAAAATATGTTAAAACTTAAATAATATTACACCTAATTCAGGTATCTTAAAGTCTATTTCTACATGTCTCCTGAGATATTGACGAATTCCATGCATATTTTTTTTGAAAAAATATTAACGTTTAATAGACAAATTTATTTTAAGAAAAGCTTTCCTTCTAACTATTAATGAACTTTTTAATTTTATTTAAAAAATTCACGATAGATGATTGCTGTACAAGATCTAGAGTGACTGCCCACTCTGATGCAAATTCTTTAAACAATATTACTTTTACCGACACCGGTAGATTTCGTTTGCCAAAGGTTGGAAGCTTTGGAAAAAAGTCCTTTGCGTACAATGGGGTGTCGTGTGGAACAACCTTCCTCAGGATCTCAGGAATATTGACTGTCTTCGGGCTTTTAAATGTGCCGTTAAAACTTATTTAATGACTTCTTAATTTTGTAAATTTATATATTCAAACAGTAGTTTTATTTTCATTCTGTTTTATAAAGGAGTATAGGTTTAATTAATATATTTTTATTTAGTAAGTCTCAATGTTGAGGCTATGTATCTTATAATTTTAAATGACCTATTTTTTATTTTAAGTCACGTGATTCTGAATGGCTTTTGTGATACACACCTTGACTGTGATATATGTAGTTGTGATAATGATCTCAATCTGTTCGAAATTTACTTATATAACATTGTAATTACTGTTATTTTCAAAGAAGAGCAATATTTAATTTTTTCTTACTAAACATGACTTTCTGTGTCATGCCTCCAATATCAGGGACCACAATGGAAATAAGAGGAATCATTTTCTCTTTTTTGTGTTATCCCTGGTATTGGTGGGCATTACATGGTTTTTCCATTACTGCATGTCATGACATTGAACTTTCTTTGTATTGTTCTTTCTTTGTATGACTTGTATGTATTCTGCCATGTTTTGTTTTACTTATACCAAAATAAATAATAATTGCTTTACCCACCGCCGATCCGGAAATAACAACTGGGTAATATCCAACAATAACAACAACGACATAATAATAATAATAATAATAAAAAAAATAATATAATAATAATAATAATAATAATAATAAAATAATAATAATAATCAGTGGTCGTGTGACGAATTAGATAAAATGAGGTTCTGAATTAAATCATCATTGTTACAATATTTGTTCATTTAGAATAGTGAATGCTTCTATTATACTTCCACATCTTCTAGATAGGTTGAATCTCGTCCAATTTCTAAACCCTTATAAAATCATGAACTAGTCCATTTTAAGAACAAGAAGGTAATAATTTCATCTACATATGTATTAAACAATTATATAATGTGTCAAAATTAAATAAATTTCCTCAGTCAGCCTTCTTTTTTATTGCTGATGAGACCTTCTGTATTTCAATGGACAAGATGCACTTGTTATATCTTCAAAGAATTCAGATGATTTTGACAGATTAGATTGTCAATGTCCTCTTTATGTCAATTTTCCTACAGGTTTTGGATTAAACATTTACAAGTAATAAACGCTAGGGAAACCTCTCGATCTTCATTTCATCTCTTATGCTTATATCTTCATAAGCCTGAATATGTGAATGTTAATGGTTTGATATTTTGATTAAAATTGCAGGATGATGTACACGTATTAAGTAATGCTCTTTCGAAATTTAGTAATAGCATATCTGGCTGGGAGACGGATAAAAGACGATTCGTTTTCTTGGAAAATTTAAAATGCAGTTAATATTTGTTGTTTTTAAATATTTAGTAAAGACAGTTATCTGCTTATGTTTTTTTAGTCAAAATGATAAAAGGAGTCACCAATAATATAAAAAAATTCGATATCATTGTGAAAAGAAATGTACGTAAAACTCTCACTTATAGGTAATGTATGCTGGGTTAAGACTTCGCCAGACAGTTCTGGTTGATACTGTCGTCGCATGTGTCACTATGGGGAATCACGTGATCAAAATAATCTCTAAACAAATGTAAAACAATGAAAAATGAAGTATATTTTGTCCATGGTTTGTGTGAAGCTTTATTATGTAGCCTATTATATGCCTACTGGAAGGTATAATTATACTGACAATATTTCGCTCATGACCTCTTCCTCATAATTCAGAACACCCAAGCACTATAAAACATGGCACTGCAGAGGTAATCTGGTAAAATTCTAAAAAAAACAAAAACACTAGTTAGCAGTTGTAGTATAAAACATATAGTCTGTGGTCATATGATAGTACATTTATAAATTCTATTTGTGCAACTCTGAAATGAAAACTTCACAAAATTCAAAATTTCCCTATAGCTTATTTTGATCATGTGATTCCCCACAGTGTGTGTGATTCTGCTAAGTACGGGCAGACATTTAGTTGAATTGTTTGCCCGATAAGGCAACGAAATAGAGATACCAGACGGGCGATTTCGACTGAAAACTCCAGAATCAAAGCTAAAAAGTCACCTCTGTACTCTACTTGGCGTCGGTCAGGAGACAATTAAAATGCTTTTTAAATGCAACTCATGCCAAAGAAATGTGTTTTGTATCTTGGCTGATTTCGATTTATTAAAGGTTAGCTTAAGTGAGAGAGAGATTGAGAGAGAAGGAGGGAGAGAGAGGGAAAAAAGACAGACCGACAGACTGACAGGCGGGCGGAACGGCGGGCGGGCGGACGGACGGGCGAGCGGACGGCAGGCAGGCAGGAAGACAGCTCTAGGAATGATCTAGGCATAATTCAGTTACTATTAATCTCATTAAAATCAGATCTTTGATTACGCTTCCATCCTAACCAGCGGAAAGTAATGAAGCGAAAGTAAGGATGTGATTTTAATGAGATTGGTTACTATCAACCTGTTTAGCACTAGTATGTATTTGCATCTGTAAATAAAGGAGTAGACTCATTACTACACGGATACATAAAAATAAGGGGATCTAATCGCCATAAGGAGTTTGTCGAACTCCAACGCAGTTATCTCCCGTTAAAACTTCGTTCAATGAGGTGATTAAATTAAATTATGATTTTTCATGAAAGCGTTTTTTTCGGGGCCAGCTTTTTGCTCGAAATAAAAAAAACTGCCCTTTTAGGGAAAATCCCTTTTTTTATTGAAAAGCTACTCAGCTGAAAATGGGGCACATCGCTAGGAAAAACGTAGCAACGAATTCATGTATCGCACCAAAACTGACATAGAAAGAAATATTATATGGGTTTACAAACGATTTTATAAACCTGTTTACAAAGTCACCGTGTTGTCACGAATTTCAAAGCAGACCCATGGTGACCGTTCGAACATTATTTCAAGCAGGATTAACGCTTGTAAAAACAGATCTTGATAATTTTATGCAAATTATAACACGTGCATTATCTTATGTTTTTATTTAAACAAAACAAATGAAATATGAAAACAGAATATTTCAATTCTTATCAACAACAGATATGAGTGCACATTATTGAATGCCATCTGGCGTAGAAACTACACTCACCCAAAGTTCTAATTCGTCACCTTACTATCTTCAAAAGTTTAACTTTAAAGTTGTGGAAAGAACATTACCTTTCACACATTCTATGAAATTTTAGTTAACATTCCTCTCGTTTGGAAACAAGTACCCAAGGTTGTAAAACTGAGTTTGGAAACCAGTCTCAAATCTCAAGCATCTGATTGGCTGAAATGGCGACTGGCTCAGTTTTATAACCTTGGACAAAGTTTAATTGACTGAACAAACGACACCCGATTCAAAAAGTCACAAAAGTTTAGTTACTAATGATCAAAACACCAAACATAGACTAGTCTAATTAAGATGATATTCCATCATGTGCTTCTTACTGTTAAACTAGTTCAAACGAATAATCGGCTTAACATTAATATCCATGTATAATACTAAAACAATGAAAAATTATATTTCCTATTGAATTTGCATTTTATTTTAATTTCGTTGTTGAGTTCTGGATTTAGGGTAACCGCATACATCTTCGAACTTAGTTCTCTCCATAATAAATATTAAAGCCGATTGCGTAAGTTTCCATTTTCACAAAGATATAAATTTTACGTGTTCACCGTTTGTATGACAAAATTGAAACTCAGTCTGGCAAAGATAGTCGTTGAATAGAGGCCAACATAGGTTAATTCACGAGTATTTAACAAAATGAAACAAAACATCCCGGTGCTCATGTAACATTCTTAATGTTGTGAAATCGGAAATTACCGCAGTCGTCTTTAATTAAGTTTCGATTAGCTGAAATGTTGAGAGAGTTCCAGCAGATTGTGAATACAGAATATTGAAATGTAAGTGATTAATGATCGCTATCATTTACTTTTGGACGAATTTATGCGCATAATTCGAATATTGTCATGGGCATAAAGTCGCACATTGAATTATTCTCAAATCACATTTTTAAATAGTGGGACTCGCGTTCAAACCATTGCGTGAAATACGCAAAATAAAAAAATAATATAAAATACTCTTTCAGAAACATTACTTTATAAAGTAACGGAGTAGAATTTTGGGTGAGTGTATAAACATGATTATGGTAAAAAAAACAGATGCATGCATGAAATAGTTTGAGACAACGAGATTGTCAAATGCATTTATGGCATATTAAATATTAATCACAGACATCTTGTTGTGTTTAGGAAAACAACTTAAAACAAAATCCTCAGACAATTAATAATAATTCTGATTAAAATCAATATATCTGATTACTTCCATCAAACATTAGTCATGTGCTGACTGGGATACGAGATCACCGTGCACTGTGTTATAATGCTGACCCATTTTTATTCATAGCAGCCTCTTCGTATGACGGAGGGGCATAAAATGGTGGTGTTTGACATGCAGAACTATTTACAATACAGCTGGTTCCCGGATATGGTGGTGGAGCTCCGGAACCAGCTGTATTGTAAACAGACTGGTTCTGTTTTCCGAATCCTTCATGAAACGAGACTGGTTGCTGAGTTGTCGCACCATTACCAGACTGGTTCCCTGGTGGTACCACGCGATAGGGTAAGAAACTTGGTTGGATAATGACGGCACTGGGGGTTGAGGAACCATTCTCATACACGACATGGGTGGCTGGTACGTGTACTTCCGTAGCTGTTCCACGGTCATAGTCATCTACTTTGTTGTTATGGTAATACTCGACTAAAAATATCACGTTTAAAATCCCCGTTAGAAATGGTATTGTATTTATTATGAGTAACTAGACTGTGTCCTCAGGACACTAATTCTCCCAATGCTGCAACAGTATTTGTTACAATATTTTATTACTTAAGTTAACAAAGAGCCATAACTCTGACAAAATTTGTCGAGGAAAAATCTTTGGGCGTATGGACGAGTGCAACTCTACATATTGTCTTTTTTATTAACAACTTTTATTGACTATACCTTATTAACTTTTATAAAGCGACACTTAATGAAACGTTACTGTCATGAACTTTGCGGATTTGAAAAAAGTGGCACAGCAAAGAATTTGCTAACCAGGGTTTCTCAGAATTGACCCAGATATGACAAAATTGCTATGAAACTGTTTTTATAGACATTAAACAAAAAGTTATTTCGTTCAGAATTCCTCTAGTTCAAGATTCTACGACGCAAGTTTTGGTTTCAACTCCCGATAAAAGTCATCGCGTCTGGTTCTTGTTTCGCAGTCGGTGTAAAATAATAAAATAAATCAAAATACATTTGCCCTAGATTAAAAAATCTAAATCTATAGACCCGACTCAAATCTCAAGCATCTGATTGTCTGAAATGGCGACTGGTCACCATTTCAACCAATCAGATGCTTGAGATCTGAGACAGGTCTCCCTATTTAGTTTTATGACCTTTGACCATTTAAAAAAACGTACTGCTCATCATTATAAAGGTCACACCCCAGAAACAGCTCCAGAACCATCCAATCACCAGCAACACTGTCGTTAGCAGCTGTAAGAAGCCTATTCCACAGCTAGCAAAGCAGCTAACCACCTTCGCTGTCTTGTCCATGTCTTCTGTTCTAGCGCAACAGAACACCGAGAGACCGGCGATCGCTGTACCTGAAATACGATTAAAAACAATAGGCAAACTTCGGCTATCTCCGCTCTGGTACGACAAGCCTCTGTTGTAATTGGATACTTCATGACCAGCTTTTAGGCTTAAATAATAGGTATAAAAACACCTAAAACATCAATACTTTAATTTTTCTTTCGGTATAATCCTTGACTATCTCTTTCTGTTCTGTCTATCTCTTTCTGTCTACCCGAGTTTCTAAGTTTCATCGTCGGAATTGCAAGCGCTAAACCCGTTTCCGATTTCGTGGATTGATGATAACGAATATCAGGGCTATCCACTCAACCTTTTTGGGGATTGTCCCGGTTAGCTCAATAGGTCGGCATTGCAGGGCTATGCGTTGTCGCCATGACGTTGCGGGCGCGCTCCCAGGTAGAGGCAATATCATTTGAAATTCAGAGTAGCGCTATTTGTGCATTGTGGCGGCCGTTGAAAGTTTCCCCGTACATATAGTCAGTACTATCAACAGTAAAATAACCCGTTACCGATGTCGTGCAATGATGATAACGTTTATCAGGGATATCCGATCAACCGTTTTTGAGAGTCGTCCAGGTTAGCTCAATCGGTTGCGTCGTCAGAATTGCAAGGCTAGGCGCTGTCGCCGTGACGGTGCGGGTTCGCTTCCAGGCAGAGGCAGTATCTCTTATTGAGTATTATACCATTTATAATTTGATGGAATGTTTAAGATATTTCAAGCGTGCACTTGGAAAGATCAAGACGGCTATTCTGTTAATTTGATTTTTATGGTCACCGCCATGTTGGTAACCATGGTAAACATAGCGGCGCACATACTTCCGATGTTTCATTCGGCGAATTGTACTCTTGAATATTTTGACTGGGAAAATGATGCGTTAAATTATGGTTAAAATAAGTTAAACAGTTTTCAATTTTGCACAATATCATTTTGTATTTTACAGTTAACGGTTTTAATTTTTGACAAAATCGAGAATCTAAATGTAGTCCTGGTACAAAAAATAAAAAAGAAACCAGTATTAAACAAATGCAGTCCTGATGGATAAAAAAACAGAATCAAATAGCGTTATACAAACCTAGTCCTGGTATTAGAAAATTGAGAATACAGCAAACAATGGCTGCAGGCAGGGGCATAGCTGGAAACCAAGACCTCTCCATCTTCCCCTTGTACCATCCCGAACCCCAGCCGGATCCTCCCCCGGAACCACCACCTTTACCCATAGTTCACCTGTTCATGAGAAACCATAATGGGACTATCATGAGAACACATGTGTATTATTTCATTCACAATGATTTTAACACCGGTTTCCGGTTCCTATGTTCAGTGATATGAAAGCCTGTCAGTAAATAATACCAAGCAATCATATTTTTGTGTTTTAACTTACCTTTGCTATCAAAGCATATCTGGTTCGGCAGAGATCAGAAAATGCGCTGAATTATTATATAAAACCATAAATAATCTAACACTTAATTTGATGAATCAACGCATTGAAAGTGTTCTTCCATTATATACTTAATTTAACAGATAACTATACCCTAGAATACTTTTTAATTAGAACAGCATTTTTTCGGACCCTGCCTCTTATGCGGTCTATAAATAAAGTAGCCATGATCTGCCGAACATTTTGTTGTTCATTACAGTGAGAATTCACTAAAAGTGCAGCGATTGATTTTGGTTTATAAAGTCATCTGAGACATTTTTATGAAAATAAATCAAATAATAATGCTGTGCATTTTTTCATTCTTTAGCTTTTATGCCATGAAATATTAAACTATCGAAACTCGTCTTACCATAAATATACGTTACCCACTATTCTTAACTAAATATTTATCATTAACAAAAAAAGAAAAAAAGGGAGAACATTAAATTAAGCGGAAAATGGTTTAACTGGCTGTCATTTCATTCGTATTGCGGATTTTTTAACAATTCCAAACGTATCAAAATTCAATTCATCTTCGCTGCAGTGAATCGACTTTCCAATTATAATACAATGTCAATGTTTTGCAATCAAAACATTCTTTGAATTCTGTTCGATATACGCAAAATATTATTGTTAAAGCAGTGAAATTTGACATTTTATTTACATAAGAAGAAATATTAAAACAAGAATTATTAGGTCATAGAACGCAGTACATAATTTTATTATATTTGTATACAATAATACCGTGCAGATTTGTAATTCTTAAACGTTCGAGATATCTTTTCTTCTGGTTATAGTAAATTGAGGAATTTTTAAACAAAAGAAATAAAATAATATGTAGAGGCTATTTCTTTGTTTGAGTGAAATCTTAATTTTATTTCTCGAGTGAACTCCAGAAACTGTTATTTTCACGAGAGGCGTAGTGGTGTTTACAGGTAAAAACAATTGATATTTCACTGAAACAAACAAATGTTCATTTTATTTTATGTTTTTCTTGATAAATTAATCAGTAAAGAAGGGTGTTCCGTATGAATAAACTTAATTTTTTCTTTCCTTTTACCGCGATACACAATGGTACGATGGTGAAATTAAGATGGTACAATAACACGATGATGAAAACGCGAAGGCACGATGGTAAAACCACGGTAGAACGATGGTGAAAACGGTAGAACGATGGTGAAAACGCTATATAATATTGCAGTTTCATCGTCGTGTCATCGTACCATCGGTTTTCACCATCGCACAACCACGATGGCGAAACCACGATAGTACGATGATGGAACCGCGATATTACAGCGCATTTTCGCCATTGTACCATCTTGTCTTCGCGTTTTCATCATCGTGCCATCGTACCATCATGATTTCATCATCGGACATCGTGAATCGCGGTTAAGGGAGAGAACATAACTAATGTATGTCAATACTGAACACCGTATAACGAACTTAAAACTCAGAGATTCTTGTTCCTGTGCAGGGCCCCATAATAACAGCCTCCTAACTTTCAATCATAACTGATGAAGCAGTAGAAAATAGTTCTGAAATCCATCATCAGATTTAAGTATTTCAAACAGCTTATCTATCACATATATAGAATGAAACTGAAAAAAAAACAATTAATTTTATTTTGATTTACAACATTTTTAAAAGAAACATCATGCCATCAATTGCGTATCAAAGAGAGACCATATGCTAAAAATGTAGTTCGGCAAAAACAGTTGAAATGAAAATTGTATTCCACAGTTTCAAAACAGTAGAATAAATGTTTTTATTTCACTGAGAAAACTCAATAATTCACCTGATAACATAAAATAAATGTGTAACTATATTATAATTGTCGCAAGCGAAAGGGCCTAAGTGATATTAAATAAAGAAACAGATATAATAACCTTAAAGTTTTCGCTTTCACCACTTCGATATTCATGCACCACGGTGCTTTTTCGAGTCGGTCGAGTTTGTGTTTGGTCTGCTATAAACATGCTACATAAGGTAAACTAAAGATACCCTTAGCTTAATTTTAATGTCTTATTCCCTCTAAATTATTATTTATTCAGTTCCTTAATAATCTTACCTTTATATTAGATTAACAAAATCCACAATTTACAACCACTAGGTCAGTAATCGATCTATTAGGTAAACATACCCGATTGTGATCAATAGGTTTAAAGCTTCATTTTCTATAAATAGATTGTCAATAAATAATGCGAACGAATAGCTATGTTGAGTATCGTCTCAATAACTTTGTCGTGATAATAAGGACATAATACACTTTTTTGAGATTAAACAAAGGCATATTGTGAGTTTATACATCCTTTTCATTAAAAATTTGGTTTCGGTAAGTTATAATACTATGCGTTTTAACAAGCGACATCATAACATTTACCCGATGAAGGACGGAAACCAGTCTCGGATAACACGCATCAGATTGGTCAAATCTGAGACTGTCCTAAATTGTAACCAATCAGATTGATGACATCAGAGCCTTATCTCAAACCATAGCTTAAATCAGGTAAAACAGCGCATATAAATGATAAATTTACTTAATAAAACATAACGATTAAATAAAATGTTAATGTTCTGTGAATAAATTCTGACATTGTACGAGTCGACCCTTTCAAGTCGATTCTTAACACGGCCCTAATCTTTCATCACTGATTGGCCTGAATCACTCTGGGGTTCAAGAAATACAGCAATGTACTCGTCCATTCGTTTTATTTCAAAATAGTTCCAGTTTTGTTGTTATCATGAATGTTCATGTAAAATGATGTATGACGAAAGAATTCTTAGATGTAACTTGAAAAATGTTCTCATAAGAAGAAGATGGAAGACGGAAGACTAAGGCGTAAGACGTAGGACGTAGGACGTAGGACGGTTATCTGAAAGCAAAATGTTACCTTACTCAAAGATATATGTTTCATTAACATTCATAGCATGTATTATCTTAAACATGTCCAATCATTCAATACAGCAAGCAATAATTGATATTACACGAACATTTATATAAGGTACAATGAAATCAAAAATTAGCAAATAACACTATGAGGATCTGTGTGGCTCCTTCCTAATTAATACATGTATGCGCTTATTAGAATGTCTTTAAATGTATTAACAAACATAGTCATAAAATTGTAAGAAATCATTACTCTCACAAACTGATAAATATTGGTAAACAAAAATATTAACTTACTGCATAATGCTTTCTGTAATCCCCAAAATGATAAAAACTTGTTGACTTCTAGTTTCAAAGTCTCGGACAAGGAGTATGCAGCCTACTAGTTTCAAGGCTTCATGTACACTGAAGCTTTGGGCGACTTAGCAGAAAAACAAAGGCTTTCGATGAATAATTATAAGAAATGACCAATGAAAGTTAAGGGAATGGCCCCTAGCAACGGATCTTAATATAACTCTGCCAGTTTTGGGGGGTGTCATGTTAATCTATCTATGGCCATTTTTATGTTTATGCTATCAACAGCAGAGAGTATGGGTCGAGAAACCTGTCATTTTTAATTAGAATATATTGTTGTGTAAACAGAGAATACCAAATGCCAGAGTCGACTGACAGCCATGTGGTTTCTACCAGCCTTAGTCTCTTACACCGCCACCCAATGAACTTTACCATATAAGTTCATTTTAACTTAAATTATTTCAGAGACTAAGCTAAGACCAGCTATATAATCAAGCCAGCTTACAAAACTTCATATAAAAAAAGCCAATGTAAACTACTACACTACACATATAACAACTACCCTCATGCTACTAACATGTCTCATTGAAAGCAAACAAATAAACATAAGACAAACTACTACTTGACAGTAATCAGTACGCGATATGCACCATTATCTATGCAGCATTTTGTTCCAAGAGGCATAACTTAGCTATCGGCCTCACCTTTTCAGTGCCATTTACCCGGACTCTGCATGACCGCACAAGGCCATCTCTCCCTTTGCTTACCTCCTGTACAAGTCCCAGAGGCCAATGTCCTCGTGTTGAAGTCTCATCGCATACAAGGACAAGATCATTAACTGCCAGATTTCTTCTGCTGTGTTGCCATTTTTGTCTTACCTGCAAGGATGGAAGGTATTCCTTCAGCCATCGTCTCCAGAATATATTGGCAAGGTATTTGACTTGTCTCCACCATCGTCGACAATAGTTGTCGCCCCTTTCAAATACTCCTGGAGGGAAACACGTGTTTGGGCGTAACAATAACAATTTGTTAGGCGAGAGCGGTTGCGGATCACGGTAATCATCACTTACCTGTGTAATTGGGCGGTCATTTAAGACCTTTTCTACCTCAGTAGCCAAAGTTGACAGAGCTTCATCGCACAGAAGCTGTTCCCGCACTACGGACTTCAGTGCATTTTTAAAGGATCGAACCAACCTCTCACAAACTCCACCCATGTGACTTGCATATGGTGGGTTGAAATGCCAAGCAATACCTTTCTGGCTTAAACGCCTTGAAATGTGGCTCTGATTCCACTGTGGTATTGATTCGCGCAGCTCCTTTTCACCAGCTGTAAGATTTGTCCCATTGTCATTGAAAATCCTTTCTGGCCGACCTCTACGACTCTCAAATCGCTGCAATGCACCTAAGAATGAATCAGTATTAAGACTGTGTGTAATTTCTATGTGTACTGCTCTTGTACTCAAACATGTAAACAGACAGCCATACCTTTTAAGTTGTCTCCTGCCAGATTTGACATACATTGGTCCAAAGAAATCTACTCCAATGTACGTAAATGGTGGCTTATCTGGCTCAAGCCGTTCTACAGGAAGTTGACCCATCTGCTGAGTTTCAGGACGTTGCTGCCGTCTCTTACAATGCATGCATTTACTCAAAACAGACTTAACTGACTTGAGTCCTGGCAGTATCCAATATTTCTGTCTGATCAAGGACAAGATATGATGGGGTCCCATATGAGCGTTTGCCTCATGGTACGACCTGATGAGAATTCGTGTGACATGGTGGTTACTTGGTAGAATGACCTGGTGCTTGGCATCATTGCGCAAATTGGCATTCTCAAGACGGCCTCCTACCTTAAGAAGATTATCCATGAAAACTGGGTTCAGCTTAGCCATGGGGCCCTTCCCTGAAACATGTCCTTACTTCATAACATTACCTATCTCATCGCTGTACTCACTCATTTGCACAAGTGACAGGATAGCCTCTGTCGCTGATCGTAAGTCACTAACAGTCAATGGCTCTTTGTTGAAACAGACTTTTTCTTTTTGCAAATGACTGCGAATAAGGTATGATTTAAACCTCAGTAACCATGCTACTGATCTCTGTAGTTTATACCAGCTTGAGTACCTCATCAACAAATTATCAAGTCCCATATCAGGTTTCACTTGCGTAGCATGTGTACTTACCACCTGCCTTATCTCTACGTCATCATCCAGAATGGCTACAGACTGTGAAGCTTGTGGCCAGTCTATCTTACCTTTTAGTAGAAAACCTGGGCCGTTCAGCCATTTTTCCAGTCTTTCTGTTTCATTTGGAAACAATCCCCGTGACGCTATGTCTGCCGGGTTCATGTCTGAAGGAACATACCTCCAGTCTGTAGGCGAAGTCACTTCATGTATCGTTGCAAGTCTATTTGCTACGAATGTCTTGAAACGTCGAGTTTCATTTTTGATGTAGCCCAGAACAATCATTGAGTCTGTCCAGAAATACCTTTCATCCACTTTCAAGTCCAGTTCTTGTGACACCAACTGATAGAGCTTCACAGCTACCACTGCTGCTGCTAACTCTAGTCGAGGTATCGACGTCGCTTTGATTGGTGCCAGTCTAGATTTACCCATGACAAGACTACATTTGACTTTGCGGTTGGCATCGTATATCTTGATATACACCGCCGCTCCGTATGCATACTCCGATGCATCACTAAACATATGCAGTTCAACCCTTGTTGACAAATTATCTACTACTTTGGGCTGAAAACATCTATCAATACTCACCTGTAACAGTACCGGTAGCCTTAACAGCCACTGTGACCACTTGTCAACATCTGTGTCACACATTTTCTCATCCCAATGCAGTTTCTGCCGACAGGCATTCTGTAAAATCAACTTTGGGATAAGAGTGACCGGTGCTACCAACCCAAGTGGGTCGTACAGTGAGCTGGCTACTGAGAGTATACCTCGCCGCGTGTGGCATTTGTCTGGGAGGTCAACATCAAACACGAACTTATCCTTCACTACGTTCCGCTGCAGCCCTAGGGCGCGCTCAAATTGTTTGTCGTTTTCAAGGTCAACTGTGGTACACTTACCTGCCCTCTCAGATTCAGGAATCGTGTCCGAGACCTCTTGACTGTTTGAAATCCATTTTGTTAACCTAAACCCACCTCGAGAAAGAATGTCTTTTAGTTCTGCAGACATCTCAATAATTATTTTTGCGTCGGGAACAGACTTCAATAAATCATCAACATAGAAATTTCTTTCAACTGTCCTCACTGTTTCTTCAGTGAAGTATGCAACATTCTCCCTTGCTGTGCAAATCAGACTGTATGCCGCACAGCTTGGGGATGATTTCGCACCGAACAGATGAACAGTCATGCAATATTCGGTCGGTGGCTCTTCCAAATTTCCATCGGACCACCACAGAAACCTAAGTGCATCTCTGTCCTTGTCACTGACCTTGACCTGATGAAACATGGCTTCAATGTCAGCAACTAAGGCTACTGGCTGCACTCGGAATCTTACTAGCACACCTACCAAGCTGTTCACAAGATCTGGTCCCTGTAAAAGGTTATCGTTCAGTGACGTACCTTTGTACTTTGCCGCACAATCAAAGACAATTCTCACCTTTCCCGGTTTATTCGGATTACATACTGGATGATGCGGGAGATACCACACTCGGTCTGACTTGCACTCAACAGTGTTCTCTACAGGCCTCGCATAACCCTTCTCAATGTAACCGCTCATTGTCTCGGTGTACAGAGCTCTCAAATTTAAATCATTAGACAGCTTTCGTCTCAAATGTTTTAAGCGTGTAGCAGCTAAAGCCTTGTTGTTTGGCAAACACACCTGCTCATCGCGCCATGGTAATCCGATTTTATAGTGTGAGCCATCTTTCTCCTTGGTACTTACCATTTTTGATAGCGCTCTGCGATCCTCTCGTGACATACCTACCTTGTGGTCCAAGCCGCAGTCCGGGAAATCAGTCATCCATAACTTTTCAATCTGATCCTTGACATCTGAACTGCGCTGAAAGTGGACATTGCCGCGAGCAGGATAACCCCTACCTGTGGGACCTAATATGGTCCAGCCGAGTAGAGACCTTATAGCATAAGGCTCACCCCTCTGACCTCTTCTCTCCTCTTCTACCCAGAATGCCTCTGGGGTGTCGCTGCCTATCAACAACTCCACCTTGGTAGCACTTACCTGAGGTATTTTAATACCTACCAAGTGGCTCCATTTACCTGTGTCAGACTCTGAGGGGAGAGATTCGACAGATATAGGTAAATTCTCAACTGACCATGCTCTCCGAAGATCAACTGAGCCACGGCCATCCAATGAACTAACCTTTAGACTTAGTTCCCTTCCAGTTCTATGCTGAGTAGACTGGTTCACAGTTGTTATAGAAAATTTTCGAGGAATACCTTTCGCACCTAGTCGCCTAACTAGACTCTCACTGCACAATGTAATGTCGCTTCCCTCATCCAACAAGGCATATGTTTCAACATGCTTCAAACCGTGCTCCACAACAATAGGAACAATGCGCAAACTTACCTTGCCAGGCATTGCGACATTTGTCTTTGTGCAACAATTACTGTGACCTAACTCGTTGTTCTGATGCAGCAAAGTGTGGTGTTTTTCACCGCAACCATCAACCTCACAGCAGCTGCCCTTACGGCATGTTCTAGCAACATGCTTGAAATTTAAACAGTTTTCACACATCTTGTGCTTCCTAACTACTGCTATCCTAGCTTGAACATTTATTGTTTTGATCTTGTCACAGTTGATCAATTTATGACCCTCCTGGCAATACACACATGATAAACCCCTAACATTCTCTGGATTTAACTCACTGCCTGCCCTACTGTTACCTGTGGTAGATAGAGTTACAAATTTCCCACGGTTCCTAGAATTAACCTGACTTGACCCTGAACAGACCGTTGACTGAGAATTTGTTTTCTGCTTTGTTTCACAAGCAAGATCTCTCCCATACATTGTAATTGCCACTATGGCCCTCTGCTGTATGAAGGTTAGCATATCTTTAAAGGCGGGTTCGATTCCCTGCTCAATCAATTTGCTCGCTTGCTCAACCCATTTTGATCTAATATGTGTAGGAAGTCTCCTAACAATTTTCCTCAGGTTCTCAGTATCATTGATGTCAGAAAAATAACCTAACTGGGATAGCGTAATTTCGCACTTTTCCATATCAAGAGACAAGTTCATCAAGCCTTGGACATCATTAGATCTTATGTTGGGGCCATTAATCAAACGTTCAACACGAGACCTTGCAACCAAATGAGGCTTACCTTACTGTTCAGCAGAATTTCCTTCGCCCTTACAAACCCCTCTAAAGGTGGAAGAACCACACAATCCTCAATAGCGCGCTTAGCATCGCCATCACAAAATTGAATTAAATAACTCAGCCTCAGTCTATTATCTTGCACTATGGATTCAATGTTTGTCTCAAAATTACAAATAAATTTACAATAATCAAGTGGGTTTCCAGCGAATGTTAATAGTTCCGGTTTAGGTAGATTAAGACCTTCCTTCATTCTGTGCGATATTTCCTTTAGTCCTGATAGGTACTCCTGCACTTTCATTTCGGTCGTAATGTTTGGTAATCCTGTCCCTGCAATAATACCGGCACTGGAGTTTGATGATGATGTTGATGCTGATGAATTTGACGCGACCTCTGCTCTTGCAAGTCGATCCTCCAGGGCCTCAATCTCCATTTTTTGTCGGAGCTCCGTTTGCTGACGCTCCAGATCCATGCGCTGTCGTTCGTGCTCTTGACGTCGCCTAGCCTGTTGAAGTTTGAGCTCGGCTCGGCGTCTCCTGCTGCCACTGGTTGTGCTGCAAGACTCGTGTTCTGACGTAACGATTTCCTTGGCTGCAACGTCTGCATCCGTTTTACTGCTGTTGCATGTGACTTTCTTTGTGATAACAACCTCTTCATCAACACTTCCATCCATTGCAAACTACACAGTTTTCTTGCCAACAGATTTATGTTCAGTAGCTATAATATACTTTAAATATCCTTCCACAGAAATAGTTCTGTAACTGTATTCCTAAAATCCCGCAGTATGCATTAACTGTATTTCCTTCAATATGGAAATATGCAAAACTTTAGATCTTCTATTCAGAAATACACAATAACTGCAATCCTTTGATTCAGAAATAATATGCACTAACTGTATTCTCTTGACTAGAGAACTATGCAATAACTGTACGAGTCGACCCTTTCAAGTCGATTCTTAACACGGCCCTAATCTTTCATCACTGATTGGCCTGAATCACTCTGGGGTTCAAGAAATACAGCAATGTACTCGTCCATTCGTTTTATTTCAAAATAGTTCCAATTTTGATGTTATCATGAATGTACATGTAAAATGGTGTATGACGAAAGAATTCTTAGATGTAACTTGAAAAATGTTCACATAAGAAGAAGATGGAAGACGGAAGACTAAGGCGTAGGACGTAGGACGTAGGACGGTTATCTGAAAGCAAAATGTTACCTTACTCAAAGATATATGTTCATTAACATTCATAGCATGTATTATCTTAAACATGTCCAATCATTCAATACAGCAAGCAATAATTGATATTACACGAACATTTATATAAGGTACAATGAAACCAAAAATTAGCAAATAACACTATGAGGATCTGTGTGGCTCCTTCCTAATTAATACATGTATGCGCTTATTAGAATGTCTTAAAATGTATTAACAAACATAGTCATAAAATTGTAAGAAATCATTACTCTCACAAACTGATAAATATTGGTAAACAAAAATATTAACTTACTGCATAATGCTTTCTGTAATCCCCAAAATGATAAAAACTTGTTGACTTCTAGTTTCAAAGTCTCGGACAAGGAGTATGCAGCCTACTAGTTTCAAGGCTCCATGTACACTGAAGCTTTGGGCGACTTGGCAGAAAAACAAAGGCTTTCGATGAATAATTATAACAAATTTACCAATGAAAGTTAAGGGAATGGCCCCTAGCAACGGATCTTAATATAACTCTGCCAGTTTTGGGGGGTGTCATGTTAATCTATCTATGGCCATTTTTATGTTTATGCTATCAACAGCAGAGAGTATGGGTCGGGAAACCTGTCATTTTTAATTAGAATATATTGTTGTGTAAACAGAGAATACCAAATGCCAGAGTCGACTGACAGCCATGTGGTTTCTACCAGCCTTAGTCTCTTACAGACATGTTTATGGATTTGTTTTTTGGACTTGAAGGCATCCCCACGGTCTGTATCCGGATAAGTAGATATAATTTCATAATGTATGCTGAGATGATAATGACAAGCTAAAAGCTACGGATGAAGGGAAAAGTACGTACTTTTATGTCCTGGTTTCTTATTGTATCGCCTGCTATTGTCCGGCGGCTGCGTCGTCGTCGTCGGCAGCGACATCGTCCGGTAGTGCCCCATTTTGTAACAAAAAACTTAATATACCTATATCATCTGAATGAACAACGCCATCTGTGACAACAATGACGATAACTCCTGTTTATTTTTTTTTAGTTATGTCCCTTTCAAATGCAATTTTTACATGAAACTTAACGTTGCCAATAACATTGAAATACTCGTCACTCGTCCTATTTACTTCATACGTCGAATTTATCATCTGCTTGAACAACGTAATCCGTGACAACGAGAATGATAACTCGTGTTTCACTATTTTATGAGTAATGCCCCTTTCACATGCAGCTTTAACATGAAACATAATGTTGCCTTTAACTTTGAAAGTACTCGTCATATTCTCTTTATACTTGGAATATAGTATCGTCATGAACATCGTCATCGGTAACAACAAGAATGATAACTCCGGTTTCACCATTTTTAGTTATGCCCATTTCAAATGCAATTGTGGCGACACGTGTTACGTGGAGCGCCAAATTCTAGTTGTTATTTTGATATGCGCATAATTTGAAATTTATATGAATTAAAGTATTCAAAGCATGATAAAATGCGTGTTACCAAACATACATTATAAGAGGAAATAGCATTTGCATTAGAACACTACAATTCACGTATGGAATGGCTACTTAAGAAGACTAAAACGACAAACTCGAGTTTTCCATTTATTAGTAGACTAAATTGACCGTCACCAAAAATTGCAAACCAAAAGCACTGCCAAGTGGGGAATATAATTATGCCCGTACAATGCAAACGCTTCTGGGCTAGCTGCTGACCAAGAAAATGATTCATCACTATAACTCATTTCAGCAGATCCAACAATTATTTGAAACTAATTTTATAATTATGTGACGGTGTCCCTTCAGGCTCAAAATAAATAGGGGAGAACTGACCATAAGCATAACATATACCAAGTTCGCTCACTGTATGTAATATCGTTCTTCAGTTATTCATGGTAAACCAATATCGAATAACGATTACTGTGACCTTGACATTTGACCGACTGCAAATTCTCAAATCGATTGCGGTCATCTACTGACCACATGCAAGTTATATATTAGGTTTTGTGACAGCCGGAGACAATGTTTGCGGAAAATATGGGATTGGAGCTCATTCGTCGCGATAGCTTGTACTTATATGTTCACATGAGAACCTGTCGGGGCTATTGTGAGGTTGGTGCACCCTAAAACCTGGTCCTAACTCCCAGTGGCAAATTATTTTGCCACTGCCGGTTCCAAATCCGTACCCTTCATGTTCTCTTTTTCTTTAGTTGGTTGTGGCTTCCTATTTGAAAGAGATTCTTTTTAACCCGTGCTCACTTTTCTTCTCTACTTTTGGCTGCGAGGGTGGCTGTGTTTTCTGGGCATTTTATACTTCTGGCTGCGACGGTGGCTGTGTTTTCTGGAAATTCTAAACTTTTGGCTGCCAGGGTGGCTGTGTTTTCTGGAAATTCTATACTTTTGGCTGCGAGGGTGGCTGTGTTTTCTGGGACTTCTATACTTTTGGCTTCGAGGGTGGCTGTATTTTCTGGAAATTATATACTTTTGCCTGCGAGGGTGGGGGTGTTTTCTGGAAATTCTATACTTTTGGATGCGAGGGTGGCTGTGTTTTCTGGAAATTCTATACTTTTGGCTGCCAGGGTGGCTGTTTTTTCTGGAAATTCTATACTTTTGGCTGCGAGGGTGGCTGTGTTTTCTGGAAATTCTATACATTTGGCTGCGACGGTGGCTGTGTTTCTGGGAATTCTATACTTCTGGCTGCGAGGGTGGATGTGTTTTCTGGAAATTCTATACTTTTGGCTGCGAGGGTGACTGTGTTTTCTGGAAATTCTATACTTTTGGCTGCGAGGGTGGCTGTGTTTTCTCGGCATTTTATACTTCTTGCATGCGAGGGTGGCTGTGTTTTCTGGGAATTCTATACTTTTGGCTGCGAGGGTGGCTGTGTTTTCTGGACATTTTATACTTCTGGCTGCGAGGGTGGCTGTGTTTTCTCGGCATTTTATACTTCTTGCATGCGAGGGTGGCTGTGTTTTCTGGGCATTTTATACTTCTGGCTGCGAGGGCGGCTGTGTTTTCTGGGAATTCTCTACTTTTGGCTGCGAGGGTGGCTGTGTTTTCTGGGCATTTTATACTTTTGGCTGCGAGGGTGGCTCTGTTTTCTGGGAATTCTCTACTTTTGGCTGCGAGGGTGGCTGTGTTTTCTGGGCATTTTAAACTTCTGGCTGCGAGGGCGGCTATGTTTTCTGGGAATTCTATACTTTTGGCTGCGAGGGTGGCTGTGTTTTCTGGGCATTTTATACTTTTGGCTGCGAGGGTGGCTGTGTTTTCTGGGAATTCTCTACTTTTGGCTGCGAGGGTGGCTGTGTTTTCTGGAAATGCTATACTTTTGGCTGCGAGGGTGGCTGTGTTTTCTGGAAATTCTATACTTTTGGCTGCGAGGGTGGCTGTGTTTACTGGGCATTTTATACTTCTGGCTGCGAGGGTGGCTGTGTTTTCTGGGAATTCTATACTTTTGGCTTCGAGGGTGGCTGTGTTTTCTGGGAATTCTATACTTTTGGCTGCGACGGTGGCTGTGTTTTCTGGAAATTCTATACTTTTGGCTGCGACGGTGGCTGTGTTTTCTGGAAATTCTATACTTTTGGCTGCGAGGGTGGCTGTGTTTTCTGGAAATTCTCTACGTCTGGCTGCGAGGGTGGCTGTGTTTTCTGGGCATTTTATACTTCTGGCTGCGAGGGTGGCTGTGTTTTCTGGGAATTCTATACTTTTGGCTTCGAGGGTGGCTGTGTTTTCTGGGAATTCTATACTTTTGGCTGCGACGGTGGCTGTGTTTTCTGGAAATTCTATACTTTTGGCTGCGAGGGTGGCTGTGTTTTCTGGGCATTTTATACTTTTGGCTACGAGGGTGGCTGTGTTTTCTGGAAATTCTATACTTTTGGCTGCGACGGTGGCTGTGTTTTCTGGAAATTCTATACTTTTGGCTGCGACGGTGGCTGTGTTTTCTGGAAATTCTCTACTTCTGGCTGCGAGGGTGGCTGTGTTTTCTGGGCATTTTATACTTTTGGCTGCGAGGGTGGCTGTGTTTTCTGGGCATTCTATACTTTTGGCTGCGAGGGTGGCTGTGTTTTCTGGGAATTCTATACTTTTGGCTGCGAGGGTGGCTGTGTTTTCTGGAAATTCTATACTTTTGGCTGCGAGGGTGGCTGTGTTTTCTGGGAATTCTATACTTTTGGCTGCGAGGGTGGCTGTGTTTTCTGTAAATTCTATACTTTTGGCTGCGACGGTGGCTGTGTTTTCTGGGAATTCTATACTTTTGGCTTCGAGGGTGGATGTGTTTTCTGGAAATTCTATACTTTTGGCTGCGACGGTGGCTGTGTTTTCTGGAAATTCTATACTTTTGGCTGCGACGGTGGCTGTGTTTTCTGGAAATTCTATACTTTTGGCTTCGAGGGTGGCTGTGTTTTCTGGAAATTCTATACTTTTGGCTGCGTTGGTGGCTGTGTTTTCTGGAAATTCTATACTTTTGGCTGCGAGGGTGGCTTTTTTTTCTGGGAATTCTTTACTTTTGGCTGCGACGGTGGCTGTGTTTTCTGGAAATTCTATACTTCTGGCTGCGAGGGTGGCTGTGTTTTCTGGAAATGCTATACTTTTGGCTGCGAGGGTGGCTGTGTTTCTGGGAATTCTATACTTTTGGCTTCGAGGGTGGCTGTGTTTTCTGGGAATTCTATACTTTTGGCTGCGACGGTGGCTGTGTTTTCTGGGAATTCTATACTTTTGGCTGCGAGGGTGGCTGTGTTTTCTGGGAATTCTCTACTTTTGGCTGCTAGGTTGGCTTTTTTTTCTGGGCATTCTATACTTTTGGCTGCGAGGGTGGCTGTGTTTTATGGGAATTCGATACTTTTGGCTGCGAGGATGGCTGTGTTTTCTTGGAAATCTGTACTTTTGGCTGCGAGGGTGGCTGTGTTTTCTGGGAATTCTATACTTTTGGCTGCGAGGGTGGCTGTGTTTTCTGGGAATTGCAATTTCTGAAATACATATTTCACTCTTTATAATAATTTAAAGTCAATGTGACATTGACCTATGACCATTCGCACCATAAAACAATAGTGGTCATTCGCTCTCCAAACAAATTTCCCTACCAAATTCAGAAACCAATTGTCAATTAAAGGTAGCTGTGACAGTGACCTTTAACAGGGTGGTTATTCCAGGTGACTTTTTGGATGCTATGCACACATACAATCACTCGCTTCAGGTAGGTTTTTGCTTATTTCGCAGTAATTTCTGGACCGATTTCGATCAGATAAATAGCAACGTACTCCTGTTAAAAAGCATTTTCATCGACATTTAACCCCCATCATCAATCGGAAGCCGTTCTCTCAAACATTCGAAGACAAATTCACACTTTCGAACAAAAAATCGGTCCAAAAAATACTGAGAAAAAGGCAAAAACCTACTTGAAAGGAGTGATTTTGTGTGTGCACGACATCCAAAAAGTCATGTGGTACAGCCACCATGTTACATGTATCAAATAGACCATAAAATCAATAGAGTTAACTAAACTCTATAAATGAAGTCAAAGAAAATCAAATTTTTAGCTTTTATTTATCCTTCTGCAAAAATTAGCCTTCGGTGTTTTGAAATCGTGCAAAATACAGCGATCACTTAAACATACCATATTTTCAGTAGGCACAATAAATAATCATACATAAAATATACAAACAGTTTTGGCATGATAATTAAGGATTGAATCAAAATTTGATGGTTTTCATTTGGATATTGAAAATAGTTGGGTTGTTAAAAGTGTGTGGAGCCCGAAGGGCTTCTCGCGTGCTTTATACATGTACAACTGTTTATCCAACCGTTTTTCATACCCAAATGACAACTACCAAATATCGATTCAATCCTTATATTTACACACATACATACTCTCATAATACAGAAATTAGGAAAAGAAATCGTGATATTAAGACTTCTTTGAAAAGCTGTTAGAACAGCCACGGTGATGACAAAGTGAATGACGGCACGATTTTTTGCAGCCACTCGCGCTCAGTGACGTCATACGTCAATAGACTGCGATAGGTTTTTCTGAATGCAAGCCTTTTAAAGCCTTTTAAAGTAAAACGTCCCACTGTTAACCCTTAGAAATTATGATTTGATAGATGAATAAGACTTCATCGTAGAGGACGATGTTAAAGCATTGGCGCTTGACCAGCCGCCACACCACCTGTTAACCCTTACTAATACGCCATTTTTTTTGTTATTGTAAAATGGTGTCAAGTCGCTGATATTATTCTATTCTATTAAAATATGCAAAAATACGCCGTCAAAATCGTTGTTTAAAAATGCATATTTTATGTCAGGACTTTCACACCTAACAAAGATTTACAAAATTTAATATGTAATTGTTCAATGTCTTTGAAATTAAAGACTCCCCAAAATTCTGAGCCATACATCAAGATGGGTAAAAACATGTAATTAAAAATATAAATTGGTTTTGTGTCTATTTAAACTCTTTTGAAATCTTTAGCTACAAATGCCTGGAATGATCAGGTCTTTTCCAGATCAATTCATATTAAATTTTTCAGAATATTTGAATTCGATATCGAGTTAAGTAAAACAATCATCCTGCTCAATAACACGCTCACTATTAAAAAAATGCAACATGTTAAAGGGAAATATGCAGGGTCGAGCAGGTGTACTCGGTTAAATCATAGGATAGGAAACACCATTTATATATCTTTTTATAAAATATTGGTTTGAAATATTTCGGGGGTAAATCAATATTTGAGATTCAAATAATGATATTCAACTGATTAATGACCTTTTTCGCAAATCTGTTCCATTCATCAATTCTGCACATCTCCCTTTAAGTCTCTTTTCTGCTTTCAGAAACACAATGTTTAGTTTTAGCCACATACTTTTTAAGAATGCGAATAATGCTGTACTGTTGTATATTGTATTGTTTGAAATAGAATATACTTTACTGTGCACGCTTATATATTTGCCGCTCTAAGTTGTCTGTTAAAGATTCAGTCATATAATAAAACTCAATGTAGAAACACACTTGTGTTCGTCTCAATAATCACAGTTGTGATTGCCATATCTTAACAACAACAATATAACAATGCATAATCATCAAGTTCTCGGCTGCTGGTAAAACACACATATCATCTGCTAATATGTCATTAATACATAGATACATGTATAATCAATTTTAGTTTACTGATTAACATTAATATTATTTTAAAATGTCATTAGTGAATAATTATTAAATGCAACGGGAAAATGGCTCCCCTTGTTTCACTCCAAAGGTAATGTCGAAAAAGTCTGACATATTAAAATGTTAGCTTATTTTCACATATTTACATTTTTATATAAACATTTTATCATGTTTAACATTTTGCAGCTACAGGAAAACCTTTTCCGACCATTTATACAGTTTTACCTTCATTGCATCATGAATCACAAATAACAGAAAAAGCAAAATGAACTTAATAGAAGATAAAAAAAAACAAATTAGTTCCAAAAGACAGGCTACATTTTATGATTGTAGTCAAACAACACTGTTCTCTTTGTATGTTCTAGTTGCAGCTTGATAACCACTCTTGATTTTATCCATACACCCCAGTTGCAAATGCATCAAGACAAAACTCTTTTCAACTCAGATCTCTTGTGTTCAATCATGTCATTAAAATGACAAAATGTGATTTCGACAAATTAACAACTTTTTACAGGAGTAAATCGCATGCAGAACACATTTAATAAGGTGATATACAATCTGGTAATATTTTGTAAACAATTACATGAAATATATAATATAAATAGCAAGATATATCGAAGGGTCAAATGGAAACAAAATATTTCGTTTTTCATTTCCAAGTAGACATTGTAGTGATATATCTTAGATACTATATTCTACGGGATATCATAGAGACTAGATATTATGATTGCAGTCATACAACAAAATTCTCAATTACCCCATATTGACTGCTGTTTATGATTGCAGTCATACAACAAAGTTCTAATAGCATCAAATACACTTTACATTTGCAATCAAACAGCCCAATTCTAATTTCATGTTAATTATTAAACTTAAAGATTTCATCCAAACATCCCGTTGTAATAGCATCATATTGACTGCTGTTTATGATTGCAATCAAACAACACAGTTTTAAGTGCGTTTTTACAAAATCCTAACTGCATCATCATGACTGCACTTTATGATTGTAGTAAATTACTAGTAATACAACTCAGATCTGATGCACTGGCGCTTGACCAGCCGCCCTACCCACTTTTTTCTGGTTAAAATGGTGTATAGTTTCTGATGTTATTCAAATCTATTAAACTATGCGAAAATTCACTGTCAAAATCGTAGTTATAAAAAATCCATTTTCTATGTATATACCGATAATTGATTATAAACATTAAGTATTTTTTTCCTTTTGGATAGAATGGAACAATATAATGACTTGACAAAATTTTAACAAGAAAACAAGGGTGTATTGGTAAGGATTGGCAGGGTGTGTGTCACCACAAGTTATCTGATGGTACCGCTTAAACAGTACATATTTTTATCATTACCATGCATGCATTATAACATATTCATTCTCTTTTACACAATGCACCCTAACGTTGACCATACAGATCTAATTTATAAGGCATTTAGGGTAAACATATTTAATGTATAAAAATACAAACAGACAATTTCCTTCAGGGAATGTCCCTCGAATTTAAAGAAGGAAAATACGCCGTTAAAAACAATAATGCTACACGATCTGCCATTTGATATAAATATTTACATTATATAGAAATGATAGATTCATTTAAAAGATTTTAAGGTCTGTCGAATGTGTCAGCCATATTGTTTAGAAAAATATGAGGTGTCATTATGAAATTAATGTTTATTCTGGCATTTTGAATAAAATATATACTAGCCCAAATTTCTAAACCGCCACCTAATATAAGTGGAATTTTCTAAGTCGACTTGTAAGCTATTCTAAAGAAAATTGGGATGAAGAATGATGAATATAAGACACACACATCAGTTAAATTATTTTATTAAAACATAATGATTTCATTTACAAAATTAACTGCAAATCACCAATGTGCCGAAATTCATTTTCACAAAAAACATCAACATTAGGGCTAGTATATTTATAAAAAATGCAATACCGGTATAAATTATACATGTAATATTATTTTGACATTGCTAATTTTCACAACAATATGGCTGACACACTGGATGGAACTTGAAGGTGGATACAAACGCTTTTGATTCTTATGTAATATAGGACTCAACATCAAATAAATCAATAATAAAAACACAGTTCTTCAGTTCTCGTCAAGAGTTTACACTGCCGTGTTCTATTTTAAGCAGGGCAGGAAAATCATCTACTGCCTTAATGGCATAAGAAATACATATAGGCGCATGTCACGCGACCAAGTGCATTAATTTATTATTTACCAGTTTACACTAAATCTTGTTTAATAATGGTGCATGTACAGATTTGATGAAACCTAGCTTTGATATTTTTTAAATTTGCAACCAGATTCTTATACAACCAGATTCTTATAGATCAACTTTAAACATATTGAATGGTTGTAACGTATGCAGCATACAAAGTCATACAGATGTTTAAGGTGATCATATAGAGTTTTTTTTAATTTTAAAGATGTTTACAATTACAATGATAAAAACTACTTAAATGAGACATAAAAAGCAAGTACACACATAACGTATTCATAAAGTTTATTCATGTTCAAAATTCGGTCACTTTCATCAATGTTTCCTGGGCCCAGGATTATCAAACATATACTTAAAGAAATAAGAAACGTAACTTCTTTAAACACAAAATATGTTTCGTGATTAAAGAAGTTGCGTTTTTAATTTCTTTCACGTTATAATATGTATTTGAAGAAATTAGATACGCAACTTCTTTAAACACAAAATATGTTTCGTGAGTAAAGAAGTTGCGTTTTAATTTCTTTCACTATATAATATGTATTTGAAGAAATTAGAAACGCAACTTCTTTAAACATGATTTTTTTTCTTGTTTTAAGCAGTTGCGTTTCTAATTTCTTTAAGAATATATTGTCGTAAGGTTGCAACTGGAATATTTTGAGACAACTATATACACGTAACTGAAAAATCACTTCATAAACAATATTTGTTTATTAATTGTTTCATAAACACTTATGAGAATTATTCATTTTCTCTTGTTTTAAGCAGGTTATTATTAAATAAATCTTATTCGTTCCACCCTGGATCATCTGAAATCTTAGGCCCATGAATACATGTACAATTAGAGAGTCCAGTCATTGAACTTCCGTTTAGCTGAAATAAGACTCTTGCAAACAGCAACACAGCTTGAACTTTTTCACTAAACAGGTAGCAGGTAGCTATCTTTTACCAAGACAATATAAAATTGGCTGGCAAACATCCACTTGTTAGATTGGCAATGATTTTATTTTACGAGAGTGACTTATTTGAAAATAAAGTCAATTTTCAATAAGTGCCACAAAGTATGTACATGCACAAAAACCATTTAACAAAGGTAAACATATGTTTAGTATGATTACTAATTGAATAGCTGCACACAATTATGAATTACATATTTTTCACGTACATGTATGAAAGTCAGTATTTTTGTTATAAAACGTTCCAGCTCCGGTTAAGCCATGCTCGTCACCCATTTGAATTATCATTAACCTCTTTACACCAAAGCTTCTTAAATAATAATAAAAATGCAGATTTGATAAAAATTAGCTTACACTGTGTCTTTTTTATTTACCACCAGATTCTTATTTTTCACCTTCAAACAAATTGAATAACGGTAATATACAAAGTCATACAGCCCAATGTTCAAGGTTACCATTATTTGTTTTAAAATATTTATAGTTACATTAACAATGACTAAAACGACATAGAAATAGAGACATAGCCAGTAAAACACATTCATAACGTTTCTAAATGGTCAAGCATGAACTCTGTCACTTTGTTAAATGTTTCCTAGGCCAAGGATTTCAAACATTGACTGAAAATAGTTCCAAAACGTCAAGTATTAACGTATTAACTTGTCTACTAATTTTTCATAGACATTTTCAACAATATTCTGAATTTAATTGAAAATGGTTTTGTATGAAACTTATTATTTGAAGCTTTGAACTTTGTTGCAATAAGATATTCAAGATTGAAACAACTCACATTTATTTTTTAAAATAATAAATAGAGGATACAACATGAGTGATCATTTTATACTGAAATTATTAAACGAGTCGTAAATCGATTTAAAACGAGGCTTTTGCCGAGTTTTATATCGATTTAGATGTCGAGTTTAATTATTTCAGTATAAAATGAACACGAATGATGTATTCTATTTATCACATACCATGAACAACGAGCAAAATCTATGAGTTGACCCTTTCTATCGCCCAGTAGAGCGAAATTAAAAAATAAGCTAGTCCCCCAAAGAATTTATCACTGTTTCCCTATTTGCCAAAACAAGTAAAAAATAAATAAATAAAATTAACTTCACCAGAGTCTAGATTAGAAATGTGTCCACAGGACACGGATGCCCCCGCTATGCATCGTTTTCAGATACTAAAGTGCAATGATGGGAATAATAACATTTCAAAGACAGTGATGTTCGAGTAATTATAAGAATATGCATAAACTTGATGATCAAGTAAATTATTTGTATTTGTGGCACCGTCGTTTTCTCATTACGGAAATGTCTGTGAAGGAGTTGGTGGTAATGCAATGCAATGTCATAGTGAACATTTGTGCCAAGTTATTTTGAAATCCCTTCATTCAAAAAGAAGTTATAGCCCGAACAGGTCAATTCAAGTTTTAGTAACTGTGACCTTGACCGTAGACTTACAGGCATGGGTAATGTACGCAACACACCGCCTTGTCATGGTGAACATTTGTGCTAAGTTATTTTGTAAACCCTCCATTCAAAACAAAGTTATAGCCCGGACAAGAAAATTCTAATTTTAGTAACAGTGACCTTGACCTTGGACCTACAGGCATGGACATGGTACACGACTCACCACCTTGTCATGGTGAACATTTCTGCCATGTTATTTCGAAATTACTCTATTCCTAACGAAGTAAGAACCCTGACAAGAAAATTCTATTTTAGTAACAGTGACATTGACCTTGGACCTACAGGCATGGGCATGGTACGGGACACACCATCTTGTCATGATGAACATTTGTGTCAAGTTGTTTTGAAATCAATCTATTCCTAACAAAGTTACAGCCCGGACAAGAGAATTCTATTATTATTTACAGTGACCTTGACATGGGCATGTTACGCGATACACCGCCCTGTCATGGTGAAGATTTGTGTCAAGTTATTTTGAATTCCCTCCATTTATAATGAAGTTACAGCCCGGACAAGAAAATTCTATTTTTAGTAACAGTGACCTTGACCTTGGACCTTCAGGCTTAGGTATTGTGCGGACACACTGCCTTATCATAGTGAACATTTGTGCAAAGTTATTTTGAAATCCCTCCATTCATAACAAAGTAGCAGCCCGGACAAGAGAATTCTATTTTTAGTAACAGTGACCTTGACCTTTGACCTACAGGCATGGGCATGATACGCAACACATCGCCCTGTCATGGTGAACATTTGTGCCAAGCTTTTTTGAAATCCCTCTATTCATAACAAAATAACATACCGGACAAGAAAATTCTATTTTTAGTAACAGTGACCTTTACCTTGTGCATGTACGTGACATACTGTCTTGATATGGTGATCAATTATACCAAGTTATTTAAAAATCCAATAAGAAATAACAAAGTTACAGAGCGGACAAGATTTTGCAAGAAAATTCTGTTTTTAGTAACAGTGACCTTGACCTTGGACCTACAGGCGTGGGTATTGTCACGACACACCGCCTTGTTATGGTGAACATTTGTGCCAAGTTATTTTGAAATCCCTCCATTCCAAACGAAGTTAAGGGCAAAGTGTATATTTTTCTTAACACAAAATGTAAGCGAAAAAGGGGTATAATTTGAAAAAATATTGGAAGCAGGGTTATGGGTCTTTTTGGTTATGATGTAGATTTTGATGGTGAAAATATATTTCAAGCTTCAAGGCAGTATCTCAAGTAGTTTTAAAGTTATGGGCAAAATGAATATTTTGCTTAACACAAAATATAAGAAACAAGATATATTCCTATTAAAACTAATGTAAATGGAAGTATCAAAGGGCCATAACTTCTGAACGGAATATGTAAGAGCAAAACCCCACCTTTATGCACACCAACATACCAGGCCAAGCATTGTGGTAAAGTTTCATCAAATTTCCAGCTCAGATGACCAATGTGTAAGGTGTGAGGCCGTGTCAGATGTTTGGCAGAGTCAGGTCAGATGACAGAATGTGTCAGGTGTGTGGCCGTGTCAGATGTTTGGCAGTCAGGTCAGATGACCGAATATGTCAGCTGTGAGGCCCTGTCAGATGTTTGGCAGCGTCAGGTAAGATGACAGAATGTGTCAGGTGTGTGGCCGTGTCAGATGTTTGGCAGTCAGATCAGATGACAGAATGTGTCAGGTGTGAGGCCGTGTCAGATGTTTGGCAGTCAGGTCAGATGGCAGAATGTGACAGGTGTGAGTACGTGTCAGATGTTATGCAGAGTAAGGTCAAATGACAGAATGTGTCAGGTGTGAGGCTGTGTCAGATGTTTGGCTGAATGAGGTCAGAGGACAGAATGTGTCAGGTGTGAGGCCGTGTCAGCTGTTTTGCAGTCAGGTCAGAGGACAGAATGTGTCAGGTGTGAGGCTGTGTCAGACGTTTGTCAGAATCAGGTAAGATGAAAGAATCTGTAAAGCTGTGTCAGATGTTTGGCAGAGTCGGGTCAAATGACAGAATATGTCAGGTGTGAGTCTTTGTCAGATGTTTTGCTGAATCAGATCAGATGACAGAATGTATCAGGTGTGAGGCCATGTCAGATGTTTGCCAGAGTCAGGTAACATGACAGAATGTGTCAGGTGTAAGGCCATATCAGATATTTTGCATAGTCAGATCAGATGATAGAATGTGTCAGGTGTGAGGCCATGTCATATGTTTGGAAGAGTCATGTGGAAGATAGAATGTGTCAGGAGTGAAGCTTTGTCAGATGTTTGACATATTCAGGCCAGAAGACCGAATGTGTCAGGTGTAAGGCTGTGTCAGATGATTGCTTAGTAAGATCAGATGAACTAATGTGTGAAGCTGTGTCCGATATTTGGCAGAGTCAGATCAGATTAAGATGATTTGTAAGATGATTTGCAGGGTCAGATGACAGAATGTTTCAGGCGTGAGGCTGTGTCAGATGTTTGCAGAGTCAGGTCAGATGACAGAATGTGGCAGGTGAAAAGCTGTGTCAGATGTTTGGCTGAATGAAGTCAAATGACAGAAAGTGTCAGGTGTGAAGCTGTGTCAGATGTTTGGCAGAGTCATGTCAGAAGACAGAATGTGTGAGGTGTGGGGCTGTGTCAGATGTTTGTCTGGGTCAGATGACAGAATGCGTCGGGTGTGAAGCTGTCAGATGTTTGGCAGAATCAGGCCAGACGTCAGAATCTGTGAAGCTGTGTCAGATGTTTGGCAGAGTCAGGTCAAATGACAGAATGTTTCAGGTGTGAGGCTGTGTCAGATGTGTGGCAGAGTCAGGTCAGATGACAGATTGTGTCTGGTGTGAAGCTGTGTCAGATGTTTGGTAGAGTCAGGTCAGATGACAGAATGTGTCAAGTGTGAGTCTGTGTCAGATGTTTGGCTGAATCAGATCAGATGACCGAAAGTGTCAGGTGTGAGGCTGTGTCGGATGTTCTGCTGAGTCAGGTCAGATGACCGAAATGTAAAGCTGTGTCAGATGTTTGGCAGAGTCAGGTCAGATGACAGAATGTTTCTGGTGTGAGGCTATGTCAGATGTTTTTCTGAATCAGATCAGATGACAGAATGTGTCAGGTGTGAAGCCCTTGTCAGATGTTTAGCAAAGTCAGGTCATATGACAGAATGTTTCCGGTGTGAGTCTGTTTTAGATGTTTGGCAGAGTTATGTGCGAAGATAGACTGTGTAAGGTGTGAAGCCGTGTCAGATGTTATGCAGAGTCATGTCAGATGACAGATTGTTTCAGCCGTGAAGTTGTGTCAGATGTTTGGCTGAATAAGTCAGATGACAGAATGTGCCAGGTGTGAATTTGTGTCAGATGTTTGGCAGAGTCAGGTCAGATGACAGAATGTGTCAGGTGTGAAGCTGTGTCAGATGTTTGGTTGAATCAGGTCAGATGACAGAATGTTTCAGGTGTGAAGTTGTGTCAGATGTTTGGCAGAGTCAGGTCAGATGACAGAATGTGTCAGGTGTGAAACTGTGTCAGATGTTTGGCTGAGTCAAGCCAGATGACAGAATGTGTCAGGTTTGAAGTTGCGTCAGATATTTGGCAGAGTCAGGTCAGATGACAGCAGGTGTCAGGTTAGAATCTGTGTCAGATTTTATGCAGAATCAGGTCAGATGAAAGAATCTGCGAAGCTGTATCAGATGTTTGGCTGTGTCAGGTCAAATGACAGAATGTGTCAGGTGTGAGTCTTTGTCAGATGTTTGGCTGAATCAGATGAGATGACAGAATGTGTCTGGTGTGAGTCTTTGTCAGATGTTTGGCTTAATCAGATCTGATGACAGAATGTGTCAGGTGTGAGTCTTTGTCAGATGTTTGGCTGAATCAGATCAGATGACAGAATGTGTCAGGTGTGAGTCTTTGTCAGATGTTTGGCTGAATCAGATCAGATGACAGAATGTGTCAGGTGTGAGTCTTTGTCAGATGTTTGGTTGAATCATATCAGATGACAGAATATGTCAGGTGTGAGTCTTTGTCAAATGTTTGGCAGAGTCAGGTCAGATGACAGAATGTGTCAGGTGTGAAGCTGTGTCAGGTGTGAAGCTGTGTCAGATGTTTGGCAGAGTCAGGTCAGATGACAGAATATTTCAGGTGTGAGTATATGTCAGATGTTTGGCTGAGTCATGTGAGAAGATAGAATGTGTCAAGTGTGAGGCTGTGTCAGATGTTTTGCAGAGTCATGTGAGAAAATGGAATGTGTAAAGTTTGAAGTTGTGTCAGGTATTTGGCTGAATCAGATAAGATGACAGAATGTGTCAGGTTTGAGGCTGTGTCAGATGTTTGGCTGAATCAGATCAGATGACAGAATGTGTCAGGTGTGAAGCTGTGTCAGATGTTTGGCTGAATCAGATCAGATGACAGAATGTGTCATGTGTGAAGCTGTGTCAGATGTTTGGCAGAGCCGCACCAGATGACAGAATGTGTCAGGTGTGAGTCTTTGTCAGATGTTAGGCTGAATCAGATCAGATGACAAAATGTGTCAGGTGTGAAGCTGTGGCAGATGTTTGGCTGAATCAGATCAGATGACAGAATTTGTAAGGTGTGAGGCTGCGTCAGATGTTATGCAGAGTCAGGTCAGATGACAGAATGTTTCAGGTGTGAGTCTGTGTCAGATGTTTGGCAGAGTCAGTTCGGATGACAGAATGTGTGAGGTGTGTGTCTGTGTCAGATGTTTGGCAGAGTCATGTGAGAAGATAAAGTGTGTCAAGTGTGAGGCTGTGTCAGATGTTTGGCAGAGTCATTTGAAAAGTTTGAATGTGTCAGGTTTGAAGCTGTTTCAGATGTTTGGCTGAATCAGATCAGATGACAGAATGTGTCAGGTGTGAAGCTGTGTCAGATGTTTGGCTGAATCACATCAGATGACAGAATGTGTCAGGTGTGAAGCTTTGTCAGATGTTTGGCAGAGTCAGGTCAAATGACATAATGTTTCAGGTTTGAGGCTGTGTCAGATGTTTGGCTGAATTAGATCAGATGACAGAATGTGTCGGTAGTAAGGCTGTGTCAAATGTTTGGCAGAGTCAGATGCGAATTTTTCAGGTGTGAGTCTGTGTCAGATGTTTGGCAGAGTCAGGTCAGATGACAGAATGTGTCAGGTGTGAGTCTGTGTCAGATGTTTGGCAGAGTCAGGTCAGATGACAGAATGTTTCAGGTGTGAAGCGGTGTCAGGTGTGAAGCTGTGTCAGATGTTTGGCAGAGTCAGGCCAGATGACAGAATGTTTCAGGTGTGAGTCTGTGTCAGATATTTGGCAGAGTCATGTGAGAAGAAAGAATGTGTCAAGTGTGGTGAGGCTCTGTCAGATGTTTGGCAGAGTCATGTGAGAAGATGGAATGTGTCAGGTTTGAAGCTGTGTCAGATGTTTGGCTGAATCAGATCAGATGACAGAATGTGTCAGGTGTGAATCTGTGTCAGATGTTTGGCAGAGTCAGGCCAGATGACAGAATGTTTCAGGTGTGAGTCTGTGTCAGATATTTGGCAGAGTCATGTGAGAAGAAAGAATGTGTCAAGTGTGGTGAGGCTCTGTCAGATGTTTGGCAGAGTCATGTGAGAAGATGGAATGTGTCAGGTTTGAAGCTGTGTCAGATGTTTGGCTGAATCAGATCAGATGACAGAATGTTTCAGGTTTGAAGCTGTGTCAGATGTTATGCTGATTCTGGTCAGAAACAGAATGTGGCAGGAATCAGACTTTGTCAGTTGTGAAGCTGTGTCAGATGTTAGGCTGAGTCAGCTCAGATGACAAAATGTGTCAGGTGTGAAGCCGTGTCAGATGTTTGGCTGATTCTGGTCAGAAAACAGAATGTGGCAGGACTGTTTCAGGTTAGATGACAAATTGCCTCCATAGTTGGGCTGATTCATGTTAGAAGACATAATGCGCCCGGTGTCAGGCTGTGTCAGGACTGTCTAGGATCAGATGACACAGTATGTTAAGATTCAGGCTGTGTCATATTTCGGACTGTATCCGACTAGATGTGATAAGAAGTGCAAGGTCGGGTGATATAATGTGCCTGGAGCCGGGCTATGTCTGGTTTCAGACAGTGAATGGTCAGCTGACGGAATGTGTCATAAGTCAGTCTGTTTTAGGTGTCGGACTGTGCCAAGTCAGACGACAAATATATTACTAGTCAGGCTGTTAGATATAAGACTGTGTCCAGATAACAGAACGTGTCATTTTGTTTAAGGTTTCGGACTCCTTCAGGACAGACGACAAATATGTTACTTGTCAGGCTAATAGTTGTAGACTGTGCCTAGCTGATGACATTTTTGCCTCGGGAGTAAGTAGTCATGGTGTTTTATGTGTTGGACGGAATCAGATGTCACGATGTTTCGGGAGTCAGGCTGTGTCAGGGTTTGGACTGCCAGATGACCTACGAGTAATGTTTCAGGACTAAGGATGTCTGATTGTATAAGATTCGATGATACGATGTGTCCGGAGTTAGGCCGTGTCGATTGCCGGACCATTGTAGGTCATAATATGATAGGTGTGTTGAATGATTCTGAGTATAGATTCATTTACATCAGAAGTTACCCCTGTCACTATTTAAAAGCACATGGCAGTAAGGGTGACATAGGACATAGGTAAACTACATTGGAAATGTAAAACAGACCCTTATTATATGATGTTATTAATTTTTAAGGGCTTCAAACTCCCCATGTCGACAAAGCTGTGTAGGAGCACATTTGTCGGGGTCAAATTCGTCTCACCTATGTCCGATGCGGTCGCATTTTGTCTCAAATAAGATATATCGGACCTCAAATATCTAAGCAAAAAACACATTAATTTTGTGTGACACGTGTGCTCTGATCAATTTTTAAGGGCCAAGAAAGCACGTTTGTCAAGTGTTATTTTTTAACGAAATACAAGCACACTATTTGTCACATATTTTCCACGGCAGAAAAAAATCTTCGAATCGAGGTTCATCGTATTACCTTTGTCATGTGTAATCACTAATAGTTTTTTTCTAATACGGAATCGACCGCTTCGCGCGTCGAAATCGTGTCGATTCCGATTACTGTATTGCGCATGAGCGAAAAGGAGTACCTTGAAACTTTGAAACCGTGTCGCAAGATAAGGCTTCTGATTGGACAATATGACTTTCATCCGGTTGCAATAGTCCAGATGGCTGTTTCCGGATTTTAAAACTGAAAAGCCGCCATTTTGTTTCTCGATTCACATTTTCAGATGTTCTTCTTTCATATGTTAAATAACAATTAAGATTAAACTCGCCAAAAAAATTAAGGTAAATAAGTTTCTACATTGATTAAAACCTAATATTGTCACAGAGTTAGGGTCTAACAGTAGACTCCACCGTAGCGATGCGTATTACGGTAGTTGTTCGATTTTGGTTCATTAATTAAAATACAGAGTGGCAAAGTGACGATTACACCGGTTTCCCCAACATTCTAAAGATTGGAAATTTACGACTTTTTTTTTTTACTGCAATCATCAACAAGAACAGTTAGTTTAACATTGCAGTTTAGATAGTAATATCGATTGCTTTCGTTTTAATTTGGTGTGGGAAAGCGATTAGGTATTGCGTTGAATTAACTCTGGATATTGTAGACTGGACAGAACTGGTCAAAATTTTATGAAATATGACCAGCTAATGGCATTGAAGATGTGTATTCATGATCAGGACTCGAACCCAAGGTTCTCAGATATAGCATACAGCTACTCTGCTAATACAAGTTGAAATTTGAGGCATGGTAAAGCTGTGTTTACCAAATGCTATCTGAATAATGCTTCATTTACAACAAATAAAAATTATTAGAGCTACATTTCATAAAAAATGAGGCATAGTGTAGAATGATTTAAATAGGAAGCACGGCAAAGCCGTGTTTACCACTAAATATTTATTTTAGATTTTAGGAATAATTGCTCTGTCAAACAAGTAACTGTTCCAAGTTCAAATGTGTTGCATTGTGAAGCCGTGTTGACCATTAATTAATTGGTATAAATTTGAAAATTTATTTATTTTATTTAGTTTTCGCAGTCCAATAGTTTGTGTCGAGCTTTTGTATACATGCCTGGGTCCAGATGTTTGAGTGTAATGATCGCTACAGACTTCCCGACAGCTAATCTGCTAATATAAGTTGAAATCTGAGGCATGGTAAAGCTGTGTTTACCAAATGCTATCTGAATAGTGCTTCATTTACAACAAATAAAAATTATTAGAGCTACATTTCATAAAAAATGAGGCATAATTTAGAATGATTTAAATAGGAAGCACGGCGAAGCCTTGTTTACCACTAAATATTTATTTCAGATTTGAGGAATAGTTGCTCTGTCACACAAGTAACTGTTACAAGTTCAAATGTGTTGCATGGTGAAGCCGTGTTGACCATTAATTAATTGGTATAAATTTGAAAATTTATTTATTTTATTTAGTTTTCGCAGTCCAGTAGTTTGTGTCGAGCTTTTGTATACATACCTGGGACCAGATGTTCGAGTGTAATGATCGCTACAGACTTCCCGAAAGTTGTAAAAAAGTGTCAGACATGTGTTCAGACAAGATGTGACAATCGGTTTTTTTCAGTGGTACGAATTGTCATTATGACGAATACGTAAATTATTTCATTCGGATATCCTCACTCATTTCCCTCGGAACAGTCTTGTATCAAAACAGCGAGTAAAATTGTAATTTAGCGAGTAAATTGGAATATGCAGATCAAGTTTTTGCCGGACACTCGGTCCTACAACATTGGAAATCACATCAGACCAGTCCAAATTAAGTCATAGGAAAGTATATGCATGCATTTGGGCAAATAATATCGTTTATAAAATTTGTTGTTTTTTTTTGTAATTTGTATTTCAGTTTGAAGTATACATATGAAAGATGCGTGACAAATCTGGTTCAAAGAGCATGAAACTGGAATAGGAGAATAATTAGACTACTGGCGAGGTAATTTTTTTAATTTACCCTTAATAAACAGTACAAACACTCAAACAGCACAGATTTTGCCCTTTACATGACTATTTTGTTTAGTTTTCGCAGTCCAATAGTTTGTGTCGAGCTTTTGTATACATGCCTGGGTCCAGATGTTTGAGTGTAATGATCGCTACAGACTTCCCGACAGCTACTCTGCTAATATAAGTTGAAATCTGAGGCATGGTAAAGCTGTGTTTACCAAATGCTATCTGAATAGTGCTTCATTTACAACAAATAAAAATTATTAGAGCTACATTTCATAAAAAATGAGGCATAATTTAGAATGATTTAAATAGGAAGCACGGCGAAGCCTTGTTTACCACTAAATATTTATTTCAGATTTAAATTAAGTCATCGGAAAGTATATGCATGCATTTGGGCAAATAATATCGTTTATAAAATTTGTTGGTTTTTTTTTGTAATTTGTATTTCAGTTTGAAGTATACATATGAAAGATGCGTGACAAATCTGGTTCAAAGAGCATGAAACTGGAATAGGAGAAAAATTAGACTACTGGCGAGGTAATTTTACCCTTAATAAACAGTACAAACACTCAAACAGCACAGAATTTGCCCTTTACATGACTATGCAGGGCAGGACAAACCCACTAGCCCGACGCCCTGGAAAAGCTGAAAATTGTATCGGACAATCTCAAAATATCTGATTGCTTGTCCGTGGGCTAGCTCAATTTTTTAGTGCAGACTAGTTTAAATGTTAATTGGATATGCGCCACTCTCTTTTATGCACCATATGCATATCATATTACAACAGCAATAAGTTTATTACAAAATAACATGTTTTGAGATCTGTTTAAACATTATCAAGCCCCTATGTAACGCTTCCTCTTGAACTTCCTGTTTCTTTCTTTACTGTTAATACTGACCAATCAGAATTTGCTTATTTGCGCAAAAGTGGGACTAGCTGAAATGTTTACCCATCTAGTTCTGGACTAGTTACAAAAAAAACGAAATATGTCCAGCCCTGCTATGGTGTACCATAATCTCTGGCATGTTCACACAACATCACCTGAACATGC
Organism: Corbicula japonica; assembly: GCA_038501625.1. Taxonomy (NCBI): domain Eukaryota; kingdom Metazoa; phylum Mollusca; class Bivalvia; order Venerida; family Cyrenidae; genus Corbicula; species Corbicula japonica. The sequence goes on from JAZAYU010000085.1 coordinate 1,332,959, forward strand.
CAAATTTTTGGAAGACACAGAATCAAAACGCCTCAAAGTTTCTCTGTGGACCATGTTGTACATACATGATGGGTCCCTGTGGTCACTTATTTAATCCTTTATTTAGTGGGTAAATCTCATAATCTTGTTCACATTTTTTTAGAAAAAAAACAATGCTGTTTCAGTTTTCACAGTTAATAACTTAACTTACTTCATGGACACACCTTTTTACCACATGGTAAGCCCATGTAAATCCAGATCAGATGGCATAGATGTAGATTCAGATCAGCTGGCACATCTTTTTGTGGTCTTTAAAATGTGATAACGTTCTGGTTTTATCCTACTCTTGTGTAGGAATTAAAGATGGCATGGCATTTTTCATCATTACCATCTTCCTTTTATGTGATTTTAATAAAAAGACCCTACATGTAATAAATAAATTATGGCAATAGTATAATTGTTCACTGTTAACTGCAACAGCAATTTATGTACATCTTCATAAGCCACAAAAGGTACTGTATAACTGACTTACTAGTTATCAGAGAAGATTTAAAATAAAACATTTTTTTCAGAGATGTGTATCACCAAGCTTATGAAGGCTATAGATACTTAAGCAGAATTAGTAGACAGCTATGGCACAGAATATGAACATTACCATAGTAAACAGATACAAGGTTTGCATAAATTTTCTTTATTTTCATTTATTATAGCTGCATGAATGTATAATAGACATCACACTGAATCTACCGGTGCATGAATATAAGTTACTATGTTAGTTTTTTTTACATTTTACTTCATAAATACACCCTTTATCACATTAGTGACCAATGTATATCCAGTTCAGCAGGCTCATCTGTGAAGTCTAATCAGGATCTACACTGTGTAAGTTTAGATTCATGAGGTTATTTCTGACCAAGAAGCAACCAGTTTAGATCCAGATCAGACACCAAAAAATGTTCGGCTGACGTGGAACTATACTGTTGTCCATGTGATTTAAAGAGTCTCCATAGAGTAAGTCAAGAGTCAGGATACCTGAAGTAATTATCAGAGCATACAAAATCAATGTATTTGACAAATTTTATTTTTGTGTCTAAATATTTTAAATCGATTTCGACAAATAAATTTATAAAAGAAATAAGATATAAAATTATTTTTGAAGATAAATTAATTTGCTGTTGAATTTAATATTTCAGGAAAACAGCTTCTGATGGAATACTGTGGGGAGACCAGTTTAACTGTTCAAGTTTAACTGTTCATACAGTCTACATAAATTACTTCCACTACTAATTCCTGCAATAGAAGGTGCTGCTTTGGAAGTTTATGTCACTTGACAAGAAAAAGAATTGTCTATACAATTATTCTGTGTGATTGTGATATCAAATAATACAAAAACGTTTTAATGTAGACCTCATTGAAGAACAGTAAATGAACAACACCATCAGTATAATTTTGTTATGAATATAATTTGCTGTTAAATGGAACCATGGAAAATAGGAATAGACTCCTTCAGCATTTGCTTTTCTATTCATGGAATAATTTGAATGTTTCATTCTATTCGGATAATAAATTCCTCTACTGTTATTCATAGTATTATCTTAAGTCCTCAGACCCAAAAGTATGTTTGTTGATTTCAATCTTGAATATTCAAAGAATATGGCAAGCGTCGCTTCTTGCTCTGTCATTGGTGTCACCATATTCCAACTCAGAATTTTAGGTGTTGTGGAATGATGTTTTACAATCTACCTTGTTAACCAGATTTTTATGAGTCTACATTTCTTAAACCATCAGTCAGCCTTGCATTTTGATTACATTTTGGTGCTGTTTAACTAAGAGTTTACAGGCAAACGGGTGTATTCAACATCTCACAGGATTCTTCCAAACTTCACAGAATCATTCAACTCACTAAGATGTAGTGTTGCATCTTACAACCTTGACCAGTTTTGGTTAAAAAGTAAAACAACAAATGATGACTTGTTTCTTTGTTTTACTGTTAAACATACGATATACTTCACTTTTTATTCGTCGATTCCGAGAGAGGCAGTGCCTTAGTTCATATTATGTTTTTTCATTTATAAAATTTTTAACCGAAAAACTGCAATGGAACTTTTAATTCCAATATCTCTCTTATTCAATAAATGTACTATCTTGTCTCTCATATACGAGAATCAGGCGAGAACCGATATTCCGACAGGACACTAATATTGGTACTGATATCTTGCACTGTCGCAGTATCCCATAGCATGAGATTTCGCGGAAGAATATATCTTGCTTTGTCTCGATTCTTTACGAGGCCCGATATTTTCGGCTCGCCCAAGGGCAGCCGGATATACGATAGGAATTTACTATGAAAACATCGAAGAAAACCAAGAAAGCTTAGTTCGCGGTTCGTGGAAGTTCGTGGTTCTTGCTTCTTCTATTGATAATTTTATGGAAGGGGGAAATAACTGTGGGAATTTACCTTTTCAAGTTTACAATATCATTGGATTATTAAATAATAGCTAATAAACTTCGTTCTTTCAAACGCAACAATGTATAACGGATGCTATTTTCTGCTATTATTATTATTGTTTAAACATGTTACTCTTACTTCTATTTTCTCAAGTTTTCAGTTGCTAATATGTATCGTATATAAACATTTAGACTTTAGTTTACTTCATAACTCCCGCTAGATCGGTCGATATTTGCTTTTGTACATTATAGTAAAGTAATTTGGCCAACCAAAAATCTCTACATGTATTTATTTATATGCAAAAATTTCCGTGCGTTATAACATATAGTTTCATCAACTTCAATACAATATGCTATACGAGCCGTCTCCTAGGTTTCCTTTAAGCCATCCTTAGCACTACCCGGATTATTTTAAGGCGTGGGCGGGATGCATGCAAGTTGTAAGTGCGTTATCAATGGCGGATCTGTTAGCAGCAATTCTCGAAAATTAGCGATATTGTTTTTGTATTTATTATGAAAACAATACTTGTGGGAACGTCAACTCCCGTTCCCCTTAGATCATGTAGAAGCTTCCGTGGCCGCGTGATTAAGGTCGCTGATTTCAAAACACCAACTGACTCTTACCGCTGTAGGTTCGACCCTCGATACGTCAAACTCTTTCATGCGATTAAGCCCGTCTAGGGTCGGAATGCGGGATACCTATTGCCTGCGCATGTACTAGCTATCTTGTGGCAACGAAGGAAGATCTCGTGCAAACGTATTAACCTATCGCGTGGCCACGTAAGAGATATCGCTTGCGTACGTAATACCATTCACGTGCGTTTGTAATACCCATCGAGTGGCGTTCATTTTACCTATCGTGTGCGCACGTTATACCTATTGCGTGAGCACGTAAAAGGATCCCGTACGCACGTAATACCTACCACGTGTCCACGGGGTAGCATCCCGTGCGCAACGAATATCTTCCACGTTGACATGTTATAGTATCGCGTGGCTACATAATAGCAATCGCGTGCGCACGTAATATCTATCAGGTGGCTGCGTCATAGCGATTGCGTGCGCACTTCCTATTGTGCGCCCAACACGTCTGTCTTTCTAATTTGTCGCAAATATGAATTTTAAGAACACATCGGTCGTGAAAAAAATCCACGACATGTGTGCTCCTACAAAGCTATCGTATTATTTGTTTTTATAGAGAAATTATTCATCAGCACTTTATTGTGATACACGCAATTATCACCCAGGTGTTATTAAAATAACGATCAACGGCTGTTTTAACCCTAGGCCTGAATGTGAAAAATAGCACCTATTTGGATTTCATATCGATTGTTAAAATGAGAAGTAATAGCTTTTTACTTGACTGTTTGAAATTGGAATAGCTTTCTGCCATCTGTTGCAATTTTGTCAGCGATCACAGTAAAGTCGTGAGACTTCCTGATGCCCTCTTTCACAGTCTGGTAATCTATGGCACGTTCCACAACTGTACAGTCCCACAACGATACACTTATCGACTGCGTCAGATGACGTAAGGTATCAGAAAGTGCTTGGAGATCAGAGCTGGGCATTGATACGGAATCCAGCTCAATGAACTGAAGTCTTGTCATGTCCATGTTAAAAACCAGTCTGTTGTCAGTGAGGTCTGTCCCTTTAATGTAAAGTATTTCCAGTTGTGATAATGATGAAATGGTTGCTATTAGAATGGGTATGTTAGTATAACCTGAACCGAAATCACAGCAAAGTCTATGCAAGTTGTGTGCAGTATGAAGAGATTTGAGCCAAGATGTGATAACACTTGAACGTAATTCCCCTATGAAACACTCCTCCAGATGTTGTGTGTTCACCTCAAGCTGGGATACAGGTGTTTCAAGCAGACCAAGCAGCTGGAGGGTCTCATGTCCTGACAGGTGGAACTGAACACCAGGACAGGACTCCTGATGATCACTACAAATGATACTGTGCAAACAGATCTGGATCATTGTGACACGTGATGTGAGGAAGGTGGAGATGTTCTCCAGCTGGTCATGAGTTACTTTAAAACCGTGGAGACAGAGGCCTTTCAGTAATGACATGCTAATAATAGTGTCAAAACGTGCCTGAGATAATTCATTCCAACCTTCAGATTTATGGAAGCCCTGTTTATAATTTCCATGCATTAGAGCCAAACTGCGTAAGGTATTGGCTGAATGGTTCAGGAGTCTCTCTACATCTGACTGCCTAGCAACCGCATTTAAATAAAGTTTTACCAGAGAGTGGAAATGCTGGAGATTTAACCTATTCAGGATGTCTGTGACCTCCTCTGTGTTCTCACATTCTTTTACACCTAGAGATTTTATACAACCTCTATTTCCTTGTATCAGTTTTTGTAATTTAGACATGTATTCTTTTTGTTTTGATTGTTTGTTTATTATAACATCCTCTAACGGTAGGGGATGGAAGTCTTGCCTATTCAGCTGCATTTCATCTACACAATAAACTAGCAATGTCTGATAATTAAACATGACGACGTATTCGGGACTCCGAGTTCTCAAGTCGATATGTAATCTGTAGTGTTGTGTATTGTGATCTTTATTGAGAATGTTTATCAGCTTCCGGGAAATATAACTGTAAGCTGCAGAGTTAAATCCACCAAGAAAGATGAAAACCTCGGACATTTCTAGAATATGAGATAATGTTGAGCAGGTCTGAACAACAAGTTGGTGTATGTTTTGACTGTCAGAACTTCGGTCGCGTAGAGTTGACTGCATGTAGAATGCTGCTAGGTACTCCTGTACGGTCTTATGTTGAAACGAGACGTTACTGATACGTCTAGAGACAGGGCCGTAGACTTTGTTTTGTGACAGGAGTCCAAGTTTTAAACAGGTCTGTAATTCATCGGGTTTAAGAAAATTTGTTGCAAACGTGTAATCCATTACTAACATCTGTCTATTTCCAATCCCAAAAAGAGAGTTGAAAGCTAGTTCACCAATCTTCATCAATAGAGACCAATACAGGGCAAAGTATTCTTTATCTTCCATGCACTTGGGGATTGTGGTACTCGTGTCTTGTTGTAAGGAAGCTGTATAGGACTCTAGCTGCAGTTTCTGAGTTCCTCGATTCAGTGTAAGTTCTAAAATATTAGTGTAAATTTCACATTTGGAATTTCCAATGTTTCCACCATCATACCATAGACAAACACAGTGAAGATGTAAGTATGGAACTGTACGTATTTCTCCAAGCTTGAGTTGTGAAGTTGTCTTGTAGTATTCTTCAGCTGTCTTGATAGATTTATACTTAATGTTTAGCACATTTATGGCATGCTTAACTAGTTCTTGTGAAGAGCCTTCGTCTAATTCATTCAACTCAATGTGACTGTCAATTTGATTTGAGGGTAGGCGCATAATGTCAAATTTCCATGATCGAGTCGTGGTAAGTATCGTCCAGTTTTTTCTATATTTTCTGTGAGGAATTTCATGGTCATTTCTGTGTTTGTTACATTCCTGAGGATGGATCCATTCATCCAATCCGTCGATGAGAATCAAGCAAGGTCTTTCATCGAGAATCTGGTGCAGGAGTTGATCGGGGCGTGTTGGCAAGTAATCTTTGATAAGGTCCTTTATAAAATCATCTAAATGACATAGTGACCTGTCCATGTCGCGCAAGGTAATATAAAATAAGATTTTGAAACCCTTTAAGGCTCGTATGTCTTCAGGTTTGAACTTAGTATTCAATGACTTTACTGGATAATGTGCTTGGCACCAGGTCATACAAATGTGTTTGCAGAACGAGGTTTTACCCATTCCGGCCTTACTGGTGACATAAATATTTTTATGAACCTTACCCGTTTCTTGACAAAACAACTGTTCATAGTTTAATACCGATGTCTTGGTAGGATTACCAAATGAATGTTGAAGATCTACAGCTACGAGTGGTGGTTTTACATAAAACTCTACGAGTGGTACCACATATTCTTCCACTAGGGGAGACACGGATATGGTGCTGTGCTCTTGTTGGTAGAATGCTATGAGGTCTTTTTGGAGGTCTATAAATATAAAAGTGACATTTTGAATCAGCTCGTAATGTTTCTTATTTATCCTTCTTTTATACTATTGAGAATATTCATGCTTTGAATGTTCATGTTGTGAATGTAAAGGTACTAAAATTTAGGATTTGAAAATAGATGAAAATGAAACCCTACAAAAAATGAAATATGCATATCAGGAATGGCCACATCCAGCATACACAGCCTCCCCACACAGCCAAAAAGTAGAGAGGAAAAGAGAGCATGGTATTACAAAAATCAGTTTCAAACTGGACGCCACAAACAAATAACGGAAGTGAGAACCGGAGGGGTTACCGCCTTGGAACGGTCAGTGGCAAAACAAATTGCCACTGGGGGTTTAAACCAGGTTCTAGGGTGCACCAACCTCACACTTGCCCCAACAGGTTCTCGTATCACAAAACAAGTACAAATTGTCTTGGTGAAATAACTCCAACCCACCCATCAGCTCAACAATGTTGCATGCAAAAGCATACAAACATATAAACATAAGAATTTAATAGCATTGCAAAGCCAAAGGGCGGGTACTCAATGATCTTACAGAGACCAGAGCACCTGGAGTAAAATCAGCAAGAACACGATGACAGGAATAAAAGAAACAAATCGAGCTTCTAGGTTCTTTTTAGAAAAGATTTCCCCATAAACTTTCATAAACTCTTAAACCCCTGCCACCGTCGTGCAACCAAAGAGGTAAGCATAATGATCAACTGTAGATGGGTTAATCACCAGGCCTGCAGAGCGCTGTAAAATATCATGTTGGTAACCTTTCTTTTTAAACTTACAGATGGTTTTTACGAATAACCGGGAGAAATTAACAATGCCTTTTATCTTCTTAAGTTTATAAATTAAATCTCCATAAAAAACTGGCTGTGAAATACCTTGTTGCAATAGTGATTTTAAACTGCACCTGTATTTATGAATTAGATCTGGATATCGGCGATAAAACTTGCAAAAGGTTTTCCTTAATTTGTGATACCGATAACCTTGTTTTAAAAGTTTTTCTGTAATGCAAAGATTACGTTCATTGAAATCATTCACATCGTTGCAAACTCTTGAAAAGCGAACAAGCTGTGAGATATAAACCCCGTAAGAAGTCGCACGAGGAACATCGCCGTCTAGAAACGGAAAATTTACTATATTAAAATTAAAATCATCTCTTTTATCATAAATTTTAGTAGTGACGTAACCATTGTCAATGGATAGATTTAAATCAAGAAAGTTTGCTTGCTTTTCTGAAGTGTTCGCTTTATTAAGCTGTAGTTCTTTAGGATAAATCTTATTAACCAGTGATGGAAAATGGTTATTATCTATATTTAATAAATCATCAAGGTATCTCGATGTGTTTTTAAAAGCTGTAATAATATCATCTTGATGTTCGGTATAAAGAGATAACATAAAATCTCTTTCATAACAGTATAAAAACAGATCAGCAACAAGGGGTGCACAATTAGTACCCATTGGAATGCCTATTACTTGTTTATAAATAGAGGTACCAAATCTCAAATAAATATTATCCAATAAAAATGTGAGCGCCTGTATAAGGTCTTGACAGGTCCATGAAGTATAATTATCATAAGAACCATCTGTAAAGAATGCCCTATGTTCATTACAAGCAATAAATGTTTTATTTTCTCTAGCAAAAGTTTTTTCAATGAGACTGGTCAGCTTGTCTCTTATTAAATTATGAGGGAGAGAAGTACAAGCCATCGAACACGACAATTGAAAACACTGCAGGCTCGGTTTGATTGAGCACGTTCGTGGACAGGCGTATTACTGCCCACACCGCCTAGCCCCGGGTTGAGCGCAACTCAACACTTTCACCAACAAACAGCACAACCTTGATCCATCCTTAACGATGGTATGCATATGGCGATGAACATGGAACCTTCAGTGCGGTATTTTCAGATTAATGCCATTCCATGTTCAGAGGCGTATGGTCCCCAGATATAAGAATGGGTTTGCCTAAAACGAGAAAACAATGGGCGGAACTAAACAGAATAGAATTTTGACAAGAGGTCTTTGAATATAAATCCTGCATATCACAGAAAACGCCAAAGTCAAAATTTAAAAAGCAGGAAGTATATCCTTGGGGGTGATTAAACAATATCCAAATCTATATTGGCTGGAAAAGTGAAACCATCCATTGCAAAACTGGCCGAAGAATTAAAACAAAGGTAATTTTAGAAGTACTATTAACATATTACATAAGTATGGTGCTTAACAACCTACAAAGGACGTAATTGATAACAGAACTGATTGAATGTACGAGGAGACTTTTAACAGCCGCCAAACAAGCACAAACAACGCTACTGTGATATTGAAAAAGATGAAAAGGGAACCCTGAAAGCCATCCAACACGTCAAATATGAAACTGCAGGCTCGGTTTGATTGAGCCTGTTCATGGACAGGCATATTACTGCCCACGCCGCCTAGCCCCGGGTTAGCGCAACTCAACACTTACAGCACAACCTTGATCCATCCCAAATGATGGTATGCATATGACGGTGAACATGGAACCTTCAATGCGGTATATTCATCTGACACCAAATACATTCACAAAACATACAATTGTATGTAAACATATAAATGAGATTTTCGATATTAGAAAAAAAAAGAATTTAAGGGGACGCAACCGTAAACATTAAATGGGATAAATCTAATGCACATTGAAGAAGTTTTTCTTAAAACGTTGGGTTAATTTAGCTGAACTACTCTCGTTTGAAACAACAAATATTTTAACCTCCAATTGTCAGCCCCTGATTCAGATTGATGCTTAACTCACCATGACAACTCTCGTTTGAACCTGTTCCCACAGTATCTTCACCTCTTATTGTCAGCCCCTTATTCAGACCAGGACTTCTCTCGTTTGAATCTGTTTCCACAGTATCAACTTCAATGGTCTCAACATTTTCAGAATTTGACCGACGCTTTTGTAGCGCCTTTCTAGCTTTCTTATGGAGACTATTACCCATGATTTTTCTTATCCAGTAACTGTTAAATGAAGAGAAACTAAATATAATGTATGCACAGGAAGAAAAGTGGAACGGTATAATTAAATCATTTTAATATACTCGTATATATATGTAATGTAAACACTTACAAACAACTACTGCGGAATCACTTTAATTTTTTTGCTGGAAATGAAATCATGTGGATAAAAGTACGAGGGAAAGTCTGCACATGTTTACCCAACAGAAATTACCATTTCTGTCAAAAGTTTGAAGGACTGTTTTGCTCTTCTTTGTAGGTGGAAATTCGTCAACTTTATCTACACTTTGCATCAATACTTAGTTTTTCAGTATCAATTCAGCGTACAAATGTAGTGTGTTGAAAAATTATGAACTAACTATGAAGACCAATATCACATTAAGGTGAAATATGGAGTAAAATATATGAGAATTATGAACTCAATCTGACCGATGCCACACTTCACAAATCAATTGATCATTCCTACAAAAAAATGGAGTAAATGTGTTTGAGGTAAGTGACTCTTAAACAACATGTCATTGGCTCATGACCCAATATCATAAAACTGAGATTAGAGACCAGTCTCAAATCTTAATCTTCCGATTGGCTGAAATGGCGACCAGTGGCCATTTCATCTAAACAGATGCTTGAAATTTGAGCTTGGTCTTCAGTTTTCTAGTTTTATGATCTTGGGCCATTGTTTCCATTCATGTCAGATGCCCAATTTTAGCCTTACATTGCCACACTTACATTTGCAATCCGAAATTTTTGCACTATTAAAACAATTAAAGCTCAACCTACCCAATAGATTGTTTACTGTATCAGAAGTGCAAGTCTATCGCTGTTGTTGGTTCAGTTGTCATCAAATGGTAATGTGGGCCTTGTATACCATTTGTTGCACATTTTGCACCAGGAATAATACCGTCTGCAAACAAACAACAAGAAGTTGTGTTCGGAGAACACATATGCATCTGGTAGCGTTGTTAGTCAGGATACAAAATTTAAAAAATAAAAGCACAGCGTTAAAACAGCAACTAAAATCACAAGTTAGTTCTAAAAATGGAAACAAAATCTGGTGCCAGAATCTGTACATGAAAATAATTTAATATAAAAATCAAGTAAAGTAACATATAATCAAAGAGTATAAAGTACAGATTATTAAAAAAAGTGAAATATGCATATCAGGAATACCCACACTCACAAAATACAACCTCCCCATGAAGCGAAGAAGAAGAGAGGAAGAGAAAGAGCATATTTGTTATAAGTATGTCAAATAACCGATTGACAGCCTGTCTACAACCGCTGTAAACGATCGGCAACCTGTCTACATGCGATATTGCCGATGGGCCACCGATAAGCAACCGATCAAGTAATACCTACCACCCATAGAAAAAAGATGAGAATTAAAGCGTGGGATTTTGTCGGTTTTGATCGGTGGTTCAATTTGTGACCAATCGACTGCTGCCGTCATGTCATTGGTGATGTCTTCCGGTAAACTGAAAAAGTCATAGGTTCTCATCACTTAAACATACCTTTTTTAAAGAAAAGAACCGACGGCAACCTATATCACGAGATATACAAGCTCTTAATCACCGATGTCACCGATCATACAAAGATAACCAAATATGAATCACAGGCCATGTCTGACGGAAAGTGTTGAACCACTGATGATTAGCTATTAAACACAGATTTATCAGCGTTACGCCCGATTTAGCTGCGATTTACAAACGACAAAAACCAATAGTATTTCAGCATTTTTACTGATAAAATCATCCTTATCACCGACCCATTCCCGTTTGAGTTGGTTTCGGTCCCCTACCAGCAACCTATGAAATATTTATTTAGCCGATTGAACACTTGTCCATCACCGATGGCCGGTTACACAGAAAACCTCACGTATGGCAACCGACCAAAACAGCGAGTAACTTAAAATAAAATAACATCTTGGGCACCGACCGTCTGTGTAACTAGGGCCTAAGATGTTGCACGAGGAACATCGCCGTCTTAAAACGGAAAATTTACTACATTAAAATTAAAATTATCTCTTTTATTATATAATTGAGTAGTAACATATCTATTTTGAATAGAAAGATTAAGGTCAAGAAAGTTTGCTTGCTTATATGAAGTGTTTGCTTTATTAAGCTGTAGTTCATGAAATTGTATTAACCAGAGTATTATCCAATAAAGTGTGAGCACCTGTTAAGGTCTTGACAGGTCCATGTAGTATAATTATCATAAGAACAATCTGTAAAGAATGCCATATGTTCATTACAAGCGATAAATGTTTTATTTTCTCTAGCAAAAATGTTTCATTGAGACTGGTTTGCTTGTATCTTATTAAATTTTGAGGGAGAGAAGAATACAGAGTTGAGAAATCATAAGTAGACAAACAGAACGCATGAAAATTATTTGATTTAAGCTTCTATAAAACGTCATTTGAATTTTTTATATACCAAAAATTTCGCCAGTGGTTTCAGAAACTTTTTCGCAATATCTAATTACATGATCTTTTATAGCTGTAAGACTAATTTAGTTGTTGTACAAGAACTAGAGTTTGCAATAAATTTTGCTTTGTACGGTGTTTTGTGCATTTTAGGGAACCAATGCATAGTAGGTACTTTGTCTTGTTTCGGCTCAACACTGATTCAGTGTACAAGCATTAGTCTATTAAGTTCTTCAATTTGGACATTAATATAGTGCATAGGTCACACTACAATTATATTATTCGAAGCCTTATCAGCAGGTGTTAAAACAAATCTGTTGTGAAAATATTGAATACCCTTTCTAAAATGACGAAAATTAAAACGAGGTCGAGGTAATAGTAAAGCTATGTTTTTTTTATAGAAGGATATAAGACGAAACAAGGCAGTCGGAACGACAGCAATATCCCCCGCCGCAGATGTGAATGTGGGAAAGGTTATGGATGGTTAAGAGCAAATTAAACAATAGCTCTTGGCAACGGGCAGGCAGGTGGAAGCCAATTCAAGTGCAAGGGTATGTTGTGTTCAGATAAGTTTCAGAGTATTGGCCTGCTTACACCAGAGGCGGCCTTGACCTTGAGCCAGCCAGGTTGGAACATGGGTTCTGCACATCAGGTTCATGAACTGAACATTTCACTTAAGTTTCATGATATTCATTCCAGGGGTTCAGAAGATATGAACTGGACACGAAATGCATGGTTCAAATCTACAAACACCACTGTTGACCTTGACATTGAGGCGGCCATGTTGGAACATGGGTTCTTCATGTCGTCTTCATGGGGAGAATGGTTGACTAAAGTTTCATGAAATTCCTTCTAAGGGTTGAAAAGTTATGGACCGGACACGAAATATGCTCAAACACCACAGGCGGCCTTGACCTTGAGCCAGCCAGGTTGGAACATGGGTTCAGCACATCATGTTAATGAACTGAACATTTCACTTAAGTTTCATGATATTCATTCCAGGGGTTCAGAGACCACCAATAACTTGCCAGTTGTGTACAGTCAAACCTGTCTTTAGCAGCCACCAAAGGGAGTGACTAAAAAGTGGCTGCTCTATACAGGTGGCTGTTAAAAACAGGTTAAAATGAGAACAAAATGTCAGTTTAGGACATATTCAAACTAGTTGTTTAAGACAGGTGGTTGCTATGCGCAGGTCACTGTACATACACTTTATACAGCTGAGACCTATCTTAAATTTAGTCTTAACATTTTGAGAATGTGCTACAAATTTGTTGTTGTTGTTGTTGTTGTTGTTGTTGTTTTACATACAAACAGTGAATAAAATATTCAGAAAAGCCTGCTTTTCAAAATGCTATAAAGTAAGAAAGTTGATTTGGTCAGAGTCCATAGAAAATGACAAAATTTACACTATAAAATCTTCCAGAGCAAAGTTCTTAATACTGCATAACACAGATCTAAGCAGCAAAGTTCACTAGGTCATTGACCAGCAACTTGAGGAATGCTTAAGATTGAATCTAAATATAACTGAAGACAGGTAGAAATACTGGAATTTTGATACTTGAAATTTTCACTCTGCTACTAAAATTTTTGTTTCAAATTTTATCACTGAACTACCAGTGAATGAATTGTTCAGGAAAGATTGATTTTTAAGATGGTATAAAGTTTGTGTCAAAATCTGGTTGGTAACTGTAGAAAATCAAAGGTTAAAAACAGAATTTAAAAGAAAAAAAAAATCCCCAGGGCGGGGCCCCTGGGCAATTCAAGAACATGATTTTAATAATTTAAGTAGAGATCATCAATTATATCAATATTCATACCAAATTTGATGACAATGGGACAAAAATGTGACCTCTATTGCGTTAACAAAATTTTTGCTTTAATCTGACCTAGTGACCTTGACATTGAGCCGGCCATTTTGGAACATGGGTTCTGCACGTCGTCTTGATGGGGAGAACATTTGCCTAAAGTTTCATGAAATTCCCTCTAGGGGTTGAAAAGTTATGGACCGGACACGAAATGTGCGCGCACGGAAGGACGGACGGACAGACGGACGGACGGACGGACGAAGACCATTCCTATATCCCCCAGCCGCTATGCGGCGGGGGATAAAATTACAACATTTACAGTATTTTATGTATCAAATGTGGAGATAACCACAGAAATAAGGTACCCGCGTTAAGTTGGTGTGTAAAATTTCATACCAATGCTCTTTGTAGAAATTGAGAAATACCCAACTTGTCGAAAACGATTGCCAGAGTTATGTTACTTGTTAGGGACATGACCTGTGCACTGTTAAGTAAGCGTGTAAACTTTAATGCAAAATATCTATGTAAAAATTGAGAAATATCCAACTTGCCGAAACAGGCTAACCACTACTTTAAGTACAAAATAGCAGATAACCCCAGAAGTAATGTACCCAGAGTTATGTAACTTGTCAGGGTTATGCTCTATGAACTGTTAAGTAAAACTAATATGCCAATGCTCTTTGTGAAATTGAGAAATATCTAACTTGCCTAAAAAGGGTAACTGGACGGACCGACGAACGGTTTAATCACTAGATGCCGGAGGCATAACAACTATCTAGTGTTCAAATATTTTTAATTCAACAGGAATGGTTGAAGTTGAAGCATTGTGCGACTTGTGTCAAATGTCACAAAAAGCTCACAAAGGTATCTTGATCAAAACAGAGTGGTTTGTTCGAGAACCATGAACTACATCTGAAGATCAAGGTCACACATATAGTTGGAATGAAAAAAGGTGACACGAATGTATCGTTTCTTAAAAATGAAGTAAGAAATTGACTCTTCCATGAAAATAACTTTAAATTTTAGCCATACATTGCAATTTGACATGTTTGCACTACACGTATATGGACAAAACCAGCTATTATTAATTAACTATAACAATATTGACACAATATGTGCAATTCAGCCCACCTTATATGGGTTGTACTCAATTCATATGAAATCTCAACTGGGCCAATACGAGGTAACCTGGGCCCAATACAGGTTTTACTGAGCCAATATGAGATTGCTTGATTCTGATTAGATAATGAACTGGTCCAATATGAATTGAATCACTTCCTTTTAAAAACAAAAAATGCCACCATTTTGGAATTTCTAAGTCAATTTTATGGATAAAAATGGTAAAAGATAGAATGACTGGGCACAAAAGGTGCAGTTATGCAAAGCAGCAGAGGATAAGTCTGTGTTTTTTGGTGATATCTTTCTGTGTAATAAAAATCTTTGAGTTTATCTAACTCTCTAGTACAACAACAATGCGAATGTCAGCAGCAAGAATTCTTAAAACTAAAAAAAAACAGTGACTTTAAGGGATTACTCTTGATTCGAGCAAGTTTATTCAGCATAACTTTGCAAAAAGGACAAAAGCTTAGTTTGGATAACTTACAGACATGTTAAATTAAGTATTACATGAGGAAGTCGTGGATGGAATGTGCCAAAAAAGGAAACTTATTTTGGATTTATTTGGAAATAAACTAAATTTAGACTGGATGAACTAGAGTTGGCTGCCACAGTGTGTAGTAATGTTCAGGTTGTTTTGGTATTCAAAACAAAACAACCTGAAAATCTGCATCTCCTTGGTAGCTTATACAAGCCAGGTCACTACTGTAGACCGATTGAAGATTATCAGACATTTGAATCATAGTTGACAATCTCTTCAGGCCGGTAAATTAGCATTTTAAAGTCTAGATCTATGAATATTGTGTTAATAAATAAAATTGTCATTAATCAAGTGAATTCATATTGGACTTGTTATTGGGCCTCGGGCAGTCGTATTAGCCCTCGGCCTTCGGCCTCGGGCCAATATGACTACCCTTGGCCCAATAACAAGTCCAATATGAATTCAATTGATTAATAACATTATATTATTAATAAACTATTTCATACTGACCCATCAGTTCTCGTATTGGCCCAGCAATTCTTGTATCGGCATAGTTTTCATATCAATGTTAGATTTGAAGTGTGTGTATTAATAAATTTGTCAATAATCATGTGAATTAACATTGACTATGTTATTGGACCCCTTGCAGCCATATTAGCCTTCGGCCTTTTGCCCCGAGCTAATATGACTACCCGTGGCTCAATTACAAGGCCAATATGAATTCATATTATAATACTGAACTCACCAAATAGATCGTTAACTGTGATCAGAAATGCAATGCTAAGACGGTTGTTGATTCACTGTAATGAAATGGTTATGTAGCCTTATATTATCCAAATATCTTGTCTACGCTTTGTTGCACGGTTTGCACCAGGACAAAAAGGCTCTGAAAAGACTCATTGTTATAATGTTTACATTTCAACTAGACAGGTTGAAGTTGTTATATTGAGCGAATAGAAAGAGATTTTCATTTTTATTTTTTACATTTAACTTTGACATGTTTTCAATAAAAAAATGTTGTCAAGAAATTCGAAAGATTTCCCATATTTTTCCCCTTTAATTGCAAATTTTAAACTGTCAAAAACTAACTGAGACACATTTTGGGGACGTGGCTAAATTAGGGAAATAGTGTATTTACTTATTACATGTAATGCTGTTCAATGGATCTGCCTTTTTGGATTAGACAGTTGTATAAATTAAGGCATGTTTGTAGAAATAAAACTCCAAGAATAGAATCCGACAGTTCAGTACTTAGAGCGCTCAGTAAGCTCACTTGTCTCTAGTCTCAAAATTGACTCGCAACGAATACCTTTAGTATTTGTCATTTTCCCATGTTTTAGTGATGCTGGAAAAAGTCATCTTTCATCTCCCGCGTCCACATCCACCCCAATACCAGTCACGCGGTATGCCCTATTTATTCACTTATGAATTTCGAAGTAATAATATACAAGAGACCGTCGAATACGGATGATGCTCCCCGAATGGGTACTTGTCACAAACACTGTCAGTTACGGAATTCCGTTAGGGCCATCGCCTATTAATGAAATAGTCCGAAACGCGAAAACACGAAATCACGAAAGTACGATGACGAAAACGCGAAAGAACGATGACGAAAACGCAAAAGTACGATGACGAAAACGCGAAAATACGATGACGAAAACGCGAAAACTCGAAATCACGAAAGTACGATGACGAAAACGCGAAAGTACGATGACGAAAACACGAGAACACGATGACGAAGACACGAAAATGATAATGATAAAAGTTCGCGTTTTCATCATCGTACTTTCGCGTTTTCGTCATCGTACTTTCGCGACTTCGTGTTTTCGCGTTTTCGTCTTCGTACTTTCGCGTTTTCGTCATCGTACTTTCGCGTTTTCGTCATCGTACTTTCGTGATTTCGTGTTTTCGCGTTTCGGACTATTTGATTGAGAGTCCTTGTATGCGCATGTGCACCGGAAGGCGAAGTGCGAAAACGCGAAAGTACGATGACGAAAACACGAAATCTCGAAAACACGAAAACTCGAAAGTACGAAGACGAAAACGCGAAAACACGAAAGTACGATGACGAAAACGCGAAAGAACGATGACGAAAACGCGAAATTATATCGCATTTTCATCATCGCGTTTTCGCATTTTCGTCATCGTACTCTCGCGTTTTCGTCATCGTATTTCTGCGTTTTCGTCATCGTACTTTCGAGATTTCGTGTAGTGCTATAAAATCAGACAATTTTAAAATCCAACTATAAAAAAACAAAGTTATGGACCAGACAAGATTAAGCTTCAAGGTCATGCTGTGACGTAGACCTTCAAGGAAGCAACCCAAATATTATGTGACATGTCGCCTCGAAATGGTGATTATTTCTGTGAAATAAATTTTAAATCGAACTATAAATAACATGTTATAGACAGGACACGATTTTGCTGCAATGTCATGCTTTGACCTTGACCTTCAAGGTAGCGACTCAAATGTTCCACACAACATGTCATCTCATAATTGTGATCATTTCTGTGAAATAATTTTAGAATCTTACTTCAAATAAAAAAGTTTTGGGCCGGATACGATTTTGCTGCAAGGTCATGCTGTGTTCTTGACCTTCAAGGTAGCGACCAAAGAGTTGCTAGCGACATGTCGCCTCATGTTGGTGATCATTTCTGTGAAATAATTTTAAAATCCGTCTCCAAAAAAAAAGTTATGGGCCGGACATGATTTTGCTTCAAGGTCATGCTTTGACCTTGACCTTTAAGGTAGCGACCCAAATTTTGGGCGCGATATTTCGTCTCATTATGGTGATCATTTCTGTGAAATAATTTTAAAATCCGACTTAAAAAAAGAAATTATGGGCCGGACACGATTTTGCTCCAAGGTCATGCTGTGACCTTGACCTTGAATGAAGCGACGCAAGTGTTGCGCGCGACACGTCGTCTCAATATGGTAATCATTTCTGTGAAATAATTTTAAAATCCGACTTCACATGAAAGAGTTATGGGCCAGACATGAACGTACAGACTGACGGACAGAAGACGGACTGACGGACGGACAAAACGACGACTATATGCTCCCCCGAATTTCTTCGGGCAGCATAAAAAGTGAAAATTTATTAAAATTGTGAAAATTATATATGATGTGCAAGAAGATGTATATATTCTGTATGCTTGGTTGGATTAAAACATTCGGCCCCCAAGAACTATTTGGTCAGTACACAACAGAGCCTCGTTGCCCCCTAAATGTTTTCTCTAACCGGATTTTCTTATCCGAACCTTGCACATGCGAAAGATATATAAATAAGCCTAACATTAAGTCTGTTTTTGAATATTTTGTGAATGTGATATTTTTAAAGTGTTTTTTAAGTGATTTTAGTCATTTTTAAAATTTTATTTGAACAATACATTTAATTGTACCGAAATCAAATTGTACATAAAAGCTATTATCTGCTATATCCATTAAAGGTCGTTGAGCTAGATGCTTATGTAGGTTAATGGTACTTCTAAAATTTATTCTGTTTTAATATTGCGGCAAGTTTATAGATGGGTGGTTTCAATATCCCAGTCAATATAGATTTGTATATTATTTAATCATCCCAACAAAATATTTTAAATTTTTAATTTTTGACTCTTGAACATGCGAAAGATATTAATAATCCTAACAGTAAGTCTTATATGAATATTTTGTGATTGTGGTATTTATAAAGTGTTTTGAAGTGATTTTATTCAAAGGTTGAAAAACATTTATTTGAACAGTACACTTAATTGTACCGAAATCAAATTGTAAATAAAAGCTGTTATCTGCTATGTCCTTTAAAGGTCGTTAAGAGCAATAATTTTTAAGGTTTATGGTACTTCTAAAATTACTTTTGTTTTAACAGTGCGGCAAGTTTAAAGATGGGTGGATTTTATAGATTTGAATAGCGTTAAATCATCCCTACAAAATAGTTTAATTTTGTTATTTTTGACCCTTGGTTTATCTGTGATATGCAGAATTTATATTCTCAAATCCCCTGTCTAAATTGTATTCTGTTTATTTTTGCTCATTGTTTTCTCGTTATATCACTCACTCAATCAAAACATACCTGTACCATTACACAGATAACAAGTCTCAACGTGACTAGGAGATTTTGCGTTTGATATTATTTTGCTTTACGTTAAGTGTTCATTGGTCTTCCGGGTAAAATTACCACCTCAAACTTTTCCTTTATCAATCTAATATCCTCAGGTGTTACTTGTAACTTTCCCACTTATTAAAATCCTTTGAGCGGTTTTCAGAAATGTTATCCGCGACTTAAACTAACCGGAGGTTACGTTGAGATTAAGCAATACTTACAAATAAAATAAAATCTCTTCAATTTTTGTTAACGCCTAGCCAGTTTGATGAAATCCTCCATTGCTGACATTCTATAAATAGCGGTCACGTCATCAAGCTAAAATAGACCTCTATCATAAGAACGCATAACAATCCTTAGGCTGGTTTTCCATGTATCCGACTGTGACTGCGCTGTGCGATTGCGATTGTGTCATCCGTGCATCGCAGACGGAACCCCTTTTCCATGTATCCGATCCGACTTCGCGATTTTATTCTTTTCATGTGAATATTTGACAAGGCAACGTGTTCGTGATGTTAGACGAATTTAATCATACCCTCTTTTTAATGGCCGGTATTTGTTAGGCCAAACGTTTTAAACGAAAACGTACTCATAGATGGTGGGTCAGACGTATATATTATCCGAAATCGGATTAATTATGGCACCTATTATCACTTAGTGCATCTTTGTATTCTTTCCTAGAACAGTCATATAATACAGGGTTCTCCCTGATTAGTTCAATCAATTTTTCGCAATTATTCTGATCGTTTAATTTAGATTTCATGGTGATTTTTGGAAAGATGTTGTCCGTCTATCCGATTGCGCTGAAAAGAACGCTATGTACAGCATCCGTTCTTTTTCTGGCGACGGATAGACGGACAGCGCAGGTGGATACATGGAAAACAACTCATTGATAATATAGGCATCCGATCTTGTGTCCGTTTCTTTTCCAATCGCAGTCGGACAGCGCAGACGCAAAACGGACACATGGAAAACCAGCCTTATCAGGATTTTTGTCTTCATACGCGGAGTTAACAGTCCGCAATGTAGTTACGTCAATTAACCGTAAACAAATGAATATATATGGTATTTTTTGTCGTTTTAGTTTAGAAACGTATCAGATAACCCGTAATATTTAGTTGTATATCCCTTATTTTAAGTGTAATGTGACTTTTGAACACTGTCTTATATCTGTATGTAAGAGCTGATCTAGAGGCATTCTTTAAATAGCGGTCACGTCATCAAGCTAAGATAGTCCCAATCCCAGTGTACTTTGAGCGAAAGTACACAGGTCAATGTGATGATCACGTGACCGGTGTGTACACAATGCCATTGCTGACACACTTAAAATCAGTGGGCTACAAAGTTGTTTGTGCTTATATCATATTTTCAAATCAGCGCATGACTGGTTTTAATGAAAACTGAATATGAAGGTATTTTATTTCTTCTTCATCTCCATAGTGCTTTGGAATGTCGGTATTGATTTCAATATTTGATAATAAATGGTCTACTTTTGATGAATTTGAGTACGTAAGTTAGAAACTATAATAGTGTATCATCCAGTTAAGCCAGCCTTTTTTGTAACAGTATATTAACCAAAATATAATGTGTTGAATAAAAATTAAAAAAAAACGAACCTAAACAAAATACTGCAAGTCGCACCTGAAAGTGTTTATAACGTTATATTATATCTCTAAAAAAATTCTTTAAAAACTATGTATCGTGCTAATTGAAATACATGTACTCGGATAAATGAACCTCTCTCCTCTGTATTGTAAACACTTATGGTGTTGACTGTTCAACTGTCTATCTGTCTGTTTGTCGGTGTCCGTTCTGTGTCGGCTGTCTGGCGTTGTATCTTGGCAATTTAGAGAAGCATTCTGCTGTCTATGCCTCTGGCTGGGAACTCTCCTTGCTGGCATACCCGAACCCTGGCCAGATTGTTTTCGGTCACACTAAGTGTGTCAGGTATCACCCGCGAAGGACACTTTCCTGTGTTCATATAAAGACCCCCTCCCGGCACCTCCATCTGAATTGTGCTCTTACCACGTGCTGAAGTCACTCACTCTCTTACACTATCGGCTCATTACGACTATACTGGGTCGATGCTATGATGCTTAGTGTATCCCTCTTTAATAAGCTTTCTCTAGGTTTCAGAGTTGCCAAAAAAGTTCAAATATGCATATCAGGAATTACCACATTCAGAAAAAACAGCCTCCACCACAGTCAATAAGAAGAAAAGAAGAAGAAGAGATAGAGAGAGAGAGAGAGAGAGAGAGAGAGAGAGAGAGAGAGAGAGAGAGAGAGAGAGAGAGGGGAGGAGACAGAGAGAATGGTTCATGTGATCAGTTTCGAAAAAGACACCACAAACAAATGGCAAATCAGGGGAAAGACGGTGCTTACCAGCATTAGAAATGCCGCCAACACACATGTCACTATGGTTACGATGCTTAGATCGTTCCACTTTTAAAGAGTCTGTTTATAACCACAGACGTACGTAATTGTCAGTAGACATCTTCAAATGTGGATATGCAAGATGTGAAATCTCTGGATTTTCGAATGAGCTGCTTTTTCATGCAAATTTTGTCAGACATCATCAAAAACACCAA
Organism: Corbicula japonica; assembly: GCA_038501625.1. Lineage (NCBI taxonomy): Eukaryota > Metazoa > Mollusca > Bivalvia > Venerida > Cyrenidae > Corbicula > Corbicula japonica. The sequence goes on from JAZAYU010000085.1 coordinate 1,354,922, forward strand.
CAATGATTATATCAAGAACATCAACAAAAACTACAAAATCACTGTTTTATATTGCCATCAGCATGCAGTGAGTTAGTGTAAGCATACACTGGAAATCGAAACCGTACTAGCAACACAACGCCAAACACTCTACCGATTTAGTTAGCCGGGATAACCCCAAAAATATAAGTAAGCATACAGTAATACAAAAAACAACAACATTATAATGATTTTTTTCCCAAAAACATTTTTATCTAGACTTTTTAATGAGGTGTGAACTCACAAAATTCATGACTGTACTGACACGTCACTTGGCTACAGTCTTACCGATGTTATTTTTTCAAATTGATTTTATAATTGTTTACTGTTTATTTGTATATAATAAACAATTGCGGTCAACGTGGGGCTTAGCGGCATGTGCAGTAACATGTTTTTTCCATTACTGCCAATGAGAATGACAAATCAACTGAGTCTGTAATATATTTTTTGTTTTATGTATTGTGGTTTTCAATTTTGTTTTCATTTTTTATTAATTTATAATCATACATACATAATAATTCCAAGCGTCCACGTGTATTTACCTTTTCTCTGTAAATGTATTCATAAATTTTTCATTCTATGGTTATTTTATTTTTAAACAGTGCGTTTATTTTCTAAACAAACTATCAAATAATACGCGTTCTGTAGCAGTAGATAGCATTGAGTAAACTGTAAGTATACCGTCCAGTTTTCAGTACCGTCCTATTTTCGTTATAGATTGGTTTACTGCTATGCACATAACAGAAACACTTTGGAACGTCACAGCTTTCTGCGGTAAGCTGTCATATCTGACATATGGCCCAACATAAGTGCAAATCAGATTAGAAACATAATTTGTATGTGAAGTTACCATTGACCATATATTTTGAAACACTTTTATTGGTGATTCAGCAAAAAGTAATGTTTCGAATAGAAAACTTACAGTCTAAACGAAACATTAAAAGGGGCTTCCATGTTAAGGTCTTCTTCATAAAGTTGCATGATGATGTGTGACTTGCAATCCTGTTCTGTAAATGTTTTGTGTGCTGAACCAGTTAACGGACATAGGACGTATTTTTCAGATGGCCGACAATACCAGGAGCATTAGGTTTTTTTCTTTTCTTTGAGTTTAAATAAATGAACAAATGAATAAAATGTGTATTAATATTTAGAAGGATAAACAAATTTAATGTAAGTCATGGTTTTATCTAAGTTGCTGTTTATTTAAAAGACGGAAATCAAGCTAATTACTAACTATACTGAAAACTGGTCGGACGATGCTACACACGTAAAACAAAATTGTTCATACTCTATCTTTACAAAACTTACCTTTCTAAAAAAACGGAAATTGTAGCTTCGTCCCTATTTAATCTGATTTGGCCTGAAAATGTCTTTTGCAAAAAAAAAACAACAACGTTTCTTTTGATGACTTCAATAAGGTCTTGTCAATAAGTCAGAGAGATCTTGCAATCTGTTAAAATAGAACTGGTTTTGGGGTTGTTTTATTGGAAACACTTGGTATAAGAACGAAACAGATATTGCATTTTTAAATCAAATTTTTCCAGCTGTTATCCTTGACGCAGCAGAAGTGAGGGTTACCAGGAGCGAATGCAAGATTTCTAGTATTGCACTCAATTGTTAAGGATTTACTCGATATTTTTTCGCGTCAAGCGAAACTGATTTTGGTGGTTAAAAGACTTAAAGCACACTTTAACAACTTTAGTAATGTTTGTGAAAACCGAAAAATCCAAATGTTATTAATATCCTGATGAACACAATACATTATCAATTTATCTCTAATGTTAACACTCCTAAATCTCATCGTGCTATTACGCATTTGACACATTTAGAATCATAGTACGTGGTAGAAGCGAAAACAATTCTTTTAAGTAACAGGAACAAGGATCTTAAACCAGTGCCTTACAGCAGCTTCTCTATCTGTCATAGTGTTAAAGCATCACAAAATAATCCTTGTTATTTAATATGAAGAAAATTTTTTACCTACTCCGTTGTTTAAGACAGGAAGGAGTTTTTAGAGCCAACAGGAAGTTTTGGGATGGATTTGGTAAACCTTTCTACACAACGCTATGTTTTATAAACGATAACTTCCTTATTATAATGAATATGAATAAACTAACTAAGTTGAATGCCTGGTGGAGGACGGACCACGCATACCCGGAAGACATGATTGTATTAGCATTACGTTGATCTGTTCGGGGTAAGGGAGAGGACCTCAAGTTTTTTTGTTATGCAAAGATTACGTTCATTGCAATCATTAACACCATTGCATGTGAAGAATGTGAAGAATAGATCATAAGTCATTAGTTTCCTTGTACAAATGGACAAATAGATGCCAATGTTACTGTTCTAAAAGTCTTTTAACAAATATGCCGAATTGAGGAATCATTCAAACAAGCAGCAGAGACTGAGGTACTGAAAGCTACTCAACACATGTTTAACGGCTATCCTCATCCTAGCCACGGAATCAATTGTCAAACACACAGTCAATTTGTACTAAAAAATATGCAATAATTATAACAATTTCAAAGTCAAAGTTTGTAAACTGGAAAGTGAGCACATCATTACAGGCTAACAGCTGATAACCGGGACCCCAACGGTGAGAGGTGGTAATAGAGAAAACAGAGGTAGAGGTCATTGAGTTCCCACCTATTTGCGTGGTTTGACATGCATCATTGTCGTTGGAGCTAACATACGCTATTTTTCTTCTTTGGGGGGTTATATCGTAACATATGAAGGAATTCTTGAAACATTTGTATAAAGGCGGTAAGCAACCAACTTTTGAGAACCCGTACCTTGGTAAAGAAAAATGTACCATTGGTCCAGAAGGAAATGCATTAAATGTACATCACACTTACATATAATAGTGAAGATGATAATTTTAACGAGATAACCCTAAAAAGCGACATCTTTCGTGTAGTTTAAATAAAACTACGTAGATAGACGAGGTTATATTTTCTAAAGCTGTGTTTGACTTAATTTTATTTGGGCTTTGGACGTTCATTTCTACCATTTCATTGGAACTAAGCCAATAAATTCTTCACAAGAAGATATTTACAGTCAGATTGCACTTCGTTTTGATAAAACTCTTTGTTCGTTTGCATGAAAAATTTAGTCAAGATCAGACGCACTTTGCACAATGTTTTTCTTGTGACGTCGACGAGAACACATAATTTGCCACGAGTTGCTGCGAAAAAAAAACGTGCCGTAACTCGCATTGTCGTCAATCTGGCTGTTTCAACATCCATTCCAAAAAGGCCGTGACATTACAAATTCTCCTCAATATTTTGCTAAGAATTTTAATTTATTTTTGAGTGTAAATAAAATAATTAAATCATTATTAAATTTTTAGTGCGTTCATAAGGATATAAAATCACATTCAGGACAGTTATGGCGTATTCGTTCATATGACGACAATGGCAGGCGGGCGGGCTGGAGGACGAGAGGGCTCCTGGCGGGCGAGTTGACCGGCGGGGAGGCAGTTAAGTAATTTTTAAAATAAAACTTAAAGCATATCAGTGAGTAATAAGTTTTACATATTGTGAATAGTTCACCGCTCTGAAGTTAAAAGCATGTGCATCCATTTACAATACTGAAGATAATATATTACAGTAAAACTAACACGTACAAATGCTGATTCATAGATCCAACTACATGATATTGCTTTAAGGAATTCTTAGAAGACTACCATCATGTCTACTCCCGGGTTCAATGTCAAATCATGTTGATGTGTCTTTTCGTAGCCCGACATTATTACTCCCTGCCAGCTCAATATAAGTGAAGAGATTTAGTGTTCTTATGTTGTATTTGCGTTTGGATAATCAAGTTATGCGACAGAATACCTGTTTACATAAAACAGGCCCACACAAAAATGAACCACTTTCGTCAGAACTCTGGAACTGGTGTTTGAAACGACTAGAAAAAAGGATAGAAGTATCGCGTACTAAACACTTATCAATAATATGTTATGCTCATCTCGAGGGATGAGTGCGAAACTATTCTATCCTGTATAGAAATATGAAGCAGATAGAATAGTTTCGCACTAAGCCCTCGATCTGTCATCTGTCAAAATATCGTCAGCTTTTACAGTTATTACAGCAAAATGGTTTGCCCTTGAAGCGAAAAGTAGACATAAGGTCAGTCTTACGACAATTACTTACAAACCTGAAGAGTATAATTGCACCAAGATATACATAAACTTGCCTATACTAGGTACAGGTGTTTGTTATTTAGGTAACAGTGTGTTATACAAACTATAAATTTGACAATTCTGACAAAACGTGTTTTTAACTTTTGGTTTGAGCTTGTAAATTACGCACTTATTTCACTGAACTCAGCATTCACCTAGTAAGATAAAACTACATTTCTTCTCTAAAATTTATTTGACAATCTCTGAAATTTATCTGGCAATGAGTATTCCAAAAACATTTGGAAGTTTCGCCTTTTTCCATTGCTTCATTCCTTTAAATAGACTTGTGCTTATTTGATATATTTATTGACTTTTTTAATACAATTCAGAGTTCTGATGCAAAAGATATTTCCTTGTGTTTTAGTGTACTCTTTAATTGTAATTTGAGCTTAACTCAGTCTGAAATACTTATGTCAACAACAATACAGCCACAGCCAAATAAATTTGTTTAGCCAAAGATCTGGCCGGCAATAAATATTCTGCCTAATTTGTACTTTGAAATATTTCCGTGATGCTTTAATTACCAAGTATTCATTGGAAAAGGAAACCTCGTTTGCATTAGAACTCTTTATTTCAAATGTGTGATGGATACTTAAGAAGACTAGTTCGACTATTTTTTAAATAAGCATCTGGTGAGATTTAAAGTTGGAAAAAACTCTCAAGTTTGCCAATCGATAGTAGACTAAATTGACCGTCCCCGAAAGCTGCAAACCAAGAGGACTGTCAAGCGGGGCATACATGCCAGCGCAAAGCAAACTAAATCTGGGACAGCTGCTGACCAAGAAAAAACTTCATCCCGCTTATTCATTGCAGCAGATCCAACATTATTTGAAACTAAATTTTTCGAAAGTTATTTGACGGTGTCTCCTTAAGCTCAAAATCAATATGGGCATACTACCTGTAAGCATTTAATATATCAAGTTTGGTCACTGTCTGTCACATGTCATTTTTCATTTCTTCTGGTATTCATGGAAATATGTTAAATTAAATAATACTGTGATCTTGACATTTGACATACTACAAATCCTAAAATCGGGAGGGGGCATCTACTAACCAGATGCAATTTAAGTTTGTTGACTGTATTCCACACTGTTCTTCAGTTATTGATCGGAAAATATCGGATTCGAGCTTATTCACCAGAGCAACTTGTGCTTGTTTATTTAAGGGGTCGCAAACATTGCTAATGGCTTGTGGTGTCCTATTTGAAATTTATCGGTGTACAGTCCAATCTAACTTTTATGTACTTTTAGGATCCTTGGGGACGCTGATTTTTTTAGGGGTAGAGGGGGTTTGTGGCTATTCCTGATATGAATATTACCATTAAAAATCACTGTGACATTGACCTATGACGGCCCCGACAACAACAGTGATCATTTGCTCCCTAAACCAATTCATCTTCCAAATTAAGTGCTATTACGTCAAGCGTTCTTTAGTTATTGGTCGGAAAACGGTTTTAAATAAAGGTCAATGTAACACTGACATTTAAAGACCATAAAATCAATAGAGTTAACTAAATTTTATTAATGAAGTCAAAACAAAATCAAAGTTTTAGTTTTTATTCAACACTCTGCAAAATTGAGCCTTTGGCTTACAATTGAAATCATGCAAAGTATAGTGATCACATAAACATATTCAAATTTTCAGTTACTGTAGGAACAAAATATTATCATAAATAAAATATATAAAGATTTTTTGCATTATAACATGGGTTAAATACAAAACAGTTCGAGAAATAATTGTTCAATTTCAAAGATACATATATAAGAATGTGTTTTAGAAGCCTCTATCAAGAGTTTAAAAATCATAATTGTACACTTATTTTTGATCACATTAGTGTTACAAATCTATTTAAGCCAAAATATTTTGATTTACGTCGTATAAATATCTGCTATATCAAATAAGAAAAAATAAAGATTCAACAACATTTTGAGTATATAAGTGATCAATTCTTTTGATTCCAGTATACTTGTCAGTATCGATTGCAACGGGTGTGAGCATTAACAAATGCAATCAATTTACATATTAATATTTCGTTTTTACTATACTTGGGTAACGTTCTCGACAACCTAAATACAGACTCGCCTATTACAAGAAAAGAGATAATGGTCTTCTGTTTTCTTTTTTTTAGTTTAGCAACAATTTTCCAACTAAATGTAAACCAAAAGTGGAAATCTTCCATATTCTTCATAGACAGTTTTTGGTTTAGGCTTTCACACCTAGCAAAGATTAACAAAGTTTAACATGCACTTTTTCAATGTCTCAATTTCAATATACACAAATGTCACAGCCGAATATGAAGTAGATGGAACCAAAAGGTATAAACTGGTTTTAATGTGGAATTTAACTCTTTCGAAATCTGTATCTTTCAATGCTTACTATGACAAGTGCTTTTCCAGCACGAATCATATTTTCAATATATTTAAATTTGATACCGTGGTAAGTAAAACAATCTGCCTGCTTAATAATATGCTCATTTATAAAAACCGCAACATGTAAAGTCTCTTTTCTGCTTTCATTAACACAAAGTTTAGCTTAAGACATAAACATTCTGCGATTAATGCTGTAAATTATCAGTGTATTCTGGACTGCTGGTAAAAATCAATATCACCTGCTAGTATGTAACAAATACATAGATACATGTAAAACCAGTTTTAGAAAATCATTAACATTGATATTTTTAACAATGTCATTGAGTAATAACATTAAAAAGTAAGGGGGTAATGATTTCTCTTGTGTCACACCAAAGGTAACGTCGAAGAAATCTGACATTAAAATTTGAGCTTATCGTTATCAAGAGCACGTTCATCAAAGATAAAAAATAAACGTTGATTCCAAAATATTGGCTGCACTTTATGATTGCAGTAAGACAACACAATTTTGACGGCATCATGATGACTAAATAATGCGTTTGCAATCAAACAACAATGCTCTTATGTCATAAAATGACAAAATTGAGGTTTCAACAAATTAAAAATTTATAAAGGTGGTACTTGCATACAAAACACAATGAAATAGGTGATATACAATCTGGTAATTATACTAAATTTGTTCACAATTAGTACATTAAATATATAATATAAATAGCAATTTACTGCGAAAAGTCAAAATGATACAAACGACTATGTTTTGAATTTTAAAGTAGACATTGTATTGATATATCTTAGATACTATATTCTACGGGATACAAAAGTTAAAAACTTTCGTATTTTTTTTAACAAATAACATGTTTATCTGAACAAAATACACAATACTTGCATAACATATGTCTACATATGTATCTACCCCTACTGCCGTTCAACATACATGTACTCGTGATCGTATAGTGGATTTTATTTTTCAAACAAAGAACATTGTTCATTAAATACAGTTTTATTCTGGTTTATATTACATCATTCTGTAAATTCAATCAATTCAAAACGCGAATTTCTTTAATTTCAAATTATTCAATTTAAATCCGCATAATCTCTCTCTCTCTCTCTCTCTCTCTCTCTCTCTCTCTCTCTCTCTCTCTCTCTCACTCTTGAAAACTTTCTTAATTCAAAAAACGTTAAGTTATCTTCTTTAAGTTCTCAAAATTTCCATCAAAAATCTTAAGTCATAAATAAAAGAATTTTCGTCAAAAATTCTTACTATAGCTTAAGCATGATCGACGAAGATCTAAAGATCGGTGCAAATCCTAGAATGGAACTACCAGGGTAAATTAAATGAAGAAATCTGTTATAAGTAAAAAGTAGCGCCAAAATCGTTGTGTCTTGAAAGTTATTGACGCAGAGCAAGTCTCTTTGTTGGAATGAAACCGAGTCCTTGTTGTTTGCAGAAAAGAGTTAAATAAATTGTATACTTTGACTTCTAATCTCAATGTATAGGATAAGCATGTTTTACATAATTATAAAAAACCAAACAATTCCCCGAGGGAATGGCCCTCGAATCAAAGCTCTTCAAAGAAAGAAAAATACGCTATTAACCATAATAATGCTACACGATCTCCCATTTGATATAAAAGATATTCAGAATTGATAGATAATTTCAAATATTTTAAGGTCTGTCGAATGTGTCAGCTAAAATTATGAGGTGTGAAATTGTATTTTTCTAGTATTTTGAATAAAATATGTTTGATTATTCAAAATGCAATACATATTATAATATTTTGACATTCATAATTTTCAAACAATATGGCTGACACACTGGATATTCACTGGATATTCACTGGATATTCACGCTTTTGATTCTTATGTATTATATGGCTCACAATTAAATAAATAAAGAATAAAAACACAATTCTTCAGTTCTCATCTAGAGTTTGCTCTGCCGTATTATATACTCGGCAAAAAAGTTCTGTTCACTTGGAAATTTTTATAAAATATCTTTTTCAATTTCACCATACACAACAAAATGATACATACCAAATAAATCAGCAATTCAAAGTAAACAATGTAAACAAGTCAGAAATAAAATCTGATCAATACTTTAAAGCAATTCATTGTTAAAGCCACAGGGGGTTACTACACAAAAGTTGCAAAAATCGCTAGACTTATACTGAGTATATTCACCACGATGAATCCGGCATGCTATCAAGAGGCTTCGCATGGAATTTAACAGCCGACGAAATTTCAATTGTGGAATTAGGTTTAGCTCCTGAGTTAGAGAACCGGGTAGATCAACTGGCTTGACCAACGTCACGTGTTCTGTTTTGCTTAGAAAGACGTCTAGTTGGCCGGTGTGGTCCGACATTTGCCATGACGGTCAAATTAACGAAATCCTTCCTTGTTGACCATGAGAAATAAATTAATTTGAAAAACAATTCAGATGTGTTTTACGCAAATAAAATTAGGAGTTTATCGCATTTGATGGTTGCTTTTATACACTTTATAAACTGGATGCTTTGATAAATTAATACAGAATGGAAACTGTTCGAATCATCACTAAACTGTTTTGTCATACCTTTAGGTCAATGAGTGAGATACTTGTCAATGTGATACTTTAAATAATACAAGAGGGCCATGATGGCCCTGTATCGCTCACTTGAGTACAAAAGTACTTTCAGCTTTATCCCAGGGACTACATTTAAATAATGCTGGTAAAGGGTCTCTTTACAATACTCAACACGAAATATCTAAGGTCTAGTCGCATTAGTTTCAGAGAAAATTGATTATTTATGTTTTCCTTTATAAATCAATGCAAACTAAGAGAACCCTGGGGCGTGGCCAATTTTGGCCCAGGGGACATAATTTGAACAAACTTGGTAGATATCCATTAGACAATGCTACATACCAAATATCTAAGCTGAAGGCATTGAGGTTTCCAGTAAGAAGATTTTAAAAAATTGCCTTTTTTACATATTAAGGGCCCCCGGGGCGGGGCCAATATTGACCCCAGGGCCAACATTTAAACAATGTTGGTAAAGGGTCTCTTCACAATACTCAACACCAAATATCTAAGGTCTAGTCCTATTAGTTTCGGAGAAAAATGATTTTTCATGTTTTCCTATATAAATCAATGTAAACTAAGAGAACCCTAGGGCGTGGCCAATTTTGGCCCAGGGGACATAATTTGAACAGACTTGGTAGACATCCACTAGACAATGCTACATACCAAATATCTAAGCTTTAGGCATTGAGGTTTCAAGTAGAAAGATTTTTAAAGTTTGCCTTTTTCACATATTAAGGGCCCCCAGGGCGGGGACAATTTTAACCCCAGGGCCAACTTTTAAACAAAGTTGATAAAGGGTCTCTACACAATACTTAGCACCAAATATCTAAGATCTAGTCCTATTAGTTTTGGAGAAAAATGATTTTTCTTGTTTTTCCAAAATAACTTTATGTAAACCAAGAGAACCCTAGGGCGTGGCAGATTTTGGCCCAGGACACATAATTTGAACAACTATAGTAGACATCCATTAGACAATGCTACTTACAAAATATCTAAGCTCTAGGCCTTGTGGTTTCAGACAAGAAGATTTTTAAAGTTTTTCCTATATAAGTCTATGTAAAATGAAGTGACCCCTGGGGTGGGGCCATTTTGACCCCAGGGAAATCATTTGAACAATCTTTGTAGAGTTCCACTAGAGGATGCTAAATGCCAAATATCTAAGTTCTAGGCCTTGTGGTTTCAGACAAGAAGATTTTTAACGTTTTTACTATAAAAGTCTATATAAAATGAAGTGACCCTGGGTCGGGGCCAATTTCGACCCCAGGGAAATAATTTGAACAATCTTTGTAGAGTTTTACTAGAGGATGCAAAATGCCAAATATCTAAGCTCTAGGCCTTGTGGTTTCAGACAAGAAGATTTTTAAAGTTTTTCCAATATAAGTCTATATAAAATGAAGTGACCCCTGGGGCGGGGCCAAGTTTGACCCCAGGGAAATAATTTGAACAATCTTTGTAGAGTTCCACTAGAGGATGCTAAATGCCAAATATCTAAGATCTAGGCCTTGTGGTTTCAGACAAGAAGATTTTTAAAAATTTTCCTATATAAGTCTATGTAAAATTAAGTGACCCCTGGGGCGGGGCGAAATTCGACCCCAGGGAAATAATTTGAACAATCTTTGTAGAGTTCCACTAGAGGATGCTACATGCCAAATATCTAAGCTCTAGGCCTTGTGGTTTCAGACAAGAAGATTTTTAAAGTTTTTCCAATATAAGTCTATATAAAATGAAGTGACCCCTGGAGCGGGCTCAATTTTGACCCCAGGGAAATAATTTGAACAATCTTTGTAGAGTTCCACTAGAGGGTGCTAAATGCCAAATATCTAAGCTCTAGGCCTTGTGGTTTCAGACAAGAAGATTTTTAAAGTTTTTCCTATATAAGTCTATGTTAAATGAAGTGACCCCTGGGGCGGGGCCAGTTTGACCCCAGGGAAATAATTTGAACAATCTTTGTAGAGTTCCACTAGAGGGTGCTAAATGCCAAATATCTAAGCTCTACGCCTTGTGGTTTCAGAGAAGAAGATTTTTAAAGTTTTTCCTTTAGGTTTCCATGGCAACCAGAGTTCTGCTTGGAATTCCACTTTTTGACCATTTTGAAAGGGCATCATCTATGCATTATTCCTGTGAAGTTTCATCAAAATTGGCCAAGCCGTTTCAGAGCAGAAGTCGATTGAAGCAATTGTTGACGACGCACGACGCACGACGGACGACGGACATCAGGCGGTCACAAAAGCTCACCTTGTCACTTCGTGACAGGTGAGCTAAAAACAAACGCTGATCAGGATCTGCACTGGTCGCTTAGCTTTTCGGTTAGAAATACCCTAATTAACCAAACAAGAGGGCCATGATGGCCCGATATCGCTAACCTGACTACAAAAGTACTCTCAGCTTGTGGTTTCAGACAAGAAGATTTTTAAAGTTTTTCCTATACAAGTCTATGCAAAATGAAGTGACCCCTGGGGCGGGGCCAATTTTGACCCCAGGGAAATAATTTGAACAAACTTTGTAGAGTTCCACTAGAGGATGCTAAATGCCAAATATCTAAGCTCTAGGCCTTGTGGTTTCAGACAAGAAGATTTTTAAAGTTTTTCCTATACAAGTCTATATAAAATGAAGTGACCCCTGGGGCGGGGCCAATTTACACCCCTGGGAAATAATTTGAACAATCTTTGTAGAGTTCCATTAGAGGATGCTAAATGCCAAATATCTAAGCTCTAGGCCTTGTGGTTTCAGACAAGAAGATTTTTAAAGTTTTTCCTATATTAGTAAATAAGTCTATGTAAAATGAAATGACCCCTGGGGCGGGGCCAATTTTGACCCCAGGGAAATCATTTGAACAATCTTTGTAGAGTTCCACTAGATGTGCTAAGTGCCAAATATCTAAGCTCTAGGCCTTGTGGTTTCAGATAAGAAGATTTTTAAAGTTTTTTCTATATAGGTCTATGCAAAATGAAGTGACCCCTGGGGCGGGGCCAATTTTGACCCCAGGGAAATCATTTGAACAATCTTTGTAGAGTTCTACTAGAGGATGCAAAATGCCAAATATCTAAGCTCTAGGCCTTGTGGTTTCAGACAAGAAGATTTTTGAAGTTTTTCCTATATGTCTTTGCAAAATGAAGTGACCCCTGGGGCAGGGCCAATTTTGACCCCAGGGAAATAATTTGAACAATCTTTGTAGAGTTCCACTAGAGGATGCTACATGCCAAATATCTAAGCTCTAGGCCTTGTGGTTTCAGACAAGAAGATTTTTAAAGTTTTTCCAATATAAGTCTATATAAAATGAAGTGACCCCTGGAGCGGGCTCAATTTTGACCCCAGGGAAATAATTTGAACAATCTTTGTAGAGTTCCACTAGAGGGTGCTAAATGCCAAATATCTAAGCTCTAGGCCTTGTGGTTTCAGACAAGAAGATTTTTAAAGTTTTTCCTATATAAGTCTATGTTAAATGAAGTGACCCCTGGGGCGGGGCCAGTTTGACCCCAGGGAAATAATTTGAACAATCTTTGTAGAGTTCCACTAGAGGGTGCTAAATGCCAAATATCTAAGCTCTACGCCTTGTGGTTTCAGAGAAGAAGATTTTTAAAGTTTTTCCTTTAGGTTTCCATGGCAACCAGAGTTCTGCTTGGAATTCCACTTTTTGACCATTTTGAAAGGGCATCATCTATGCATTATTCCTGTGAAGTTTCATCAAAATTGGCCAAGCCGTTTCAGAGCAGAAGTCGATTGAAGCAATTGTTGACGACGCACGACGCACGACGGACGACGGACATCAGGCGGTCACAAAAGCTCACCTTGTCACTTCGTGACAGGTGAGCTAAAAACAAACGCTGATCAGGATCTGCACTGGTCGCTTAGCTTTTCGGTTAGAAATACCCTAATTAACCAAACAAGAGGGCCATGATGGCCCGATATCGCTAACCTGACTACAAAAGTACTCTCAGCTTGTGGTTTCAGACAAGAAGATTTTTAAAGTTTTTCCTATACAAGTCTATGCAAAATGAAGTGACCCCTGGGGCGGGGCCAATTTTGACCCCAGGGAAATAATTTGAACAAACTTTGTAGAGTTCCACTAGAGGATGCTAAATGCCAAATATCTAAGCTCTAGGCCTTGTGGTTTCAGACAAGAAGATTTTTAAAGTTTTTCCTATACAAGTCTATATAAAATGAAGTGACCCCTGGGGCGGGGCCAATTTACACCCCTGGGAAATAATTTGAACAATCTTTGTAGAGTTCCATTAGAGGATGCTAAATGCCAAATATCTAAGCTCTAGGCCTTGTGGTTTCAGACAAGAAGATTTTTAAAGTTTTTCCTATATTAGTAAATAAGTCTATGTAAAATGAAATGACCCCTGGGGCGGGGCCAATTTTGACCCCAGGGAAATCATTTGAACAATCTTTGTAGAGTTCCACTAGATGTGCTAAGTGCCAAATATCTAAGCTCTAGGCCTTGTGGTTTCAGATAAGAAGATTTTTAAAGTTTTTTCTATATAGGTCTATGCAAAATGAAGTGACCCCTGGGGCGGGGCCAATTTTGACCCCAGGGAAATCATTTGAACAATCTTTGTAGAGTTCTACTAGAGGATGCAAAATGCCAAATATCTAAGCTCTAGGCCTTGTGGTTTCAGACAAGAAGATTTTTGAAGTTTTTCCTATATGTCTTTGCAAAATGAAGTGACCCCTGGGGCAGGGCCAATTTTGACCCCAGGGAAATAATTTGAACAATCTTTGTAGAGTTCCACTAGAGGATGCTAAATGCCAAATATCTAAGCTCTACACCTTGTGGTTTCAGACAAGAAGATTTTTTAAGTTTTTCCTACATAAGTCTCTGTAAAATGAAGTGACCCTTGGGGCGGGGCCAATTTTGACCCCAGGGAAATAATTTGAACAAACTTTGTAGGGTCCACTAGAGGATGCTAAATGCCAAATATCTAAGCTCTAGGCCTTGTGGTTTCAGACAAGAAGATTTTTGAAGTTTTTCCTATAGAAGTCTATATAAAATGAAGTGACCCCTGGGGCTGGGCCAATTTAGACCCCTGGGAAATAATTTGAACAATCTTTGTAGAGTTCCACTAGAGGATGCTAAATGCCAAATATCTAAGCTCAAGGCCTTGTGGTTTCAGACAAGAAGATTTTTAAAGTTTTTCCTATATAAGTCTTTGTAAAATGAAGTGACCCCTGGGGCGGGGCCAATTTTGACCCCAGGGAAATAATTTGAACAAGCTTTGTAAAGTTCCACTAGAGGGTGCTAAATGCCAAATATTTTAGTTCTAGGCCTTGTGGTTTCAGACAAGAAGATTTTTAAAGTTTTTCCTATAGAAGTCTATGCAAAATGAAGTGACCCCTGGGGCGGGGCCAATTTTGACCCCACGGAAATCATTTGAACAATCTTTGTAGAGTTCCACTAGAGGATGCTAAATGCCAAATATCTAAGCTCTAGGCCTTGTGGTTTCAGAGAAGAAGATTTTTAAAGTTTTTCCTATATAAGTCTATGCAAAATGAAGTGACCCTTGGGGCGGGGCCAATTTTGACCCCAGGGAAATAATTTGAACAAACTTTGTAGAGTTCCACTAGAGGATGCTAAATGCCAAATATCTAAAAGCTCTAGGCCTTGTGGTTTCAGACAAGAAGATTTTTAAAGTTTTTCCTTTCGGTTGCCATGGCAACCAGAGTTCTGCATGGAATTGATTTCTTTGAACAACTTTGGAAGAGCTTCATGCAAGGAACATTCCTGCCAAGTTTCAGCAAGATTTGCCCAGGAGTTCAGGAGAAGAAGTCGTTTGAAGAAAAAGTTGACGACACACGGACGGACGACGGACATCAGGCGATCACAAAAGCTCACCATGAGCACTTCGTGCTCAGGTGAGCTCAAAAAACGTAAGTTTGAGCGTAATTTTAGAAATGGCTTAGTATCAAATTTTGATAACCAGTTGTTACTAGCATCACAGTGCATACTCATAATTGCTTAAAACAGACACTGGTGAAATGTTATTTGATTTCATAGATTTCACACCTCTACCTTGATACGGCAAATTTTGCCACTTTTTACTGTTGATCCCTATGATACTCAAAATGACATTTCTCGCTTATTTACGAACCAATTTTAATTTCGTTTTCGTCTTAAACTCCTTAAACGAAAAATCTTGATAAACATATAAGAATTTATAAAAGCTATTTGCTATATTATAAAATTTACGCAAAAGAACAATTGTGTGCGGAACTTTTTTGTTGGGTATATATTTAAACAGGGCAGTAAAATCATTCACTGCCTTGATGACATAAGTTACACGAATGACATATAAACTAAACTCGTCACAGAACCAAGTGCATTAATTTTATTATTTACCAGTTAATACTAAATTTTGTTAAAAAGTTGTACAAATATATATTTGATGAAAAAAAGCTTTGATATTTTTAACATTTGCAATTAGATTCTTATTGATCACCTTTAAACATATTTAATGGTTGTAACGTATGCAGCATACAAAGTCATACAGTTCGATGTTTAAGGTGATCATACAGAGTATTTTAAAAGATGTACACACAAAACGCATTGATAAAGTTTATTCATGTTCAAAATTCGGTCACTTTCATCAATGTTTCCTGGGCCCAGGATTATCAAACATATACTTAAAGAAATTAGA